>JASPKZ010003812.1:1720000-1801217 GCA_030220185.1 Diploptera punctata
GGTGTTAAAGAATTTATTGTAAATTTAAAATATACCTCATAGTGTTATTTCTTACATAGTTTGTATTAATATAATTCTGGAAGGCTCACCTCAGTGATCATTTTACCGCGAGTCTTGTTGCGTTCACGATGATTTGCTTTCTTCTCAAGTTGTTGCAATACTCGTTCCCGTGTTGTACGATATTCCAGTGAAAACTCTGATACGATCCGACAAAATTCATTCGGCTTTGTGTCTGCTACTCGGTGCAATGGAATCCCCAGCCAAAGTAAAAATTTATGAAATCTGCAATAAATAATATTTTTATAAAGTATAATTCAATTTCAATAATGTTATATTACACTATAACAATTTATATACCAAATCAACCTGTGCATTTTAATAAGAACTTCAATTTTTTATTTTAAAAATTATAAGTAAGGAGAAATACCTCAGGGGTCCTCATCTAGGGGATATGTGGATGGCGACCACAAGGTGCCCAAGCTGAGCAAAACATTTCTTCCACTTACTTGTGTTTTTGCACTCTTTTAACTTTACTATCTAACCTATCTTGGTTAACTCTTGTTTTTTCGACCCCGACGCTATTAGGGCATCCGAGGGCTAGGGAGTCTTTCCTTTCTTCTATTTCTTCTTTCCTTTATTTTCTTTTCTTCTCCAGAAAAGCCTGACCAGAGGCTATAAGATGGCAGCCCCATCACTGGTCTTGCCTTCCTTTGGCCAGCAACCAATCGAAGGGACTATTATTATGCTTTCAAGTCTTATACGAGAATTTCCTGGAAGGATCAAACTTATGACGACCAAAGCATGATCTCTGGGCCGTCCTATGAAATGCTGGAGGGAAAATTTTCTACAGGATCGTAACAGGCCTTGGCCTAATACTTGGAAGGAAGGAAGAAGAAGAAGAAGAAGAAGAAGAAAGGAGAAAATATGATTTTGAGTATTATATTTTTTAAACACATCAGATTTTAATGAATTCTGTAAGAATGTAGCTTTTGTGGCTATACTCATAAAATCCAGTTTCTCAAGATCCATCTGAATTTTATTCTGAATAGTTCAGTTCTAATGCCACCCACTGCAATTTTCATGCTTTGGGTTCCATGCTGGATAGATATATGGCTTTAATGTTGTTTATTTTGGGTTGTACTATCAGTAGCAACATGAACTGCTGTCAAGAAGTAAAGCAGAGGATAGCAATGGCAAAAGAAGATTTTAACAAGAAGAAAATCATTTTGTGCAGACCTTTAGCAAAAGAATTATAGAAGAAGCTAGTGAAGTGCTTTGTGTGGAGCGTAGCATTGTATGGTGCAGAGACTTGGACATTACGACATTTTTTTGTGACAGCTACTTTTTTAAAACTGATTTTAGCATTTTATTTGACCTGTCATAGGAACCTTTACCTTATGTGAAGAGTTCCCTGTACCAGTTTATGCAGATATAAACTTAACTCATAACTCTGATTCTGACCTAGCTCAAACTGAAAATGATTCAGATGGAAATAAAAATGATCTTACATAAAATATGCCCGAAAATCACTATCTACCATTTTCTAGGTAAGTCAGAATGAGTTAGAGTTAGATGAATTTTATTAAAAATTATAAGAATTATAAAAAATGTAAATGAATATCACAGAAAACTCTTGCCTGATAGGGAAAAAGTGAAATGATATTTAAATTCAGGATGAAAAATACTTCTAAAATCTCATATTTTTATTCTTGTGAAAGAAAAAAATGTTCATTTTTGTCGACCAGTGATATCAATCTGGTACTCATTTCCATTAGAAGCTGAGTCAACACGAGGGCTATGGTGCTGCCAGAAAGTTTGGAACAATTTAAAAATCCTGACCCCCAGTATAAGTTATAAAGAATTTCCAGGTAACTAGTATTGCTTTAGTCAGCAGATCTGAGTGCAAACATTTAATTTATTTATTATTAATGAGTTGGTTAATTTGACTCACCTCATATTTATTGAATTTTATGCAGACCTGGTTTCGTCGCTTTTGCGCAACATTGTGAATGCATTCCAACCATTGTTTTGCAGTTGTCCATCCTGTAAGTTGATTTCTGCTCCCTCTGCTGGCTGACCAATGAACTTCTAAATCAATTTTATTTTTATTTTTCTCCGGGAATTTCAAAATTCACGGTTTTCTTTTTATTCTTACAGATGTAAATTTTCTCGCAATTTGTGAGTTCCTTAGATTTATCTAACTGTTTTAGTAATTTGGCCTTAGTTTCAATTCTATGCTTTTCTGACCATGCATGTGTACATCAATCTGGTACTCATTTCCATTAGAGGCAGAGGGCTATGGTGCTGCCAGAAAGTTTGGGGCAATTTAAAAATCCTCACTCCCACCAGGACTCAAACCCTCAACTTTCCAGCTTGTAGCATATTGCCTTAACCAATCATGCTACAGCATACCCCCACAAAAAATATAGAGAACTGTAAATTACACATACCTGTTCATCACACGTCGATGTACAATACTGAGGACTATGATTCTTTCAGCGCAGTCTGCCAGGAAATCTGACATTCTACAAAAATAAAATAAAATTATATATATATATATATTATATTTGAAGAGAAAATTTTTTGCCTAGACCGGGACTCGAACCCGTGACCCTTGGCTTTCCGGGCCAAGTGCTCTACCAACTGAGCTACCGAGGCGAGTTGCGATCTAGACGCAAATTTTTCTCTTATGTACATTGTAATTCCCTCGCGCCAAATGCTTGAAACCATAGCTTCTATCTTTGCAAATGGTGGCTCCTTAGTTAAGAAGACATTTATTGGGAATTTAACACTACTTTATAAAGCCAGTAGGGCTTCTATTGATGATTTTATTATTAATTTAACACTTCTCATTGAAGGATAAATTATATTTGAAGAGAAAATTTTTTGCCTAGACCGGGACTCGAACCCGGGACCCTTGGCTTTCCGGGCCAAGTGCTCTACCAACTGAGCTACCGAGGCGAGTTGCGATCTAGATGCAATATATATATTTTTTTTTTTTCATAAATTAATGAGTCATTTTTTACATCTTACCTCATATTTCATGTTTCTTTAAACACAGGCAGGAACTTCAGTGAGAAGTGTTAAATTAATAATAAAACATCAATAGAAGCCCTACTGGCTTTATAAAGTAGTGTTAAATTCCCAATTAATATCTTCTTAACTAAGAGGCTGCCATATGCAAAGATAGAAGCAATGGTTTCAAAGCACTTGGCACGAGGGAATTGCAACGTATAAAGAGAGAAATATGTATCTAGATCGCAACTTGCCTCGGTAGCTCAGTTGGTAGAGCATTTGGCCCGGAAAGCCAAAGGTCCCGGGTTCGAGTCTCGGTCTAGGTGAAAATTTTTCTCTTCAAATATAATTATTCTTCAGTGAGAAGTGTTAAATTAATAATAAAAACATCAACAGGAACTAGTTTTCAAGAGAACAATCTCTCTCATTTTCAACCAACATTATGACTACTGGATTTTTGTTGGAATCTCCATCTGTAACATTGCCATCTGGTGTTGATTTGATGAACTTCGAAATCAGGTCCCGTTCATCAGGAATTTCTAAATTCATGGATCTAAATTTGTTTTTCTGAATATATATCTTCTCCCAAACAGTCAATTCTAAAGGATTTTCCAAATGTTTTAAAAGTTTGGCCTCTTTTTCAATTTTATGACTCTCCAACAAACTATGTGCTCCAATAGCTGATTTTTCCCTTTCATCATTTTTAATATCTCTAAAGTGTTCCACTGTGCGAATGTCCAAATTTCTTTTTGTTTTTCCTATGTGCACTTTATTGCAATCTCTACAACTAATATATAAATTGATAAATTGAAGATTTTTACTATCTGGGGTGTTCAATTTCTTATTGGTTATTAATAGATTACCAACGCTAAATTTATTTATCAGTGCCAATGTAATATTGAATTAAGGTAGAATTTTTATCACTCACCTCATATTGTTCATCTTATATGACTATAAACTAGTTTCGGAACATAGTTTCTGTTCCATCCTTAATGAATATACCTCATAGTGAGAATTCCTAAAATAAGTAATATTGAATTTCTCGAATTTTTAAAAAAAAATGTATGTATTTCAGGATGATAATTAAATTTCTTAAATTGTTTTCCTTTCTTTGAATCAGATTGCAGGGTGGTGTATTCTTTTAATCTTTTTTTTTTTGTCTGAATTTCTTCAATTTATTTATAATTATTTCCTTTCCAAAGCCACTTAAACTAGCTATGTTCAAAATGTGATTGTATATTGAACTTTTGAAGGAATATATCACTATGAGGTTGATTTTAAGATAAAATCAAATGTTTCCTACCTCTCCTCATATTAATCTTCTAAGTAGATCGTGATTTCAAGACCATAGCGCTCCCATCTTCAGTACCATGTTGACGACTGATGTCACGAACGAAGCATAGTGTTTGGAATTCCGTGAGATGGCATTCGTTGAAGATGGGCTTTCTTGTTGTTCTGGTAGTTTTACATATGATGGAGAATGGGTTTTACACTCAATTCTTTCATCATTTCCTCATTTCTTTTATGGTACCACTTTGTATAGCCTGAAGTACGGCGCATAAATTGCATCTCATTTGCTGTTTTTCGGCATTCATGTTCGATTTGTCCATGCTTCAATACCATATCGTAATACTGGTCTTTCAAGAACCTTATAAAGCCATAATCTTGTGTTCTTTTGTACTAAAGTTGGTTTCATAATACTATTTCTAATTAAATTAATATTAAAAAGCTAAAGCTATTACTATGATTGAAATAAGTAAATTAATGTACACAATTAAATTGTTGTAACCAATGGTAAAGAGAAAATTTTTTCATATTTGTAGAAAAAAATTATATGCCCAGACTGAGACTCGAACCCAGGACCTTTGGCTTTCTGGGCCAATGCTCTACCAACTGAGCTACCGGGGCAAGTTACAATCAAAATGCAAATTTTTCTCTTATATACATGGTAAATTCCCGCGCACCAAATGCTATGAAACCTTTGTTCCAATCTTTGCAAATGGCGGCTTCTTTATTAAGAAGACATATATTTGGGAATTTTTATTATAAAGCCAGATGGCTTCTTTCAATGTTTTTATTATTCATTATTTATTATAATTTTTCTCTTCAAATATGATTTATGCATCATTGAGATGTATGAAATAAATAATTGAAAATTTTTTGCCTGACCTGGGAATCAAACCCCAAACCTTCAGCTTTCCATACTGATGCTCTGACCACTGAGCTAATTCAGGCTACATTTCCATCCAAGCATTTGTAAGTGTATATAAACCATGAATATGAAAAAAATTGCAATTATATTAACATTTAAAACTTACATATTGAATGCTTTCAATAAATGTCTATAAAACAGTATTATTTCCTATGTAATACAAAATTATTTTGTGCAATTTTTCACAATCATCATTGTGTTTTGCTTAATTTCCTTTTATGTAAAATTCTTAACTATAATTAGGCTAGGTGATACATTAAATTATTTTTATTCTGATCATCTTACCTCAATATTAATGTTCATTTGTTCTTGAACATGTTTCGATTATATCATAATCGTCATCAGCATCTTGCCCAGACTTTGATGCTGATGATGATTATGATATAATCTAAACATGTTCAAGAACAAATCAACATTAATATTGAACCATCAAAGTCTGGGCAAGATGCTGATGATGATTATGATATAATCGAAACATGTTCAAGAACAAATCAACATTAATATTGAGGTAAGATGATCAGACTAAAAATAATTTAATTAAAATAACCTCAAAATATCACTTCCTAAAATAAAATATTAGGTGATACATACTTGACTTTCATGGTAGAACCATCATGTTTGGCAATGACTTTCAGATGGTCCCATGATGCCTTGCACTCCTGTTCCATTTTCTGAATGTTAGCAGCAAGTTCGTCAAAATCTACTTTGGAGGCGCGAGTTACAGCACCTATCTCAGAATATAAGTCAGATGAGTCAGGAAATTTCTCCATAACCATGTGACAAAGATGGTGCAGGAGTGAATGTTTGTGCACTGTGTCCTTCACTTCTGGCACTTTTGCTAGGTACTCTATTTGGAACCCCTTCACCTGAAACATTACCTCACATTTTTAGTCCATACAAACAGTAAAAATAATACAGGGCTATTCAGAAAGAAGGAACAGACTTCAAACATTTATTTCTTCCAAACTACAAAAAACAGAAACACAATTCCAACGTTCGTAGAAAGAGAAAAGTTCAAATCCCACTATTTTTATGCATTCAATATGAGCACAATGTGTTACACGACAAATATCAAAACAGTGGCTCATTTCTTGCCACACACGAATCAGCTGGTCTCCAGTTATCGAATTCACAGCTTCAACAATTCGATGTCACAGATTTTCAAGTGTCAGGCTTAGGGGGGGATAAAAACACGGTCTTTTATGTATTCCCACAGACAAAAATCACACGGGGTTAGGTCTGGTGACCTGGGAGGCCACTGGTGATGAAGTTGATTTTCTTCTCCTCCTCTTCCAATCCAACATCCTATTGTGTGGTCATTTTGATACAAACAATCAACATGGCAAGCAACAGCGCCAATACAGCCGTGATCAGAACTTCAATTTTTTTCTTTCCAGGAAAGTTGGAATTGTGTTTCTATTTTTTATAGTTTGGAAGAAATAAATGTTTGAAGTCTGTTCCTTCTTTCTGAATAGCTCTGTATATCACGAAATATATTGTAAAAAATTAAGCATATTTGTTAAATTATTAACTATATGGCACAAGAGATCTGAAGAGCCAAGGTCTACTAAAATGGTTGATGTCAGACTAGAATTTGACAGTACAAGAAATCATTTCATTAGCATGATGCAATCTCTCAATCTTATTTCATAAAACTTAAGATGGGAATTAACATTATGAAGCTTATAAATTAATCTGATAAATCCTGATTTTTCTTCTTCTATTTTCACATTTTTGTTGGATCTAATTAATCTAATGATGTTGAAGTTGTTTTTCGGTGCCAATCGTATGTTGAAATTAAAAAAAAAATTGTTGAAACTTATTTTGACTTTAGCATCATTAGATTAATTGGATCGAACAAAAATGAGAAAACAGAAGAAGAAAACAAACCAGGGATTTATCAGATTAAATGTGGGAAATGTGAGAAAGTGTACATAGGGGAAAACAAAAAGAAATTTAAAAACCAGAGTTAAAGAACATCTCAGGAATGTCAAGAATGGGGAAGTAGAAAAATCTGCAATAGCAGCCCATGAATGGTCAGAAAAGCATCTAATCAAAAGAAAGGCCAAATTATCAAAACAAATAGAAAACCCCAAAGAACTTATGGTTTGGGAAAAAATCTACATTCAAAAAAACGGAAAGAAGAAATGAATACATTTTCAAATTCCAGGGAAAATGATTTGATTTCGAGGTTTTTCAGTCTACCAACAAAAGGAGCAAGAGGAGAGTCTTCAGGACAACAAAACAACGGTTGTGAAAATACCGATGATGGAACCGAAGAAGGATCTGAAACTAGTCTAAGGGTCGAATGTTTGAACGCATTAGACAGTAAAAGGCGTTCTCTGCTGATAAAGTTTTATCCAAACACATTTTTCTTACTCAGAAATCTATTCACGCGGTAATAATTGTAAGCTACCTGACAAGGGTACCTTAAGATCGTAGCTCAAGATGAGAAAATCCCGAAGGGAACCGATGTAGTTTGAAACTTATCCAAGATGTCGGACCTTGAAGACTTCGATCATGTTTTCGGTATACGCGGAGAAGAGGAATTTGATAGAGTCTACCAAAGAATTTAACTGGAAGAACAGGAGAATCGGTGTAATATTGCACGTCGCAGACGTGTTTATATACGGTATTATTTGCGGGATGCAAGCATAAATGCATTCCTCTATAGCAGACGAAAATAACGGAAGTGGTTTTATCGCTGAGAATTCTGGGTAATTCGTTGCCAATATTATGAAAACGTCAACATTCATGCATGACCGGTAAGGCAGCCGTTAATTTGATCTCAGCTCACCAGTGATTGGAAGTAATTTGAGTAGAGACTAATGTATTTGCATACGACCCTAAGAAACAAAAGATTATGAGGTGAGGTAATAAAATTTTACTTAAATAAATTATAAATAGATGTGATATGATCTTAGATAGGAGGAACTAATGCTCTGGAGTTAACAATAAAGTTATTCTCCTTCTTGCTTCCCAATACTTGGACGTCACATCTTGATAATTTTGAAGAGCTACACAGTTTGTTAAATGTTCTCTGTCCATGTCCACACCTTGAGAACACATTATGCACTCAGGAGACATTAATACACCAATTCTATGAAGACATTTTCCTAACCAGTCATGTGTTGTAGTAAGCCTCAGTGTAGCAACCGCAGATTTCCATGGTAGTCCCAGAATTATAGATGGGTTTTCCAACAGCATTTTTATATTTCTATTTCCAACTTTTTCAATTAAATTGGAATTGTAACTATCTTTAAATGTTTTATTTATAATTATTTTAATTGATTCATAAGAAAACGTACTTGTTACTTTCTGCTTAATTTTACTTCTTTTAACATGTTATAAGTTAGGGTTTCAAGGTCAACGAGCTCCCTGACTCATATACCATCTAACCAAGACTGACTTCTTCATCAGAGAAATAGCGTTACAATATAACCTGCCACTGCTGATTTTCTTGCCAAAAAAGGCTCCAATTTAATTCAGAATACTACTAAAAGCTTACCTTTCACATCCATAAAAAGAATAATTAAAAACAAATATAAAATCAAACAAAACCAAGACCTGTGTAATAAAGCCAAAGACAAAAAATGGAATATTTTAGTAAAGAAGCCAGATATTATTCCAGAAATTCCACGTAAAACTACAGTAGCAAAATTTAGACTGCTTACAGAACATGACTATTTGGCCAAACATTTATATAAAATAGGAATCTACACGAATCCATTTGTCCTCTATGCAATAAAGACGAAGAAATGAATGAAGAACACCTACAAACCTGTGAAGTATTACCTGTTGGATCCATCATAGAGAAATATTGGAGAGCAAGAACGCTAATGGCTTCAGTGCCAAGGCCCAGCATTTGAAAACAACAATAACATATAACCTGTCACACACCCCGGCCTACGAAGCACACATAAGAGAGAGAGAAGAAAAAGCAGATGATATAAACCGCAGATTCTTCCTGACCCCAGCGATGAACACCGAAGAATGGAAGGAACCAAACTTCTCCCTAAGACACGTGTTCACAAGGACCGCCACACATGGATTCCACTACAGAGTATGTACCATAAAAGGGTTCCACCTCGCATCGAACCAGTGCCTCTGCAAGCAATGCGACCAAAAATGTCAACAATACCACCTTATTGACTGCATAGCAAGAAGTAAGCCTTTAAAATTCTATGCTGATGACAATAACTTCCAGTAATTGTATTATAATGTACACAGTGTGTTTAATAAATCTTTATATATAAGGATGCTAAAAGAAGGAAAGGTTGGAGTAAAGTGGCGGGGAGAGAGAGATATTTGAAATAATCGAGTTATGTGGAAGTTTTTGTTAAAATCCTCCGAATTACACAGAAGCGAGTTATATATAAAGCAGATTCAACTGTATATTATAATATTTTTGGATGCACTTAAACATTTTGTTATAGTTAGAAATAAAGTATTACCTCATTGCCATTCAGGAATATTCCAATCGAGAGCAATGTGCTGAGGATTCCACGGAATGTTTTATTTGACTTCAATGTCTCCATTCCTTGCTTCAGGTCCATTAGTGGTTCAGCTATTTCCTAAGAAAACAAAAAATAATGATTTTAATCAAAATTACAGTGGAAAGTAACAACACTATGAGGTAATTTTGAATCTATATTTGAGTTGGATAAAATGTTTTTACACCTTACCTCATGAAGTTCAATGTTTTCACGATACAGCAAAAAAAAAAAAGAGTGATGTACTAGCCACAAGTCACTCGCTGACATCTGTAGGGAAATGATTGCAACTAAACTAGTTTGGTTAAGAAACTTCCCACTAAGGAAGCCGCACATAAAATGAATGACGTTCAATCATCATCTTGACCTTATGGGAATGAAAAATTTATCTATTTTATAGAGGAAAATTTTAATTATCGTTCTTCTTTTATAATAACATATTTAATTATAAATAATGTTGGTGGTTGGTTGGTATCTAATGTCGAGCACTTGATAATGAAATCATTCGCTCTCTTGCACTCCAATATTTAGCAGAAAGGCTGGTCTCTTCTACAAAAGCTAAATAATATTTTTTTTTATTGATTTAACATTTCTATTGGATGGTAAGTAATTTTCTTGAAATTCTTCTTTTCTTTACTAACAATTTGTAGGATAGAGCATTCTTTAAGTTGTTTTATCCTTCTGAATTTCTTTAATTTGTTAGATATTATACATGGGAAATTTCAAAAAATATTTGACAAATACAACATTACTTTGGCACCAATAAATAAATTTAGTCTGGAAAAACTTCTAAATACCAATAAAAAAATCAACATCCCAGACAGTAAGAAATCTGGAATTTATCAAATTAATTGTAATGATTGTAGCAAAGTATACATAGGAAAAACAAAAAGGAATTTGGAAACATGCACTAAAGAACATTTTAGAAATATTAAAAATTGTGAAATTGAAAAATCAGCAATTGCTGCACATAGTTTACTAGAACATCATAAAATTGAAAAAGAAGCGAAACTTTTGAAACAATTGGATAAACCGTTGGAATTGACAATTTGGGAAATGATATTCATTCAGAAGAATAAATATCGATCTATGAATTTCGATATTCCGGTGTTTAAAAATTTACTTACAAAGTTTATAATCCCGAACGAAAGAATGGCAGGCACAAGTGATGTCACTAAAGAAGGACATGATTTTGTCCTAAAAAAAACCAAAACCCTTCGGGATCAAATAATTTTGAAAATGTATGAGGTGATTTGATTAAAATACGTTTCCTCCCCCTCACTATTATGGTAGATAACCGTCATAATGTCTTCTTCCTCAATATTAATGTAACTATTCAACTCTAAAGTTAACAATGTATCCAACCGTCTCTACAGATAATAAAAATAAAAGCAATACTATATTTTATCTTTCTTTACAACATATCTTTACCCTCTCACTGTCTTCCCAATAGTCGAGCTTGAAGCCCCATCAATTTCAGTCTAAGCAGGAAGCTCAGATATAGAGGCCAGAGTTAGTAGGAACTGATGTCCTGCGTCTGTCACAGTTGGCATGTCGAGTATTGGGGCACCTGAGCTTCCTGGATTTTTGATCTCTCCTCTTCTGTTGGCAGCATAGTCAAAAGTTTCTGTATACAAGAGAATTATATTCTAATAACTTACACAATAAAACATATACCAAGAAAATCATTATAGAGAAGAGAAGTTGATACTTTTATTATAATCTCGACTCAGTCTCTAAAGGCTGTTCACTCTTAAAGTGATCCTCATCAAAACAAAACCATGTGACCTGCTTGCTTTTCATTGGTTATGGACTCCAAAATATGTTGTAGAAGCAATAAGTACACAAAAAAGTAGTTCCCTTCATTAAATTAAAAATATGTCATGATGATCTTGTAGAAGATTTCCGGGCTGTTGGCCATGGTCTTGAGGCTTGTAGTTCCCCTACATCTCTGGCGGAAAGTCGGGGAACTACAAGCCTCAGGACCATGGCCAACAGCCCGGAAATCTTCTACAAGATCATCATAATAACTCCGGCCGTGAAATCCTAAGTCAATATATTAAAAATATGTCCTCTGAATATACTTGTTATTCTTCGTAAATGAAAATAATAATATCCAAAACATACAAAATATTCTACAATATACCTAATCAATAATTAAAACTTAAAATAGTTTATTACATATGGGTGATGCATTTGAGTCATGCTTCAGTCGATTCACATGAAACAAAATGACTGAAAGTGTTGAGTCTTCTGTTGCTGTGTCATCTCCCTGTCAAAAGTGATAGTAATTGTGGCGCGAATGGCGGAAGGATAGAATTGGCATTTGTTGGTGTTAGGATCACTCTAAGGGTCGAATGTTTGAACGCATTAGACAGTAAAAGGCGTTCTCTGCTGATAAAGTTTTATCCAAACACATTTTTCTTACTCAGAAATCTATTCACGCGGTAATAATTGTAAGCTACCTGACAAGGTACCTTAAGATTGTAGCTCAAGATATAAACTTATGTGAAAATCCCGAAGGGAACCGATGGTAACCGATGTAGTTTGAAACTTATCCAAGATGTCGGACCTTGAAGACTTCGATCATGTTTTCGGTATACACGGAGAAGAGGAATTTGATAGAGTCTACCAAAGAATTCAACTGGAAGAACAGGAGAATTGGCGTAATATTGCGCGTTGCAGACGTGTTTGTATACGGTATTATTTGCGGGATGCAAGCATAAATGCATTCCTCTATAGCGGACAAAAATAACGGAAGTGGTTTTATCGCTGAGAATTCTGGGTAATTCGTTGCCAATATTACGAAAACGTCAACATTCATGCATGACCGGTTAAGGCGGCCGTTAATTCGATCTCAGCTCACCAGTGATTGGAAGTAATTTGAATAGAGACTAATGTATTTGCATATGACCCTAAGAGCAGATAAGGTATAATATAAATGAGTATCAGATGTATGTTCTGGGAGTAATGATGCCGTCATAGGGGGCTGACATCTCATCCAATTATCTAAAAAGGTCATATGGCAGTTAAAAGTACAAGGGCGGATCGGAAAGTAACGCACAATAATTTTTTTCTGCCTTGGTATTGCAGCTAAAATGTTGAAATTTCACAGAGATATAGTTTGAAGTTTTCACTACAGATGGTATTTTTTCTCAGGTGCACCTCTTGCGAGAGAAGCTTGAACTATGCAACAAAGATGGCGTGCATGCTACAGTCGTCCACCTGTGAGGAACAGAGAAGTGTTGTTCGATTTTTGTGGGCCAAAGGGCATAAACCCAGTGAAATTCACAGGGACATGCGTGGCGTGTATGGGGATGATTGTATGGACCGTAGCAATGTCTCCAGGTGGTGCACATTCTTCCAAGAGGGACGCGTGAACCTTAGTGATTCGCCTTAGTGATTCCTGGCCGGCGAACGCTTTGAGACAGATGTGGAAGTGAAATCAGCAGTGCGCAGATGGCTACACTCCAACCAAACGGACTTCTATGAACAGGGCATATTGAAACTGGTAACACGATGGGAAAAATGTGTTGAGAAAGTTGGTGACTATGTCGAAAAGTAGGTAAAAGATGTAAGTTCATTTGTGATTTTTTTCCTTTTTTACTATTAAACTTTTTAAAAAAAAATTATTGTGCGTTACTTTCCGATCCGCCCTGTGGACGACTGTAGCATGCGCGCCATCTTTGTTGCATAGTTCAAGCTTCTCTCGCAAGAGGTGCACCTGAGAAAAAAATACCATCTGTAGTGAAAACTTCAAACTATATCTCTGTGAAATTTCAACATTCTAGCTGCAATACCAAGGCAGAAAAAAATTATTGTCCGTTACTTTCCGATCCGCCCTCGTAGCACCATGGTACCCCAATAGATGGAATTGGCTGAGTAATACATTAAGCAAGCTTGTTTACAGTACAACTGGAACTTAACTTGGAATTAGCTGGTGATGGTGTATAATTTTTAATCATACACTGTCCACCAGATACCTGGATTAAATTACAAATGTCTCCACAATAAATTTGTAGAGAAGACATCTGGTACATTTAACATTTAAAAATATTTGTTAAATATGGCATCTTCATTCACACATAATACAGTAAAAGCTTCTTATTCGCAGGGGATATGTTCTGCAAATATGCCACAAATACAGAAACTGCAAATATGGAATGATAATTTGTATGAGTTTATAGGGGCTACGTTCCAAGATTCTGAAATAAAATAAAAATTATCAAAATAAAATCAAATAATGAGAGATTCTGAACAATTTTTATTAATTGTCAGGCTTAGGCAAAGGCTTAAGAACTTAGTAACTTTTTCCTGTTTTGCCGTTTTTATAGGGTCCTTGCTTTTTGTAGATAATTTGGTATTAATAGCTCCAACAGAAACAGATTTACAGTATTCTGTACACAATTTTAATATAATTGCAAAAAGGTACAATATGGAAATCAATACAAAGAAAACTAAAGTGATGGCCTTTTGTGGGAAATACCCTATACCTAGCAAAATTGTTTTGGATGATGAAATTTTAGAACGAGTAAACAAATAACTATTTGGGTTATAATTTAACATTTTAAGATGAAGCTGATATATCAAAGAAAATCACAAATTTTACAAAAACAACAGGGATAATTAACAGTATAATGAAACTATCTTTAGTACAGAAGAAAACAAGATTACGGCTTTATAACGTTCTCGCAAGACCAGTATCAAGATATGGTAGTGAAGCATGGACAATACAAAGAAGAGATGAAAGCCAAATAAAAGCAGGCTACACAAAGTGGGACCATAAAAGAAATGAGGAAATTATGGAAGAGTTGGATGTAGAACCCATTCTTCACCATATACAAAACTACCAGAACAACTGCAAAGGCCATCTTCAATGAATGACGTTTCATAGAATTCCAAAAGCCATGCTTCGTTACTGCCCCCAAGGCAAAAGATCGCTGGGACGTCCAAAAAAGTGCTGGATGGAAAATTCCTCTTTGAGACTGTAACAGGCCACACGGCCTAATACTTGCATGGATGATGATGATGATGATGATAGGGTCATTCAATTCTGATTGATATTAAGCTGTATATTAGTGATATAATTCCTTATTTTGTCTTTTAATTTCTTGATGAATCGTACAGTTAATTAATCAATATTGAAACAGCGTGATATAGATGCAAACCACTCGACAACACATAAACAGTCAAACTTTTCTATTTTTACTTTAAGCGGCAACACTACTTTTTCCCGTTTCAAAACTTATTTTGTTTCCTTTTACTTAACATTATAAAATGGCAACAAAATAGAAGAGAGACGTGTTATCCAATCAAAATTATTGCAACGAATGACAAGTTGAAACAATAAAACACTGATTGTGGCGAGGACTGCATTTATCAACGGACATAGTAGTACGTGAATTATGGGGGCGGTGGCTTTTAACAACGGACTTTAGGTTTAGTGACAAACTTGTTTTACTTTAATAATTGAAACATTTTGTCTATTCATTCTTACCTCTTAAGAGTTGTTTTTGCCAAACATATGTTTCAGAGCTTCTTAGCCCCATCATCAGTGATTACAGACTGAATTTTCTCATGTTGTCAACCCTGATTCTTGATTCCTGCTCTCTTTGCCTCTGGTCCAATGAATTTACTAATGAGGTTCCTTTCTGTGGGAATTTTAAAGTTCATAATTCTTTCCTTGTTCTGCATATAGATTTTTTCCCATATGGTGAGTTCATTTTTGTTTTCTAACTGTTTTAATAATTTTGTGTTTTTCTGACCAAACATGACCAAAGAGAGCAGGAATCAAGAATCAGGGCCGACAACATGAGAAAATTCAGTCTGTAATCGCTGACGATGGGCTAAGAAGCTCTGAAACATATGTTCGACAAAAACAACTCTAAGAGGAATAATGAACAGACAAAATGTTTTAATTATTAAACAAACCTCTTAATGTTACTTCCTATTGTATTTTAAAATTGTTTTACTTTGATATTAATTTTCCATTTGGTTTGAAACGTTCCTGTTAAAAGCTGCCTTGGCACGTGCCTGCAGTAAAAAAAGTTGCCGATAGTTAATAAAGGATACTAATCCTTCTAATATTCCGACTTGATCCGCAAGTAAAGGAATTTTTAGCTGCGAATATAGGAACTGTGTCACAATTTTTTAACCTGTGATTAAGCAGCTTTTACTGTAATTTAAAATAATTACCTCAATTCCTTCTCTGTTCATGATAGTGGCATCCATCTTGAGAATGGCAGTCTTAATAGATCGCGGTGGTGGTAGTTTCGTCATACCAATGTTGATGGCATTGGATCGTTTATGATCCAGAACTATGATCTCCTTGTTCTTATTCATTTCTTGTTGTTTCTGGTGATAATCATAGCATTGTGTTAATACACAGTACTTTCAGCATTTAATATATGCAGTCAAAGGAATATCCATAGTATATTAAGCTAAATAATTATTCAATTTAAAAAAATACTAATTAAAATATAATTAATATAGAGATGACTGATTCAGTGCAGTTTTTCAATGAACAAACATTTATTATACCATAACATGGGGATATTTAAACTAGACAGGATTATTGTTTTTATTATTCATTTCATACATCTCAATGATGGATAAATCATATTTGAAGAGAAAAATAATATGCTCAGACTGGGGCTTGAACCCAGGACTTTTGGCTTTCCAGGCCAATACTCTACCGACTGAGCTACATGAGCAAGTTTCAATTCAAACGCAAATCTTTCTCTTATACTACTACAATCATTAAGTTCTGAAAGAAAATATAGTATTATCATCTTATAAATTATTGTAAACAAAGTCAAATGATCCAGCTTATTTCTATGAATATTCCTTTGCATAAAAATCTTATTCAGTTAATGATATATAAATACATAATAAAATAATTAACTGAACTTAAACAATGCCTTCAGAAGAAGACAATTGCTTTTGCAGCAATGAATATAATTATATATTCCATATAATTATACAAAATATATTATTTCTATTAATATATATACATAGCTATAAGATTCTCACATTGTTATAAAATGCTTATAATTTTATTTAGTTTTTTTTTTTTTTTTTTTTTTTTTTTTCCAGTTTTCACATCTGCTTAATTCTATGGAAAAGTCTTATTTTAATCTTTCTCTACATACTACTATTGAATATCATGGGCATTAAATCAAAAGTTTAACCTCAAGACACTTTCAAGATGTGAGATTTTTAACTTTTTTGGCATTGACTAATTAAAATATCTTCTTGAGCTAAAAGCCAAGTGAACTTTTTGATGCCAAAACTTTGAAGCCTCCATCTTGAAGGTCATCTTCTTGGGAGGTTACTGGAATAAGTTATTAACCTGAGAAATTTTTTTAACCTCAAAGATGATTTTATATGTAAAATCTCAGATTAAACAAAATGTAATCTGCTTTGACATTCATTTTTTAATATTTCTCAGATGAAATTAGAGTCATTAAACAAGATTCTAAAATCTCAAAAGAAAAAATGAGCAATTTCAGATATTCATTCTTGTGCACATTGTTCATTGTTATACTTTTCTTATATTGTAATTAAATACAAATCTATAATAATAACAAAGGAAGAGTTGGAATTCTAAAATATGAGATATCTATCTCTGATTTCTTTTTCTTTAGCTTTTGAGTTTATTCCAATGTCTGAGCATCCATACCTAAAAGTACCTATTTAAATAATGTAATCAATATAATTGATAATGGAATATAGCATGGATAATACAATGAGTGTTATATCACATTTTTCTTTCTTTTAATAATGAATTTTAAGTTCTAGTAAAAAATTATAAGAGTAAAATCCAAATAGGCTACTTGTTTATCCCAGACAAAGTAATTTCTTGCAACATTTGGTATACCTTAATATAGAGAAAATGGCAAATATAGTTATGCTTAAATATCATGAGTTAAAAATAGATTTTAAATGCAACAAACATTTACTCCTTTTCTCCAATTAGCATGCTACAGCAACATGTAATTGATTAACACAGGAATTATTTCATTTACATGCCTTCATGCCTCTGAAACTATTCATTTTTTTTAGAATTAAATGCAACAACAGCAAATATTACTTCATATTTTAAAAATCTAAGTATATTGAATCAATTAAAAATTAAGGTATTACATTACAAGCATAATTTGAACATAGTTATAAAAGCTACTCAATACTTTTAAATTTGTATGGAATTTTGAAGGAGGAAAAAAAGCAATTTCTACATGGAATAATGAATTAATAATAATAATAATAATAATAATAATAATAATAATAATAATAATAATAATAATAATAATAATAATATATAATAATAATAATAATAATAATATATAATAATAATATTATCATTATTATTATTATTATGTTTCAATTTCAAAAAGTAAACAATAAATATATCTTATTACATAACCTCAACAGTGCTTTAATATGAATTTTGAAAGTGTTGAAATACGATACTATAAAAAGTTAAGTCGGCTCAACTGCACTTCTACTAGCGCTTGATTTTTCAGTTATATTGTTGTAAACTATAGCTCTTCTTTTGTATTTACTAACATTATTTAATATTTTAAACTTTTCCAAACAATTTTTATAACATTATTAGACAATTTTGAAGTACTTATTTAAGTATGCAAATCACAATATTATGACACTGTTGGACAATATTGTGGTGCTAACCGCTATTTTCTCCATAAAGTATATTACCTAGTCTATGATTTTTCTATCACTGTTTTGGGTTATCGCTGGTTGGATCAGCGTTAGGGAGTGATAAGTAAGTGTACACCCATTTTTAATAAATGTTTTGTAATTTTAATATTATTAATATTTTTTTTAACATAGATTTGGGGATATATTGCAAATATTGGTAATTTAAAATCCCCTCAGGGGTCCTCATCTAGGGGATATGTGGATGGCGACCACAAGGTGCCCAAGCTGAGCAAAACATTTCTTCCACTTACTTGTGTTTTGCACTCTTTTAACTTTACTATCTAACCTCTCTTGGTTAACTCTTGTTTTTTTCGACCCCGACGCTATTAGGGCATCCGAGGGCTAGGGAGTCTTTCCTTTCTTCCATTTCTTCTTTCCTTTATTTTCTTTTCTTCTCCAGAGAAGCCTGACCAGAGGCTATAAGATGGCAGCCCCATCACTGGTCTTGCCTTCCTTTGGCCAGCAACCAATCGAAGGGACTATTATTATGCTTTAAAGTCTTATATGAGAATTTCCCGGAAGACGCTGGAGGGAAAATTTTCTATAGGATCGTAACAGGCCTTGCCCTAATACTTGGAAGGAAGAAGAAATTTCATAGCGACGGATAGTAATTGAGGATGATATCGATATATGTTTCAGTTGTGAGTTATCACTGGCTCTATAAACTCTGGCGCATGCGCACTGTTGTTCTATAGGACTGAAAATATTTCACGCTAGTTTAAGTGCAGTTTTTCCGTTAAGTCTATTAATGTTAAAAGATACCAGGCTATGTGGCCATGGTATATAACTGGTATTTCTTCCACGGCCACATAGCCTGGAATCGTTTAACATTATGATTACCGGCTGTGAAAGCCTGCATTCCACAGTTAAGTCTACTGTAAATAAATTGTCATAATTATAGTACGCTATTGTATATTGGCAACATAATTTTAAGAAAATGCTAAGATATTTTACTGCTAATCAAGAACTGTTCATAAGTAAAATTATTTTAAATTACATACAAAAGTCAAAAATCATTTATCTAAAAAATTGTAATATGAAAAAAAAATTATTTCCCTTTTTCCAAAGCACTAAATAAACTAATAATAAGTTATGTCAGTTGCATTTTGTTGTAAGGAAATGAATAATGAAGTGAGATATAGGAGATGCAGAATTTTCCAGAACACAAAAAAATATTAAAATTGATTCGCAAAGCCTCTATTGTGAAATCAAATTTCAACGAATACCACTAAACTGCACCTATATAGAAGGAATCTCACAAATATATTATGATGTTTGTAAACTACATACTTAAATCCTATTAATCAATCATTTGTTTCACTGATTAAAAAAAAAAGCACTGATATAAATAAATAGCCTCTACAACAAAAAGATGAGTAAAGTATCTAAATATTTGTTCAAGGAATAGTTAACATAGAAATTTCTTGTAGACTGTAATGAAAATTAATTAATGCCAATATGATTTATGCTCAAGTTTAATTTTATAAAAAGATATACAAATATAGACTATAATTTGGTTGCATAATATAAATGATAATTCTAAATTTTCCTTTCCATTCAGAAAGGAATAAAGATCAAAAAAGTATTTTGTAACACAACAAAAAGAATGGGTTATCTATATATTTATATAATATTATTATCCGACATTTACAAACCCTATTTTACTTTAAAGTATATTAGGGTTATAATGGCAAAGTGCGATATATTATATAATTTTACCTAAAACCACAGTTTTTTATGAATTTTATTTTTGAAGACATTAAACAGTTTGTTGTTCTTTTCTATCAAAAGCACTTATGTAATAGGTGATTCACTTAAATAGGCAGTGTTACTAAAAAGAGAAGTGATATCATACCATTCACTTCAGAGAAAAGGTAATAATCAAAGATAATATATTTGAAGAGAAAAATTATACGCTCAGACCGGGACTTGAACCCGGGACACTTGGTTCAAGTCCCGGTCTGAGCGTATAATTTTTCTCTTCAAATATGATTTATCCATCATTGAGATGTAGGAAATCAATAATAAAAACAAAGATAATATGTTCAATACAGTGGCTACAATACCACCATTACAATTTGCATTCTCTTTGATGTTTAATTTCTAGAGATATTGGCCAAATTTTCTGTGACCAGTGATGAATTGTGTTAATATAAAATTTGGAACAATGTGCTGTTAAGCAAGTTCCAGATACAAAATTCTCTTCATGCTTTAATTACCTTGCTTTAGTTCATAGGATAACAACAACAACAGTTCATAGGATAACACCTATTTTATTTATGTAATGGTTGTATGTGATATAATATATGACATATGCTTGTGACAAAAACAGAGAATGTATTGCAGATATTTTTGTCTCTCAAGTACGAAATATGAATTGAATTTATATATATATATATATATATATATGAATCAAATTAGATGTTATATCCCAAAACTCCCTAGTATAAGTGCAGACAAGTTATCAGAGGTTTTTCTTTTTTCAAATGTCCCAGGTTTGTCTTTCAACATTCCTGGTTTCTCTCCTGGCATGGCATACTTGTAACCCACTTCTGAAGTTGGGGCACCTGGAAGGTGGGGTTACATTGCCCCGATGATATGATGGGTGATGATGATAATGGCGTGCCAGGAGAGTCCCTAATCCTAAGCTTAACCTAAGATAAATATGAATGATGATGATTGTGATGGCCATATGATTTCGGGGACCGTTTGGGCCTTAAAGTTTTCCTGACATTTGTCTTACAGGTGAGGAAAAACCCCGATAAAGACCTCACCCAGAAAAACTGTCCCGACCAGGGATTGAACCCAGGCCCACTGCGTGATAAGGCAGCACGCTACCTCGAGACCACAGCGGTGTACTATTATCAAAGGTTTAATAATGCAATTTGTTTAGATAACCAGTGATGGAAACTATTTTTACTTTGAACTTGTGTATTTTCATTCAGTTGGATTTGGTTTTCAATTCAATCTTGATAATGGCAGCTTAGATGTTGAAACATGTCAATGTTCTATAATTTTTTATTTGGTGACTGGTTTTTTATTGGTAATATATTTTAACATATTTTAGGTCCCTAAATTTACAAATTTTAGAGCCTAAAATTCCTAAGCCTTATGATATTACAACTCAGGTTCTTCAGAGATTGCTGTCTATCAGCTATGTAACTCCCTTTCTTCATGTTTTGCTTCATAGAAAGGTTGGAACTTTAATGGCATCACTGCTGTAGAAATGCCATGCAATGGAACCTAATTATGTCACTGATAGAACAAGTCAGTTACATACCTCCTTACCTCAGAACATATGGATGCTCTCTTCCCACATCACACACATGTGAAGTGGTGAAAGTTAACTGTCAGTCTAAGGTAATGTTGTCACAATATTTTTGAAACAGGAACAACGGAGTTGGATAAAGATTGAATATGCCAGAGGTCATCAAGCACTTCAAGAGGCTTGGGGGAAATCCACATTGCCTTACAGAATAATGGCATGTAGAAGGCTTTTATGTCCCGTGCCGTAGCCGAGTGGTTAAGGTAGAAAATCTTGGCGCAGAGCTATGGGACTTGCGATGGTTCGAGTCTCCAAGACATTTTCTTATGGTATTTCGGCCAGTATGGGACCAGTGCCCACCCAGCATCATGAGGCATGTGGGTAGCTACAATAAGTAGTAGCTCCAGGTTGAGAAAATCAGCTGTAACGGCTGGGGGACTCGACATGCTGACCACATGTCACCCCAATACTGGCTGGATGATCATCTACCTCTGTGATTAACACATGTGGATGCGAGGCCAGCAGCTGGATGGTAGGCTAAGGGCCTTCTAGGCCTGTCGTGCCAGGAGTTTTTAGTTTAAGAAGGCTTTTATCCACCATACCACTATTCTGTAAGGCAATGCAGAAACCCACAACCTTCTTGAAACCTTGATGACATTGCTGTGCACTACGACCTCTGGCACATTCAGTCTTTATCCAGCTCTGTTGTTCTTGTTTCGAAAAAATTGTGACAACACTACATTAGACCACCAGCTAACATGAGGCTCTGTTCCTCTCACCATATCATATGCATAATATGGGAAGGGAGACTCCATTTGTTCTGATATAAGCTAGGTATGTAACTAATGTGTGCTATCAGGGACATAATTAGGTTCCATCACATGGTATCTCTACAGTAGTGTTGCCACTATTAAAGTTCCACATAACTGACATATTGTATTTTTTTTTTAATTAATAGTGAGTGGAGAACATATTTTTAACGACTCACCTCATATAATTTCAAATTTCTTTGATACTGGCGGTTTGAGACAATTTCTTATCTTCAGTCATGGCTGAAGAGGGACAAGAAATTGTCTCAAACTGCCGGTATCAAAGAAATTTGAAATTATATGAGGTGAGTCGTTAAAAATATGTTCTCCACTCACTATTAATGATATAACCTCATAATGTTTACTTCCCAATATTAATTTAAATATATTGTATATTTAATTATTCTGGAATGTTCTGCTTTCATATAATTTCTTCACTATTCATTACAGATCAAGTTTTAAGAGAAATTGAAAAATTATTCATTTTCCCCATACCCATAGAGATAAAATTCCCATTACACCAAGAACCCAAGCACTTACCTCCTATAAGACCAGCATCCCATTTCGATTGATGATGACCATTCAAAAGGTTGGGGGGGAAGAAATATACAATGATTAATAAGCACCAAAGTAAGTAGTACCAAAAGCCTGTTGGAGTGTTTACAAGTACAGTACATGGAACAGGAGTAAGTACCTGCTGAGCAACAGAACAGCGCAGACAAGTGCCACAAAACCTTCGGCTCCATTAAACATAGCTCCACTGTCATTTGTTTTCTTACAAGAATTGTGAATATATTCAGAATACCTGATACACACCTCAACATTATTTATTTAAATTTTAAAGATAATTAGAATGTAAATGAAAATAAAATAATCACAATTAAAACATTGAAAGCTTTTTGCGTCACATTAACTTAAATTGAAAAAAATTAAAGTTGGCAGTAAAATGTAGGCTCAATATTAAAATTATAATATAAAATTATGTACGTTATAGGTTCATCTTCTCAACTTCTTACAAGGAACTACCCCGAAACCTACCTTGAAACTCCATCTGGAGAAGCATTCTGATGTACAAAGGCCATATCCAAAAATTATCTACCATTTTTCACTGCAAGGCACTAAAATCCACTGCCAAATCTCTCATTTAAACTAAAGGAAAGTAATACAACTCCAGAATTAGTAGACTGGATAACAGTTACTACTTGCCATCTGTGCCGCATCCTGCCTCATTCCTTTCCACTCTTACTCAAGCAGGCAGTCCATCTGGTCCATACAGTGGGCTGACATTGCTGGATTCTAGCTTTGATTTCTGAGCCTTGCAGTTAAAATGGCAGATAATTTTTTGGACATGGCCTTGGTATATCACAACACTTCTCTGGGAGAAATTTGAAGGTAGGTTTTGGCATTCAATGGTTGACAGCTCCCTTGTTAGTATATTACTCAACTGTAGGCCTTTTGGGGCAAGTCCAATCATCAGCAGAAAGTAGCAGGTATGTTCTCACTGACCTTCAATGAAGTACTCTCATACTTTACAAGTACTTCATCGAAAGTCAATGACAACAGACCTGCTACTTTCTGTTGATGATGGGACTAGTTTAGAAAGGCCTACAGTTAATTAATTTTCTAAGAAGTTGAGGAGATGGGCCTGGAACTAACTCACTGGCACTATAGACCCCGCAGGTTCATGGCCGCGCAGACATGCTCTCCATACATCCCTATCCTGAGCTAATGTTTCCAATCATTCCCTGTATAATCCACTTCCTTCAAATTATAGTTAATGTTATTCTCCCACCTATTCTTGGTCTATCAACTGGACGTTTTCCCTCTGGGTTTCCTACAAGAAGCTTTCATGCACGTCTTTCATTCCCCATTTATGCCACATGTCCTGCCCATCGCAGTCTATGAGACTTAACTATTCTCACTATATCTGGCTTCCTAAAGACCATGTAGTTCATTGTTATGTAGTCTTCTCCATTCACCTGTCTGTTCATCTCTCTTTGGTCCAAAAATGTTTCGAAGAACTTTATTCTCAAATACTTGTAGGCTCGAATCTATGAACGCATTAGACCATAAAAGTCGTTCTCTGCCTGTACTCTGCTGAGAAAGTTGCATCGGCGTAATATTGCATGATGCAGACGTCGTCATATACGGTGTATTATTTGCGGGACGCAAGCGTAAATTCGTTTCTCTAGCAGATGAAAATAACGGAACTGGTTTTATCGCTGGGAATTCTGGGTAATTTCTTGCCAATATTACGAAAACGACGACTTTCATTCATGACCAGTTAGTGGGTAACTAATTCGATCTTTGCACTTGCTCATGGAAAGTCAGCTAAAATATTTGCATGCAGCCCGTAATCTCCTTTCCTCCCTTAAAGTAAGAGTCCATGTTTCACATCCATATAATATAAAGTGGTAGAATAATAGTTTTATATATTTTCAAGACGGACCTGGAAGATACATAATTTTATATTTTTATATTATAATTTTAATATTGTGACTAACACCTCAACGGAGATTTACTATGAATTTTATTAATATTGAAAATATAGACCTATAATAGATGACTACATTAATTTTATATACACTCTTAATAAAGTTATCAGAAAAATAATTATAAATGTATGCAGTACAGTACTATGTAAATGATCCAAGGTTTTGTAGCACTTCAACAAATATGTTACTTCTGGTCACATAAATTATTCTCTAAATGATTCAAAAATAAAAATTCATAAAAATAATTAAAAATATTCAACTACTCTTGAAATAATTAATGACTTCAAAATAAACAACTTCAACAAAGTAAATATAGTTCAAAATTGAAGCATAAAATATTGTAAAATTGTTTGAATAAAAAAATTACTGTTCTCAAAAAATTGGCAAAAATATTGAACATTCATAATGTTAAACATGCAGGCACCATCAGTCTGATATCAAAACACAAAAATCAAGAAAACAAAATATATTGATTTTCTACTGAAAAATCAGAAAAGGATATTTTATCTACTAGGATATTAAGTAGTTAAGTCTATGTGCAAAGCTTATTGTAGAAACAGGAAATGATTTAAAATACCAATTAGATACAGGTACATACTTTTAGAGAAGGAAGAGACTTAAAAAGATAATGATGCATTCATTTTCATAAGAATTACACTGAGCAAAAAAAAAATAAACTTTCTTTTTGTCTCAGAAAGAAAATATGTGATTCTGATAGTATTTTTTTCTCCTGAATTCAAATATATCATCTTTTCTCCATCATGCAAGGTTTCCAAGAGATTCCATCCTTTTAGCTGGGAACCAAGCATTTCAGACTGGTTTTTGGATAACTTTAAGGGTCGCATGTTTGGACGCATTAGACAGTAAAATGCCTTCTCTGCTGAGCAAGTTGTATGCTAATACAATTTTGCTTACTCAGAAATCTGTTCATGCGATAATAATTGGTTAAATTTGTAAGCTACCTGCGGAGGTAGCTTAAATGAGCAACTCAAATTAAAATCCCAAAGGGAACCGAACGGGAACCGATGGTAATCGATGTACTTTGCTGCTTTATCCAACATTTATCCAAGATGTCGGACCTTGAAGACTTCGATCATGTTTTCGGTATACACGGAGAAGAGGAATTTGATAGAGTCTACCAAAGAATTCAACTGGAAGAACAGGAGAATCGGCGTAATATTGCGTGTCGCAGACGTGTTTGTATACGGTATTATTTGCGGGATGCAAGCATAAATGCATTCCTCTATAGCAGACGAAAATAACGGAAGTGGTTTTATCGCTGAGAATTCTGGGTAATTCGTTGCCAATATTACGAAAACGTCGACTCTCGTGCATGACCGTTAAGTCGGCCGTTAATTCGTTCTCAGCAATTGCTCACGGTGAATCAGCTCACTAGTGATTGGAAGTAATTTGAGTAGAGAGTAATGTTCTAACATACGACCCTAAATATCGTATGAGATCATTAAGATCTTCTTGAGTCAAATGATGCTCGGATGAACAGCTTTGTTCAAAAGTTGTATCACCAAAATCTGCTGCTTCTTCTTCTTCCTTACTTCCATCAGAATCTGAGCTCTCTTCATCTAATGTCACATGTTCTGGAGGCTTTGATATGGGCAATTCTTCGCAGTGTGGAATTGGTCTCACTGGAGATTGCAAGTCAGGGTACATACTGTATGTTTTGATTTTGACGTAATCCCTTTAATGTAATTACGTAGACTTTCATGGCCGGAGTTGCTATGATGATCTTGATGAAGATTTTTGGGCTGTAGGCTGTGGTCGTGAGGCTTGTAGCTCCCCGACGTTTCGCCAGAGACTGTGCCTGGCATCCTCAAGGGTTGTCTCAAGAGGATGCCAGGCGCAGTCTCTGGCAAAACGTCGGGGAACTACAAGCCTCACGACCACGGCCTACAGCCCGAAAATCTTCATCAAGATCATCATAATCCTTTTAATGTTTGTTAAGCAGAAAATAATTATTTCAATCCATTAATTGAAATTTAAATAAAGAAAACTGTGGGTGATAGAGAAATTCCGAATACATATTTGAAAACACAATAAAAAACTGCATTAAGTACAACTATGGGTACTCATGAGACAAAAATCATGTTGACCAGTGTTATCAATCTTTTATCAGACATGTGCAATGTGTCTTCTTCTAATTATTTAGAAAGAACCTACAATATAAGTTAGGTCTACTTACTTTTATAGTTAGTGGTATTGCTTAAAATGTTGTAATCGTATAATGAACATTAAAATACATTCAACATGTAACTTGTAATCTGTTTTATACAAAATAAATACACGTAAAATTACTATTATTTTGCCGGGACCAATAGATTTGTTCACATTGGACAGATTTCCACATTATTCACGTTCCGGATTAAACAAGTTTTACTATATCTTGTTAGCATGTGATGTTGAATAGAGTAAGCCAATTAGAGTAGGTTCTGCATCACCCACATAATTAACCATGGAGAAATGGGCTGAGAGTTGCTCTTTGCGAAAAGCTTGGTTCTTGAATACCGGCCTTAGATTTTAGAAACTAAAAATTCCTACAAAATAACCTGCATTCATTGTTACCAAAAGTTTAGGCTATCATATTAACTTTCATAAATTGCAGTACACTAAAATTAGATCAAATTTTCTGTAAGCCTACATTTATATCAAAAACAGATTTGACCATGTGTCGTGTTTAAAACCATATTGTATCTTTTAAAGTCATCTTCCTTCAAAAAGAGAGTTGTTACAATTAATACAGCTTTAGGGTGTTGTCTATTCATGCAGACATGCTATTAATAAAATAAATTATATTTAACAGCCATAGTGTCATGCTTTCATTCTGTAATAACAAAATTACATATTAATAAGAATCGATATTAGGTACAATTTTATTATTCAAAGTTAAAATTGGGAAACACATTATGAGGTTCTTAATTAATAAATTAATGAGTCATTTTAACATCTTACCTCATATTTCATGTTTTATCAAACACGGTAACTATAGTTTTCAAATGATCTTGTCATTCATTTTCAACCGCCATTATGACTACCAGATATTCGTTGGAATCTCCCTCTATAACGTTGCCATCTGGTGTTGATTTGACGAACTTCGAGATATCGTTGCCATCTGGTATTGATTTGATGAACTTTGAGATGAGGTCATGTTCATCCGGAATGTCGAAATTCATAGATTTAAATTTGTTCTTCTGTATAAACATTTTCTCCCAAACTGTCAAGTCCAAAGGTTTTTCCAAATGTTTTAGAAATCAATACCAGATGGCAACGATATCTCGAAGTTCGTCAAATCAACACCAGATGGCAACGTTATAGAGGAAGATTCCAACGAATATCCGGTAGTCATAATGGCGGTTGAAAATGAATGACAAGATCATTTGAAAACTATAGTTACCGTGTTTGATAAAACATGAAATATGAGGTAAGATGTTAAAATGACTCATTAATTTAACAATTTTATTAATTGTTAAAATTATTAGAAATTTTAGGATATACAGGGAGTTTCTTATAATTAAGGAGTCAGGTGTGAATTAATTATTCACTAACTTACAAAGTGAAAAATATTACTTTCCTACATAGGACCTCGGATTTTAGCCAAAAATCTATTTTGTTCCTGAGGAGATAACTTAAATTGAAGTTGTAGTTACACATTTCATATATTTATATGATCAGAAACGGTGGTCCTATAGTGCCTAAAATGCCTAAATTGGTGTTATAACCTATTTTTGCCTCTACTTCTATAATTCCTATATTTTATCACTAAATTGAATAAAAAAGTATTTAAAGAGAAAAATACACACTCAGACTGGGGTTTGAACCCAGGACCTAGTACTAATTTATCAAATGTATTTATATTAAATTCTTATGTTTAATATGGGAAAGGAAGTTATAAATTATGTCGATTGAAAATGAGAGAGATCCTTCTCTCGAAAACTAGTTCCCGTGTTTGAAGAAACATAAAATATGAGGTAAGATGTTAAAAAATGACTCATTAATTTATGAATTAAGAACCTCATAACGTTATTTCTCATATTTAACTATGAATGAAAGTCATGTTTGTTTTGGTAAAAAAACACAGACTTTTATTATTAATAATGTCCAACAGATATTAAAACTTCAGTTTCCCTAAAAGTAGCAAACATTTTTTTCTTAAACCAATATGATTTTGTTTATTTTTTTATTATTTCACTCACCTCATACTTCATGAAGTATGAGGTGAGTGAAATAATAAAAAATAAACAATATTAAAAAACCTCATAGTGTTATTTCCTATCTACATAACTCAATATGATTTTACCTATTCATAATAAAGTATGCCATATCTAGAGATTCTTTCAAAAACACAAAAAAAAATAAATAAAAAATAAAAAGTTAATAATATAATAGGTCTACCCTATACTTTTTTGTATATATTTACTTCTGATTAATTCAATTTAGAAAACTTTATAATTACCATACAAACTTACAACTTTACTATTATATTGTGTTACATACAATATATAAAGAGAATAGAGCATAGAATTTAAGATTTTTAAAATGGATTTGGGTTTCAAAAAATCTACAGCATACTAATAAGGTCAAACTACAAGGAACTCACAATAAAGGAGAGGAGTTCACACATAACATTCACCAAAATAGTTATTCAGATTCCACTGTTTAATATTTACTAGAATTGCCTATCATTTGTTTTTTGGAAACTTTAATTTATAACGTTACAAGAATAGATACTGATATTTAACAATAATACTTTAATCTGCTGTTGATCATGGTACGATTTTAAATATTTATAAATTAAAAACCTTTTTAGTAGGAAATATTTTATACATTCTGAATTTTATAAATCTAAATTTACTGAGTTATTAGTTTATGTACATTTAAATTAATGTATTTTGAAAAAAGAAAAGAAAAGAAAGCTATTGTAGCACTCATATTCTATCAATCTGATTGGCCAACTATTTGATGCAACAAATTAAACTGCAGAATGAATCACTGGTGTAGTGGAAGAGTAAAACATATTTTTATTTAAGTATTATTCATCTTCATAATTTTGAGGAGAGAGTGACCAAGACTGGTTGGTTTACACAATGAATAAGTCACTTTCATAATTTTTTAAAGCATAATATAGGTTAATGCTAAACTTTTGCCAACATTTGTATTAAAATTATACATTGCATTCTTCATTGTTGCAAACAGATTTTTTTTCCATTTCATTTCACTGAAAGAAAAATCAAAGCTCTATTTATTGAAGGTGTAACATGGAGGTAAGTTACTTCAAAACTAATATGTTAGAACATAAATTGAAAAGTTACATGCATCACATGTAATTCAAATTAAACTCTATACATTTTTTTTACTTTTTAATATTTCATAGTAATTTATTTGATTTAAATATGTATAAAATCTGTATACAAAATAATTATTGGTCTAATTAAAGTTTTAATTTTTATGTGTATAGGGGCAAAACACAGAAACAATAGTATATTACGATACAAGGTTGGGAAGTGGTATTTACTGAATTGAGGAAAATGTTTAAAAACCTAACTATTGCCCGGTTTTTAAACATTTTCCTCAATTCTGTAAAACACTTCACAAATGTGCATTTTGTATTAAATTAATGTTGGGAAGTGAACATTATGAGGTATAATCATGGCTTCAACAAGCCATGACTGAAGAGGGACAAGATATTGTCTGAAACCGCCAGTATCAAAGAAATTTGAAATTATATGAGGTGAGTCGTTAAAAATATGTTCTCCACTCACCATTAAAAATATAAATGACTACGGACTTATAGAATATCAGGTAATCATCTTCATCTTGAGTTTATAACCAAGTGTTAATTTCGTGGGAAGCTCTGCACATCCCTTCCTCAGGTGTCAGGCAGGTGAACCTAACAATGAAATTCTTTTTTCCAGGAACTTCAAAATTCATTTACTTTGTAGGCATTCAGAAAAATTAGAGATAAGTTAATGAATTCTGAAATTCCCAGGGAAAAAGATTTGATTTTGAGGTTCATTTGTCCAACACCAGAGGGAAGGAATGTGCAGACCTTCCAACAGATGACTCAACAGTCAGTTATTGGCTGAGGATTAAGGGGATTCTTTTGAAACTGATCCAAGAAAAAGATCTAATATGAGGTGAGGTATTAAGAACTGATTCAATTTCCTGGATAAAATACTTCGGAGTATGACTTCCTATCAATTTTATGTTAAAACATTGTAATCTGTTTAAGTAGTTGTCGATTATTTAAATTTACTTTTAAATAAACCAACATTTAAAGATTAGAATTAAAAAAAATAATATTTATTGAGAATTTGTATACAATATTAAATAAAGTAATTTTTAAAATTATGTGAAGTGTTATTTTAATTATTTTACTGAAGAGTCTCTAAGAAGTTTCTTATTAAATAATAATATCTTTTAATACATATAAATAGGGATCTTGTATTTTTGAAATGTGGCCACTGAAATTTTTAGTATGTTAAAAAGAAATTAATTTGATTGTCTTTCTTATATTTTCTTTAATTTATTTGGCAGCTATATTGATTTATTTATTTTTAATCTGAAATAGAAACAACAGTAGAAGTAAGAAAACAAAATAATTATGTGTAATAAAGTAATTTAAACTAGGCAATTATAAACTTTCTTCACAAAAACATTTTAAATTAAGAAAACAAAATATAAAAATATGCTAGTGAACTTAAAAAAAAAAAACTGACTTGAATTGAGGTACTGAATAACTGAACTCAATGTTAAATTACCTCTTGAAAGAAATAGGAAATTCATTTTTTAAGAAAAAATTGTTTGTCCAAACTGGGATTTGAAACCAAGATTTCATATTCTACGTACTAACACATTAATGAACTATGTTAACCGGGTATCACACTTCAGATGGATAGCATAGCTGTTAAAGCACTAGTATGTAGAATTAGAGATCTTGAGCTCAAATTCCAGTTTGGCAAAATTGTTCTCTTCAAAAATTAATTTATTGTTCAGTACGAATGTATAAATTTACATAAAACATCGTATATAGACAAACAAAAAATTCAACTGATGAAATTATTAATTTATAAACCTAATATTTATCTCAGATTTTCCTATAACTGGCATGGATAGTAAAATTTATTTTCAGAAATACAATAAAGTTGAATTAAATTTGAAGATAAAATCAAATATGCATTTTTTTTTCATGTTTAACAACACATTGGGAAGGAAAAAATATTTTATATTTCATTTTTCTTTAATGTAATAGTGATGCAAGAAGAGAAACATGCAAGAACAGATATCTTACCTTAGTGATGAGGTCCTTAGCCCTAGATTCAAACAGATGTTCCAGCTTTTGAGTATCTACTAAAACTGGATTTAGTTCATCCCATATCATTCCAGTCTGTTGTAGTTTTGCTAAAATTATTGGATCATCCCGAACTTCCTTCCAGAAGAGTTTCACTGTCTTTTTTGTTTTCTTTACTGGTGATGATGGTGGAGTATTAGTTTTATCAGGTGATGTGAGGCTGCTCCGCTGGGAACGAAGATTAACGCCGAATGGAGGTGGAGGATTTAATGCTGAAGGTGGCATTGGTGGAGGTGCCATGGTGCCAAACCTAACATTAAAAATTTTAAAAATATATATTATATATAGATACTTAGAACTTTACTGTTCTCATTATATCTGGCTTCTTATAAAGACCATATTTAGTTTTATTGATGTTTACTTCCAGCCCCAATTTTTAGTGTTACTCCATAGAGTTTGTGTGTTTGTCATTTATAAAATCATAATAATTCAAATTTAGTTTTAGCAATTGATTGTATAAATATATCAATGCCTACCTTGAGGAAGGTGGTGGAGGGGGTGGAGCAGTCCCCCCTCTTGGAGATGGCATCCCTGGAGCCATAGGTACTGGAGGAGGTGGTGGTGGACCACCATTGGTGATGTGTGCAGGTGATAAAATATCTACTTCATCATCACTTCTGAGATCTGTGAAATCAAGGTCGCAAAGTGACAGTGGACGTTTGAGAGATTGCACTAGTTCTTCCCAGTGGAGTTCTGTTTCTGACTTCTTTGGCTCCAACTTGGGTACATTCTCATTTGTGGGACTCTTCATTACTTCTTTGGATTTTGATTTGGCAAGTCCTTCTTTTGCTTTTGAGATGAGTCCAGTCATGTCACCTATCCTATAATATAGAAGCACAAGACATTATATTTAATTTAATTTATTTGTAACAGAAATATTCTTAAGAATTTAATATAATGTTATTTACTTATTAAATTAAAACTACAACAATCAAGGATTACAGGAATTAATATTAATGCATTGTCTTTCACTGTCAAGTAATCTGTCGCATAGCAGCCAGCGATAGCAACCATGATAACCAAGCTCCTGGCAATGTGGCAGACTTGAATCCCCTTCATAGGAGTATGGGAGTCATTCAGTCAGTCTCACAGCAGTTTTCTTTTCAGCATAGTCATGCTTTGTATGAAATGTTATTTCTATTTTAATGCTGCAAATGTTATTGTGCTTGGAATTAAATGCTGTTTTTGTATTAGTGCTATCGGCTGCCTTAGTCTAGTGGTTATGTTCCTTGCCACTAGTCCAGAGGGTCGCAGGTTCAAACCTGGCCACAATCGATGGATATGTAGGGTGGGAAAATCCAAGGAACAAGTCCTCTGGGAGGGACGTTAAAAATAACGGAATTCACCGCTTATTAAAGTTGATAATTAATATTAGAAGCTATAAGAGGACAAATACAAAAATTGCACAAGTGTTATCAAATGACATTTAATATTCAGGCATATTTCCCTCTAAAAATAAAGTTAACATTAAATAAAAACAGAAAGATACACATGGTGATAAAATGTCTGCAAACAAATATACTAATCCTAGTGAGTGGAGAACTTATTTTTTAACAACTCATCTTATACATTTTCAAATTTCTTTGATACCAACGGTTTCAGTCATGACTTCCACTGATGAAATTCTCTGGTTGTTGATTTCTGTATGGACATCAACTCTTGTGTTGCCATCTTTGGTTGGGATTATAAATTTTGAAATTAAATTTTTATCCACCGGAATATCGAAGTTCCTAGATTGATATTCCAGAGAATAAAAACCAAAGATGGCAGCACAAGAGTTGATGTCCATAGAGAAATCAACAACCAGAGAATTTCATCAGTGGAAGTCATGACTGAAGAGAGAGAAGATGTTGTCTGAAACCATCGGTAGCAAAGAAATTTGAAAATGTATGAGGTGAGTTATTAAAACATAAGTTCTCTGCTCACTATTAATGATATAACCTCATAATGTTTACTTCCCAACATTAATTCAAGTACTAATTCTACTTTCTAGCAAAAACATTGTCCTCTATAAACAAAAGCTATAATAATAATAATAACAATATTTTAGATAAATAATGAAAATTTAAAATACAGAACATTGAAAGAAAAGGTAAATTAATTAAACAAACAGAAAAACACAAAGAGCTCATGGTTTAGGAAAGAAATCTACTTAAAAAAAAGGAGAAATTAATTAATTTGAAATTCCTAGGGAAAGTGATTTGATTTCCAGGTTCTTTAGACTACCAACAGAGGAAGCAGGAGGTGGCACTTTAAGATGACATAACAACGGTCGTGAAAGTACTGAGAATGGAACATAATTAGGCCTGAAACTGGTCTAGAAAGAAGAATGATATGAAGTGAGGTGTTACAATTTTTCTTACATAAAATGAAATGCTCATTCATTCAAACAATTTTTCTTACATAAAATGAAATGCTCATTCATTCAAATATATATGACATTCTGGAAACAAATTTTTTAAGTTATGTTTTTTTAACAATATTATATCTTAAAAATCTCACCTGTTAATACTCTTATTATTGCCTTCTTCTACAGGACTGTGAATTATATTTTGATTAGATAATTTCTGAGTGAGATCTTTCACAGTGTTTTCTCTTTTCAGCTGCAAGATCTTCTTTCTCTCCGTTGTGGCTGCATCATCAAGATCATTTTCTCCATCCAGAAGAGCTTCCTCTCCACCTTCTTCTGCTGAATTCTTTCCATACATCATGGATAGAACCCACGGTTTCTTCAAGATTCCATTCCCTTCCGGAGATTCTTGTCCAGGTTTGGCATCTTGCATCTTGTTGACAGCATTCAGGAGAGGAGTCATATCCTTGCGACTTGATGTGCGATTCTGAAGTTTGTTGGATGATCTAGATTCTCCATTGTCCAGGGATCCATTTCCTAGTCTCTGACAGAGTCTCACATTTTCTGTTAAAAAATTATGAAGAATAATATTTAATAGCCACATAATTGAGGATAAAATATGAAAGATAAACGTTCATAGCCAAGCAATCATGATAATATATGAAGGGCTTAGGGCAGTAACATCATAAGCCACATTCTGTTAAGAAATGTAATTTATTACAATGGTAGTAAATAAATGTATTGAAATACAACAAACTCCCATTATCCATGTTAATTGAGACTGAGATATGCATGGAAAATCGAAAAACACGGATAATCCAATTAAGTTATTCGGCACCATGGAAGTTGATCAAAAATGTATTTACCCACTTTAACACTACTTAAATGCAACAGATCTTCATAAAATGTTATATTAAATGTATTTAGGTGCAAGTTGTAATTATCATTATTTTATTTTACTCGTAAATATGAAAAAAAAAAGTGGGACTATTTTCTGTCATGACCACTCTGGTTACAACAGTTATTCGAAATGACCGTCGTAACCAGCGACAACTATACTAGTAACTACCGATATCCACACTTACAACCAGCGATAACAAATAATAATCAGCGATTCCCACACTAGTAACCACTGATGACCACACTACTAACCAGCGATAAACCCACTGCCACAGCATATTTGTGGTTTCAAACTGTAACAACTAACTTTTAGTGACTCACACAATGTAAATTTTTGAAATTGTACTATATTCTCAGAATGTTGGTTTGTACCGTTAAACGCATCAGGGGAGGGGGTTGTGAGTGAAGGTTACTCTATTGTGCTAGTTTCTAAGTGCAGTTCACAGTAGCACGTTTAAAAATAAATATTTTTTCATAACAATACAAAATACAGTATTTTAAAAAAATACAGTAAAAAGAGCCATGCACAGATAATCTGCAAACCGGATAATATGTGCATGGATAATTGGGAGTTTGCTGTATCCATAAAACCATTTGTAAGTGCGCCAGTGATTAGTTAAAACATATAGACATACAATGTATTAACAATACTGCATAATTAGTATTTATAATTTTTTGAAACGTTAAAATCCTTATATCTCAGAAAGAACAATATGTGGCTTATCATTTTATTGCCCTCAGCTCTTCAAATATATATATATCATTATTACACGAAAAGAAAAATGAATGCCTGAACCAGCATTTGAATCCGAGACCTCTTACTTTATATATTAGTGTGTTACTAACATGCACAAATATATAAAGTTACAGGTCTCAGGTTCAAATCCCAGTTCAGACATTAATTTTTCTTTTCATGTAATATTTGGCCTCCATTGCTAAATGTCAAAATTTAACAATAACATTGAAATATATATATATGATATGAAAAGAAAAATTAATGCTAGAGTCGGGATTTGAACCCGAGTCTCTAAACTCTGTACGTTTGTACGTTTAGCGCTCTAACAGAGCTACCCAAGTATTCCAACACAAACATACATTTTTCTTATATATGTAGTATTCTCAATTCACACAAGAGGTAGCGGAAAATCGTTCCAACTGACATCTTGTGGCCAACATAACAGTTAAGAAAATTTATATATATATATATATATAGAACTCCAGTAATCTGAGTTAATTGGGGCTGAGGCTTCCTCGGAATACAAAAAAATTCAGATTAAATGGAAATATTACTAAATCAAAAGGTAAATCATTAATAAATATTTAATGAACACAATACAGTATATGATGTTTTTATTTTTAATTTATCACATCTCACTGAATGACAAATTATACTTGAAAAGAAAAATTTACACACTGGGATTTGAACCCAAGGTTTCTGGTTTTACACACTAGAGAGCACTGGTGTGTAAAACCAGAGAACTTGAGTTCAAATCCCAGTTTAGGCATATATTTTTCTCTTCAAATATAATATAGTACATACCTGTAAGAGCGTGCATAAATTAAACAGGACATTGGGAATGCTCCCGTGAACAATTTTAGATAAAAAAGCCTAGGGTCCAAGAAACCAGCTTAGGGAGATTTGGGAATAAACTTGTCTATCACATTACTATCTAGTCTCTTTTTATTTACATTATACATCAGTTAACTGCAAGTATCAGTATCGACACAATTAACATGCCATTTAGTATCTTACAAGAGTTGCTCCAAATGACGGCCACAAAACTCAATGCATGCATGACATCAGCGAAAAAGATTCTACTGTTCCCTGGTGTGTTTCAAATCACATCACACATAGCTACAATCCTGTCTGTTCTCACTGGAGTCTCAAACACAAGTGACTTTGGATATCCCCGTTTATTTGAGATCCTACATACCTCGATTCCCAATTATTTATCATCTCGTTTCCAGTATCTATCCTCAAACCATAACTTAAACACAAGATCACAACATAGTCTCTTGCTTAATATACCGCAACATAGGACATCACATCACTCCATGTCATATACTATCTTCACTGCTCGCAACTGGAATTCCCTACCACAAGAAATAAGGGGCTGCCGGACATTGGCATCTTTTAAAAGAAATCTAAATTTATATTTGCTCTAACCTCGAATTCATTATTACCCAGTGTAAGGTACTTATATTAATTGGTGTTTTTCGTATAATTTATCATTTTTATATTATATTATCATCATTATTATATTATTTTCATTACTATTATTATTATCATAAGTATTATTATTGTTATTATCGTATAAAATGTTTGTTTGTACATGAAATCTACATTGCTACATTAAGGGTCAAATTTATAAACGCATTAGACCGTAAAAGGCGTTCTCTGCTGAGAAAGTTTTATCCTAATACATTTTGCTTACTCAGAAATCTATTCATGCGATAATAATTGTAAGCTACCTGACGAGGTAACTTAAGATCATAGCTCAAGATAGAAACTTATCGTGAGAATCCCGATGGGAACTGATGGTAACCAATGTAGTTTGAAACCTTGCCGCTTTATCCAAGATATCGGACCTTGAAGACTTTGATCATGTTTTCGGTAAATGCGGAGAAGAGGAATTTGATAGAGTCTACCAAAGAATTCAACTGGAAGAACAGGAGAATTGGCGTAATATTGCGCGATGCAGACGTCGTTGTATACGGTATTATTTGCGTAAATGCGTTCCTCTATAGCAGACGAAAATAACGGAAGTGGTTTTATCGCTGAGAATTCTGGGTAATTTCTTGCCAATATTACGAAAACGACGACTTTCATGCATGACCAGTTTGTGGGTAGCTAATTCGATCTTTGCACTTGCTCACAGTGAGTCAGCTCACCAGTGATTGGAAGTAATTTGAGTAGAGACTAATGTATTTGCATGCAGCCCTTAGTATCTTCCAAGAGTTGCTCCAAATGACGGCCACAAAACTCAATGCATGCATGACATCAGCGAAAAAGATTCTACTGTTCCCTGATGTGTTTCAAATCACATCACAGACAGCTATAATTCTGTCTGTTCTCACTGGAGACTCAAACACAAGTGACTTTAGATATCCCGTAGGAAATAATCAAGGGTAGTCAGGACATATCCTGTATCATGACTTCCTAGTTAACAGGCTCTTCCTTGCAGTAATATAATGTAGGATTAAAACTATAAAATAGTTACCTTGTAGGTCCGTCTCGTCAACTTAAGTTCTTTTAAAACTCTGTAGGCCTTTCGGGACTACTCCCATCATCAGCAGAATGCATTAGGTCCGTACTTGTTGACCCTTGTTGTAGAACTGACTTGGTGGTGAGTATTTTGTATAGTGGATTGTGTGGACTGGGTATGATTCTTAATGAGAACTCACCCAGTCCACACAATCCTCTATACAAAATACTCACCACGAAGTCAGTGCTACAACAAGGGTCAACAAGTACGGACCTAATGCATTCTGCTGATGATGGGAGTAGTCCCGAAAGGCCTACAGAGTTTTAAAAGAACTTAAGTTGACGAGACGGACCTACAATGTAACTATTTTATAGTTTTAATCTTACATTAAATTACTGTGAATTAACACCTCAACGGAAACTTAGCATGAATTTTATTAGTATCTTCCTTGCAGGAACTAAAGGATGTAGTACATGTAAATAAACAGCACAGCACATGTAAATTTATACGCATGTTAGTTGTAAATCAGCTGGAAAACAGTAATGCTAGACAATGTGATAGACAAGTTTACTTCTATATCTCCATAGGTTTGCTTCTCAGACCGTAAGTTCCCTATCTTGAATTGTTCAGTGGAGCATCCTCTATGTCCTGTTTAATTTTTGCATGCTATTACACAATCATCCTGTAGAGTAGTCTATGATATTCTTATGTTTGACAGCTTCAAGTAGGCCTGGAGTCTATATGTCTTTCCTAGTTAACAGAATATGCTACAGTTGCTAAAGTTGGCTATTGAATTCAATATATGTAGGAAATAATGCTATGAGGTTTCTTTTAATTATTAATGAGTTGGATATTTTGACTCACCTCATATTTCTTGATTTTTATCCAGACTGGTTTCATCGCTTTTACATACATTTTTGATGCATTCCAACTGTTCTCTTGCAGTTGTCCATCCTGTAAGTTGACCTCCGCTCCCTCTGCCGGCTGGAAGTTCATCGGTCAGCTGGCAGAGGGAGCGGAGGTCAACTTATAGAATGGATAACTGCAAGACAGTAGTTGGAATGTATCGAGAATGTCGTGTAAAAGCAACGAAACTGGTCTGCATAAGAATCAAGAAATATGAGGCGAGTCAAAATATCTAACTTATTAATTACACTGGTTGACAAGGTTTTCTTCACAAGAAATTTGATTAGTGAATCTAGTGCTTTTTTTTTCATACTGAATTCAGATAAGTAGTCAGAATTTTTCCATCAGGCACAGTGTTTTTGCGACATCTACTTTTTTAAAATACATCATTCCGTACTGCAACAGGACACGACTGCCTAGGCAAACACCTTCATCGCCTCGGTCTTCTACCAACTCAACAATGTATCCTCTGCAACACTATGGAAGATATGGATGCTGATCACATCCGAACTTGCCCAACCCTAACAACCAGCAGTTTCGTGGACAGATACTGGGAAGCCAGGGAAAAGATGATGAACATTTTATAATCTTTCTTGTTATTGTTTGTTTTCCTCAGTCATTATTGGCTAATGAAAAATTTCAAAAGCCACTGCATTTAAATAAATAACTTTTTTTAAATTGATTTTAGCATTTTCTTTGACCTGTCATAGGAACCTTTACCTTATATGAAGAGTTCCCTGTACCAGTATATGCAGATATGACCTTAACTCATAACTCTGATTCTGACCTAGCTCAAACTGAAAATGATTCAGATGGAAATAAAAATTATCTTACATAAAATATGTCCGAAAATCACTATCTACCACTTTCTAGGTAAGTCAGAATGAGTTAGAGTTAGATGGATTTTATTAAAAATTATAAAAAATGTAAATGAATATCACAGAAAACTCTTGCCTGATAGGAAAAAAACTGAAATGATATTTAAATTCAGGATGAAAAACACTTCTAAAATCTCATATTTTTTATTCTTGTGAAAGAAAAAAAGTTAATTTTTGTCAACCAGTGTAATTGGCTATTGAAATTACAGTATTCACACACTGTTTACTAATCTTTCTCCTATCTCAATGAATTTTTCCTCAGTAAGTACACTTGTGGTTCCTCTTTCCAAGTTTATTCAGAACTAATCCCATTTCTATAAAGTTTTCTCTGATCTTTAATACAGCTGTCCTTTGTGGAATGGGAACACTAAGAAATTGTATTAGAAAATATCATCAGTGGTCCACAGTTCTTCTCTACTACTCTTCTTCTTCCTCTTCAACAGCCCCTTGTTGCCGTTATGTCATCAGGGAAACCTCCAGAAACTTCTTCCATCACTTTCTATCAATAACTATAGCTTTGAGCTGTCTTATTGGTTTTCCTCATGCTCGTAAACGCCTTCTATCCAATCTTTCCATGTATTTCTTGGTCTCTTTCTCTTCACTATTACTTCACTAAACTGTCCAAACCATTTCTCCTCATTCATTAGGGTAATATGTCCAAATCTTTTTAGTTGCTTTTTCTTCAGTCTTGCAATCACAGATTCTTGATTCATTTTCTCCCTGATATGTCATTCCTAATTTGATCTCTCCTAGTCTTTTTAGCAATATTTCTCAATGCTTTCATCTGTACTGGTGTGGTTATTGATAGCTCCTTAGCTGGCTAACTCTCTCTCCATAAAACACAATGGGTTTGATGACTGTATTTACAATCTGCAACCCATTTTTACAAGAGAACTATCAACCATTCTTGCTGAAACCTATCTTGAAATTTTTCCCAGAGATGCACTGTCATATACGAAAGCAGTATTAAAAAAAAGCCATTTTTTAAGTATGAGAATCAAATGAATCGTGAATTCTTCTTACCTCATACTTCTATGTTTTTTAAACACAGCACCGCAGTATCGGCGACCATCGTCACCATCATCAGCTGTTTTCACAACTGTCAATTTTTTTTTGCCAGTAATTATCCAAACTGCCATCTGGTGTTCTTTTGAAGGAATCATTTTCTAAACTGTCATATGTTGTATTTTTTTAAAACTTTTGTAATCAAGCTTGGTTCGTCTGGAATCTCGAAGTTCATGCCATTTTTAACTTTAATGCACTAAAATCCAGCAACAAATCTCTCATTTAAGCTACAGGGAAATAATACAACCCGTCATTTGATGGATTGGATAACTCACTGATTCTGTTAGCATTGCACCCGCCTCACTCCACTCTGTTCTAAGACAAGCAGAGAGTCCATTTGCTATGCACAATGGGTTGCAATTGCTGGATTCTGGCTTTGATATCTATGCCGTGCAGTTAAAAAACCACATATATTTTTGGATACAGCCCTGGTACATCACAATGCTTCTCTGGGAGAAATTTCAAGATAGGTTTTGGCATGCAATGGTTGACAGATCCCTTATTAGTCTGCCTCTATTTCTCTCTTCCCAAAGACTGTTTGACTGATTTGATAATATTCTAAGATAGCTTTATTTACTCTATTCTGTATCTCATAAGATAAATAGATTGTTTTAATGTAAACTTTTCTAATGTCAATTTAAGCCATAATCTTCAATCATCAACTAAGACATACATCAATACAAATATCAACAGAGCTCAAAGACAACTGAAGAATAGCCATCAGTAGCATGCTTACAGGCAGGAAAATAAGAGAAGGTGGACTGTGAGATATAAAGAAAGACTGATTGCAGCAGACCCCATTGACAGGGAAGGACAAGCTCTGATGCCAGGGATGTTTGCCATCAAGTGTCATAATGAATGTCATAGACCACTCTGTTATTTTATAACTGAAAAGAATTTAAGAGGTGTCAAGATAATTAAAAATTAAAAAAAAAACTAGAGATGGGGTTGTGTGAGGTACACACCATCTGCACCCCCTTCATCGGGGCTACCAAGAGTTGCTTTGAGGGTTGCGGCTGTCTCCTGTTGCTCACGTATGAAACTTCGTTGCCTCTCCGCACGTTCCCTTCGTCGTCTGAGTGCAGGTGTCACTCCAGCATCACCCGCTAATGTTATAGGCATGAGCAAATTAGAAGTTAGTACAAAAGCAGTTTTATTAGTAATGAATCTCTTCAAAAATACTTTAAAAAATGTTTGTATCTAACTCTAAAAATGCATATATACAAAATATGTCTTCTGTTTTATCCTTTGCTTGTATCTAGTTATTCAGTTATTAATACAACATGCTTTATATAAAATATAAGCAATCTTCTTCTAAATGAACACAAATGGTATTTTAAAATACAATAGGAAGTAACATTAAGGGGTTTCTTATGACTTGATAGTCAACTTTATTAAGTTATGTAGGTAGGAAATAACACTATGAGATTTATTTTAATATTGTTTAGTTGTTTCTTCACTCACCTCATACTTCTTAACTCCCAAGCAGACTCGGGTTTCTTCACTTCATTTGTGACATTCTCAATGCTGTATTACGTTCACAACTGTGAACATTGAGAATGTCACAAATGAAGTGAAGAAACTCGAGTCTGCTTTGGAGTTAACAAGTATGAGGTGAGTGAAGAAACAACTAAACAATATTAAAATAATTTAACTTTTATAAGAATTAATCACTATGAGGTTTAATTTATGGTGAAATTAAATGTTTCTTACCTCTCCTCATATAAATTTTCTAAGTAGATCGCAATTTTGAGACCACAACAGTCTCATCGTCAGCACTTTGTTGGCGACTGGTGTTATGTCGATCGGAAGAAACTCTTCTTCTTCCCTCTGTTGGTGGACCGATGAACCTCTGGATCAGGTCAAAATTTGCGGGAATTTCGAAGTTCATAACTTTTCCTTTGTTTTTCTGAATGTGGATCTTTGGGAAAAGAGGTTCATCGGTCCACCAACAGAGGGAAGAAGAAGAGTTTCTTCCGATCGACATAACATCCAGTCGCCAAGAAAATGCTGACGATGAGACTGTTGTGGTCTCGAAATCGCGATCTACTTAGAAAATTTATATGAGGAGAGGTAAGAAACATTTAATTTCACCAAATATTAAAATAAACCTCATAGTGTTATTCCCTACATACATAATGTAATTAAGAGGTTTGTTTAATAATTAAAACATTTTGTCTGTTCGTTCTTACCTCTTAGAGTTGTTTTTGTTGAACATATGTTTCAGAGCTTCTCAGTCCTATCGTCAGCCATTACAGACTGAATTTTCTCATGTTGTCAGCCCTGATTCTTGATTCCTGCTCTCTTTGCCTCTGGTCCAATGAATTTACTAATTCCCGCAGAAGGGAACCTCATTAGTAAATTCATTGGACAAGAGGCAAAGAGAGCAGGAATCAAGAATCAGAGCTGACAACATGGGAAAATTCAGTCTGTAATGGCTGACGATGGGGCTAAGAAACTCTGAAATATATGTTCAACAAAAACAACTCTAAGAGGTAAGAACGAACAGACAAAATGTTTTAATTACAAATGGTACTTGTCATTCTTGCTCGTACGATATACTCACAATGCAAGTAATAAAGTCTTTGGTACATTTTATATATATTAAGAATACATGCACTTTCAATTTTTTTTGAACAGCAGACTGCAAAGACACGTATCTTGCAATATAAGGGTGATAAGTAATTTTTATTGGTCTATATAAATGAATTGGAAAATATTTTTACATCTCACCTCATAAAACTCAATTTTCACAGGACTGGTTAGATACTTGTACAAAAACACTTTAAAAATATAAAAAATGGCGAAATTAAAAGAAAAATTGGTAATTGCAGCTCATAGTTTGCTAGAGAATCAACAGTTTGGGAAAGATATATGTTGAGAAGAAAAAATTTAAATCCATGAATTTTGAAGTTCCGGCGAGTAAGATTTTATATTAAAGTTCAACAAACCCGCACCAAAAGACGGTTCAATAGCCAGAGTTTGGGTATAAGATTATTTTTATTTTCTAAATAATTTTTATCATTATATCCATTATTAAATGCTACAGTAAAACTTGTTTAATCCGAAACGTGAATAATGCGTAAATCTGTCCAATGTGAACAAATTTATTGGTCCCAGCAAAATAATAGTAATTTTATGTGTCATTTATTTTGTGTAAAATGGAATCTGTCCAACGCAGAAATGGAAGAATATTTCTACACAATTCATGAAAAAATGTTTATAAGGCGGAAAGACTGAGAGAGAAATAAATTAGTTTCCACTTCATTGAATTCGCATTAGGCGAATTAACAATAAATGATGATTCCTGCCACCAGGTGAAGTACAGTTTCTACCTGTATTTGGAATTTTCTTTTGACCTCACTGCACATCCATTTTGAGAAATACAGGTTCGTTTAATAAATATTTGGAGTGTGACATCTGTCTTATAAATAACCAGTGCACTGTAAAATCTTAAATTAAGGTTTAAAACTGATTGTGTGCGTATCTTTCATAGGTAGCATTCAGAATTTCAGAAATAAAGATGGCTAAATCATATGTATAATTGTCATTAAACTGAAAGTGGTTGTAGATAAAGAAAAACAAACTCTCAGTATGCAAAATAATGACTAATTTATATTGTAGAAAAACCCAAGTTTGTGAGATTTTAAAACATAAAGAAACAATTATGAATGAATGGATGCAAGGAAATGGTCAAATGGAGAGAGAGAGAAAAAAAGTGAAAAAATCAATGAGGTGTGTTTTACTAGTCCACGATAAAAAAATCTTCGATTTCTGAACCAATGCTCCAAAGTCAAGCTCTAGCTGTTGCTATATCCTTAGTGAATAACAATTTAAAAGCATCTTCAGGTTGGTTGTGGACAGTTTAAAAAGACGACACAATGTAGTGTGGAATGAAATTTGTGGGGAATCAAAGATCTGGACAAAAGTATAGATAGTGAGTGGAAACCGAAACTGCATACTTTAATTTCAGGATAAGCGCTTAAGAGATATTTTTAATGCTGATGAAACGGGAGTGTTTTTTCGCGCGTTACCGTCGAAGTCGCTTATACTATAGGGCCTACTTCACTTTTCAAAGGCAGTGGAACTACAATTAATCCAAGGTACATAAAAAGATATATGCGGTGCTTTATAACCTAAGATTGGTTAATATTTTTTTGTGTTTTTATAATGCACAATGTTGTCTAATGTGGAAGAAAAAATTGGTCCCATGCGATTCCGCTTTGAACAAATTTCACTGTATAAACAGAAGTACTCTTGAAAAAGAAGAACCATCTATGAAAAAATATAGGAAATTCACATATCACCCTTGGGTACACAATAAATTCCAAAAGATATTTGAGAACTTTAATATTAAATTAGCACCGAAAAATAACTACAGTTTAAATAAACTAATAAAAACAAACAAAAATGAAAAAACTAATAAAAATAAAAAGTCAGGAATATATCAGATATATATAGGAAAAACAAAAAGAAACCTTAAAATTAGAACCAAAGAACACATAAGAAATATTAAAAATGGGGAAATAGAAAAATCTGCAGTAGCTGCTCATGTTTGGTCTGAAAAACATAATATAAATTCAGACACTAAATTATTAAAACAGATAGAAAATACAAAAGAGCTGACTATTTGGGAAAAAATTTATATTCAGAAGAACAAAAACAGAGTTATGAATTTTGATATACCAATGGAGTGTGACCTTGTTTGGAGATTCTTTGGCCAACCACAGGATGGAGCTGACATCGACATCCAGGTTGTGCAACATAAATAAAACCAGTCTGGACAAGCTGACGATAAAACAGAATTGTTTTGAAACATGTTCAAGGACAAATCAACATTAATATTGAGGTAAGATGATCAGACTAAAAATAATATAATTTACTGTATATACTTCATGATTTCTATTTATTTTTCTCTAATGTATAAAAGTGTCTTGTACATTGATAAATAAGGTATTTTGAGATTTAATTTTCTTATATTAATAAAAATAATCAGGCAGAATCATTCAAAAGCAAAGGATAAATATATGATCTTTGACCAACAGAAGACTTAATTCTATTATCAAAAATACAAAATTTATGGAGCAAAAATTGTAAAGAATCCATTATCAAAATACAAAATATATGGATAAAAATTGTAAAAATGATTACCAAAATTAAAAAAAGTATGAATTAAAGATTATAATAGTGAGTATTGTTTAGCAGCACACAAATATAAAATGAAACATGCAATAAGACCAACCTTTACTTTCTTTATAGGAACCGTTTAACTCTGGACCTGGAGAAGACCTGGAACTGGAAGATTCAGATTCCTCATCATCTGCCACTGTTGAGTTCTGTAGAGAAGAATGATTGATTCTTGTAGAAGTGTTGAGTGAGGAGGACATAGGAGAAGTGCCTGTAGAATGCCTTCGTGACTTGCGTCGCTCAGACGTCATGGACTCTGTTAAAGATTTGCGATTCCTGAGAGTTTTACGTACTGTCTCATCCAGCTGTTTGAGTGGGGTACCCTTTTCCTCACCATCCTCATGATGTAAGACTGCTTCATATATTTGGAACTGTCGTAACAGATCAAGATCCGTTCCTTGTTTTGACATGTACCTGAAATTTAAGAATATATGGTTATAGTTATGGACGATTCTTTATCATCTTCTCTTTTATTATTTCTTGTTTTATATTTTTTGTGCAAATTCTTATTTATATATAATGTCCACCACTGTGGTCTCGAGGTAGCATGCTGCCATGTCACACAACAAGCCCGGGTTCGATTACCGGTTGAGACAGGCTCCTGGGTGAGGTTTTTTTGGGGCTTTTCCTCACCTGTAAGACGAATGTTAGGAAACTTAGGGCCCAATGGTCCTCGAAAATCATTGTCCATCATCATCATCATCCTATCATCTTTCACTGGTGTGAAAATCAACGGGAAGCTACCACACCTATAATTCCCTAGTAAAGCTACAAATTATAGCATGAAAATACTATGACTGCAATGAAAGACCTGCCCTCAGGCAGAATTACTATAAAATAGAACAGAATAGAATATAAATATATATATATATATATATATATATATATATATATGATTAAGAGAGGTTCCTTGGGTTTTCTGCATCATAGATTCAAGGTTGGTCTCTGGACAGAGGGAATCTCGTTAATCCATTCATGCGCCTCTGGCCAACCTTTTCTTGATGCAGAAAACTGGTCATCATACTTAATCCACAAAAATCTAATATAACACACACACACACACACACACACACACATATATATATATATATATATATATATATATATAGGTTAATTCTGGAAATGCATGCTATTATATATTACTGGCTTTTCTCTTAAAAAAGCATTGAACTGAAAATATATAAAGCTGCTATTCTCCAGTTATATTATATGTATGCAAAACATGGACTATTACATTAAGGGAGGAGGAAAGGCTATGAGTATTTGAGAATAAAGTTCTTAGGAATATTTTTAGACAAAAGAGAAGATGAACAGACAGGCAAGTGAGGTACATGATCTTCACAGGAAACCAGAGTTAAGTCTCATAGACTGCTAGAGAGAGGACTTGTGACACAAATGCATGGTAACTTGTGATGTAAGTTAAAAATTAAATTGTACCTGTTGGTAGGTGCCGTCGTCCTCAACTTCGTTAAAATATTGTATATAAAATTAACCGGAGCGCTTTCGGAAGTTACCTTCCATCTTCTGCAGGTTCAGCTTCCGCTACTTGTTGTTGTTGTGTACGGTGATGTATACTCCAACTGTTTGTAGCAGCAACTGACTTGTTTTTGACGATCTCGTATAATGGGTTTGACTGGGTGCAATCTCATTAAGAAGTGAGGTGTTGTTTGTTTCCTTTATAATTTCAAGGTCAATATATTTATCCTAGCTGGAATGTTTTCTCGGTGGATTATCGTGTGAGAGTATTTTCAATTGTGTTCAATTGTGTTAACGCAGGTCATCGAATGAACACAATTGAAAATACTCTCACGATAATCCACAGAGAAAACATTCCAGCTAGGATAAATATATTTGAAGACCTTGAAATTATAAAGGAAACAAACAACACCCCACTTCTTAATGAGAACGCACCCCAGTCAAACCCATTATACGAGATCATCATAAACAAGTCAGTTGCTGCTACAAACAGTTGGAGTATACATCACCGTACACAACGAGTAGTGCAAGCTCAGCCTGCGGAAGATGGAAGATAATTTCCGAAAGCGCTCCAGTTAATTTTATATACAATATTTTAACAACGTTGAGGACGACGGCACCTACCAACAGGTACAATTTAATTTTTAACTTTCATCATATGACTTCACCTCAACGGAATTTGATAATCATCATCATCATCATGAACAAATTCGTTTTAGGCCATGTGGCCTGTACGGTAAACCTAGCGAAGATGGTCTTGATCTTTCCACCGATGTTTTGGTCTTCCTTGGTCCCTATGTCCAGTTGGGGTATATTGGAATGCCAATATAATAATAATAATAATAATAATAATAATAATAATAATAATAATAATAATAATGCTTTATTTTAGCTGGCAGAGTTAAGGCCATAAGGCCTTCTCTTCCACTCAACCAGCGAATAGTAAAATTATACAAAAAAATTACATACATATTACAATTTTAAGATATTTGATATGAATTTTACTGGTATGGAAACTTGTAGGAAAACAGGGGAGGACATGTTTCACAAATGGGGAGTAAAAGAGGGGCATTGAAAATTCTTGAAGGAAAACCAGAGGGAAAGTGCGCAGTTGGTAGTCCACGAATGAGGTGGAAGAATAACTAACTGTAATTTGAGGGAAGTAGATTATACAGGAAATAATTGGATAACATTAGCTCAGGATGGGGATGTATGGAGAGCTAATATCCATGCGGCCATGAACCTAAAGGTTCAATAGTACCAGTAAGTTAGTTATAAAAAAAGATGTTAATATGCTGTAGATGTTTTTACCTCTGAATTGTTCCTTCAATGCCTTGCTCCTCCAGGGAGTCCACTTGATCATAATATGTATCTTGATCTGGGATGCCATTTAGAGTTTTATTCACCAGCGTCATGGCATAAATCAACAGTTCTGTGTCTGCTGCATCATAATCCTTCAGCAGTTTCACTATGTTGCTCCAAGGAAGCAGACCTACGACAGAACACCAATCATAATAAATTGTTCTTAAATCAACTACACAATTTTAAGTATTATGGATATTTAAAAGATGAGTTTTCAGAAGGTTTCAGGACTAACCAAAGTGACTGGGATATTTTCAGGTTTTCTAAGTACTCAAGACAAATGCTGGGAGGAAGAAAAATTAGGCAAGTTATTCTAGGAGTTAGAAATTTCATTTACATTGAGAATTTTATTGTGCAATTCAATATAGCTTGATTTATTTTTTGTTAATTTTATAAGGATTATTCTTTAATAATTATTATTTAAATAAAATAGTTTTTTTGTAGTTAGTTTTGATGTAATTAGAAATATGATAGTTTATTGTATTGCTTGGATATTAAATTTTGGTAGATGAAATTTTGTCTATTATTTGGATTGTATGAGGAATAGAATGGAAATAGAATTAATTAGTTTATTGGTTGTTTTGGCTGCCATAACAAAAAGAGCTCAAATTCCTTTTTCTTCCTGACTTCCGGCGGCGATAGCTAGCATCACACTATGAAATACATTTTTTAAAGTCAGCATTAACATTTCACCTCATTTTGATTTTATATTTAGTTTTACATGTTCCATTCCTAGAAAAATTTATTTTTTGAAAAGAAAAATTAACGTTTGAACCAGGAATCGAACCCCAGATCTCTGACTCTGTACATCAGCATGCAGTCCACTACACCATTCAAGACCAGATACAATTGTTAAATTTTCTTCCCACTTAAGGGGGATGATGGGTGAAATATTGACCATTTGAGATCAAAATTGACATTTTTTTGTTTTTTGTACTAAAAAATAGCCTGTACTCTAATGTATATGTTGGCAAAGTTTCAGAGGCCTATGGCACTTCTAAGTGCCCTAAATTACGTCAGAATTAAAAGTCTGCACCAGTTAAATGTCATCTGCATGCACATCATTAAACTTCTTTTTCCACACTTTTATTTTCACTGCATTTTTGTACATTCAAAATTGTATGGAATTCAGAAATTTTGTACTAGGAGGTTCAAATTTTTACTGCATGTCCTAAAAACAATGAGTAACAAAAAGTCGACAAGTCCGCAACCTATTATACCAGTTTTCATTTTTTTAATTTTCTGATGATTCTGGCCAGGATTTTAGAAACAAAATATGAAATTATTGTATTTTCACGGGTCCTTTACAAGCATACAAAGTTTCAAGTCCATCCAATGTTTCTATGTGGGTGAAAATCGTGTTAAAAAATTCCATTACATAGATACAGACACTTTTTTTATTATCTGACGATTCTGGCCAGGATTTTAGAAAAAAATATGAAAATGTTGTATTGTCACGGGTCCTCTACAAGTATACAACGTTTCAAGTCGATCCAATGTTTCTAAGTGGGTGAAAATCATGTTCAAAAATTCCGTTACATAGATACAAAGACACTTTTTTTTGATTTTCTGATGATTCTGGCCATGATTTTAGAAACAAAATATGGAATTATTGTATTGTCATGGGTCTTTTACAAGTATACAAAGTTTTAAGTCAATCCAATGATTTTAAGTGGGTGAAAATCGCGTTGACAGATTCCGTTACATAGATTGATAGATACAGGTCAAGCTAATATAAAGCGTGTAAAAACAAACAGAACAATTTCTAGAAGGAAATTACTATACAAAAAATTATAGAGAATATGCCTGAAAAACTCTAGAGAAAAAATTTAACATTATACTAAAGTTATTAAGGAAAATACTTGACTTATGTTCCAATGATGAAATATATATATATATATATATATATATATATATAAATTTTATTCTATAAAGAAGCAATGTTAGTCTTATTTAATTAAATAATAAATAACTCTAAACAAAACCAAACAGAAAAAAATTTAAAATCCCAGGAAAGGGATTTAAATTTGTTCTTCTGAATATATGAACTTCGAGGGATTTAGTTTGGAATCTCGAAATTCCTGATGAGCGTGGCCTCATCTCGAAGTTCATCAAATCAATATTCTTCTCTTGAAAACTGCAGTTCCCATGTTTAACAAAACATAAACTATGAGGTAAGATGTAAAAAATGACTCATTCATTCATTCATGAACAAAAATTGTGTTTACAATGGAGGCCTAGAATAGCTCATATGGCAGAGCATATAAATGCTAAAGGTCCTGGGTTCAAACCCCAGTCTGGTTATATATTTTTCTCTTCAAATATAATTATCAATATACAGATATGACTTACCATGCGCTGTGTCCACTGCATGAACTGCCTTGATGAGGAGGAGGCAGTTTGTTTCAACATATTCAACGAATACCAGGAGCAACTTAAGAGCTGTTTTCACCACAAGACGAAATTTGCTAGCTATTAGTGCATACAGCCATTGCACTGTCTCATTGTGTTCCATTACTCCATTCATTCCATCCACGTACAGCATCACCTGGCCAAGTGCTATCAAATAACAATATTAAACCACTTTTATCAAATGTAAATCCAACAATCTTTTTATTATATTTTGTACTGATGGATTTTATACAAAGGGCAGCAAGAATTTCAAGAAGAGAAAAAATTAGAAACTACGTTATAAGGGAGAAAATGAAGATTAGCAATTAAGATGGTACGGACATGTCCAGCGAATGGAAGAGGATCGGCTACCAAAATGTGTTTTGGAATGGAAACCTGAGGGAAGACGAGGCAGAGGAAGACCTAAAACCTTCTGGAGTCAGGGAATATGTTTATACATGAAGGAGAAACAACTACAACCAGGAGATTGGATGGACCGACAAAATTGGCTATTAGGAATCGGACGATGTCAAAGACATTAATCAACCGATGATCTATCTATATACTAATACCCTCCCTCTCTCTATACAGGGGCCTCTAAAGTCACAGTCGAGCCGTTATAATATCCGGCGTGGCTACACCTACCCGATTTTTGGTGGGACCGCTGCACATGGTTTACAAAACAAAGCGGCACTGTCAAGTCAGTACGGTCTTACCTTCTTCTTCTTCTTTGTCACGGTTTAGGCTTATTTACTAGCCTGTTCCGGCTCCAAATTGCTGCTGTTTCCATCTTTTCTCTGGTCTGTATACTGCTTTTGGTATTCTATTCTCTGTCATCCTTGCCAAGTGTTCTTTCCAGTTTGTTCTGTATTTCAATATTGTTGTGTTTAATTCCTCTACTTTTAGTTGTTGTCTTATTTCTGTGTTGTGTTTTTTGTCTGTTCTTTGATATCCTGCCATTGGTCTGAGGAATTTCATTTCAGCAGCTTGTATTCTGGCAGATTGTTGTGTTGTCACTGTCCATGTTTCGGATCCATAAGTAATAATAGGCACTGCCATTGTCTTGTATAATTTTATTGTAGTGTTTTTCCTGGCTTTATTTTTCAAAGTTCTTTTTAATGTTCCTGTTATATAATTAAACTTATTTAGTTTGTTATTTATATCTGTTTCCGCTGTGTATGATATTTCGCAACCTAGGAATTTGTATCTTACCACTTGTTCTATTGGTTTATTTTCTAATATTAGCTTTGTCCGAACTGGATGAGCGCCCTTGAAGGTCATTGATTTTGATTTTCCTGATGATATTTCCATGTTGTATTTTTTTGATATTTCATTTAGTTTATATAGCACTCTTTGTATTTCGTCCTCTGTTTTTGCTATTAAAATCTGGTCATCTGCAAAGGCTATAGTTTTTATTAATATATTTCCTAAGTAAATTCCCCCAGTCGTTATTTGCTTCCATGATCTTATCATGTCATCAAAATAAATGTTAAAAAGAGTGATAGTGGACAACCTTGTCTAACTCCTGTTATATGTATTGGTTCCCTTTGATTTATTTTTATTTTTGTTTTCTCATACATTTTCTTAATTACTGCTATCAAGTGTAATGGAATTCCTTTTTCACTTAATATGTTCCATAATTTTCGCCTAGACACTTTATCAAAGACCTTCTTATAATCTATAAAGAGGATGTTGAATTCTCTTTGGTTCTCTAATATTTGTTTTAAAGTGAATACGTTGTCTGTGCAGCTTCTTCCTTTCCTAAAACCTGTCTGCTCTTCTGATATTATTGCATCTACTATAGTTATGGTCTTACCAAAGAACATTTTAGAAATATTAAAAATTGTGAAATTGAAAAATCTGCAATTGCTGCACATAGTTTATTAGAACATCATAAAATTGAAAGAGAAACAAAACTTTTAAAACAAGTGGATAAACCATTAGAACTGACAGTTTGGGAGAAGATATACATTCAGAAAAATAAATATAAATCAATGAATTTTAATATTCCTAAAGAACAAAATTTGATTTTGAAGTTTATAAATTAAACAATAGATGGCAATGCAGAAGATGGTGACAATAGAAGAGCTGACGGCCAAAGAATTTCATCAGTCGGAGTTATGGCTGAGGATGTACTAGACTTAGTTTAAAACTACAGTATCGTGAAATCTATGAGGTGAGTGGTCAAAAATGTTCTCCGATGAATTTCAGTCATTACACACATTACAGTAAACAGACTAAGATGACAGTGGATAACCAAACATGAATTAGTTAGAAGAATTATAAATGGTAAGCCAGGGGGAGGACAGAGAACTGGAAGACAGAATTTGAATTGGATGAATGGATGGAGTAGCCTACTGCAATCTTTAAAACTCAAGAATTAGTGGGCAGTTGCCAGAGAGAGAAGCCTGGAGAAAAATACTGAAGGAAACCTTGACTCACCTAGGATTATGTGCTAATGATGGTGATGATGATATATGGTACCGTATTGTAAAGTATAAATACTCAAAATAAATTATATATAATTTTATCTTCAATGCATTCTTGTCCTATATCAATTAATCTTATTCAAAGGCCATTTTCCATTATCTGGTTAAAAAATATCTACTAAAACAATGTTCAATATTTTAACTTTTTGTTGTATTGTTAACAGCTAGTATAGAGGAATGATATTCTTTGTTAAAAATTAATGTTGAAACATGTTCAGATAGAGATGAAATAAACCTTACCCCTGAGGATGTAATTTTGGTAATTCTGGTCAGCTTCAGAACCCACTTTGATGAGACAGGCGAGGCCATCATTTTGTACAAACTCATGGACAAGGTCTTTGTCTTCCTGAAATACAAACATGTGCATTCTTTATAAGTATCCAATTAAACATTTTATCTGAATTTGATAATAATAATAATAATAATAATAATAATAATAATAATAATAATAATAACAACAACAATAATAACAATAATAATGACGACGGCGACGACGACGATGATGATAATGATAATAATAATCATCATCATCATCATCTTCATTCATGGATTAGGTCTGTTGACCCGTTCCGACTTCAGCCCATCTCTTTCTAGGTCTGCCCACTTTTCTTCTGCTGAAGTTTATGAGTAAGTTATTTTTTACTAGTAGAGGTTACCAGCCTCTAGCCAAACCCCTCTTCCTGGAGGGCAGGGAACTGGAATTTCGGAGTGTTCGTCTCCTAGAGAAGTTGCCTTCACTACGGCTTTGGGGACTTCTCTTCTCCCCACGTAACCCTGTGGACGGGGCCCTACCCAGGTACTACCCACTGGGCGAGTGGGACCTGGAGCTCACAAAAGGGCAGGGGCGCCTACTCCCTGGAGTGGACCTCTATCAAGGGTTCCACTCTGTTACCCTAGATAATAATAATAATAATAATAATAATAATAATTATTATTATTATTACTATTATTATTTCCATCGCTGTGGTCTCGAGGTAGCGTGCTGCCTTGTCACGCAATGGGCCCGGGTTCGATCCCCGGTCGGGACAGTCTCCTGGGTGAGGTTTTTTTCGTATTTTTTCCTCATCTGTAAGACAAATGCCAGGAAGCTTAGGGCCCAACGGTCCCCGAAAATCATCCGGCCATCATCACCATCCTTATCATTATCATCATCGTCATCCTTCACCGGTGTGGAAAACAACGGGAAGCTACAACACTTATAATTCCCTAGTAAAACTGTAAAGCATAGCATGAAAATGCTATGATTGCAGTGAAAGGCCTGCCATCGGACATTATTACTATGGATGGATTGCCATGTAATACTGAATCTGCTGAATTCGCTTAGCTCAAAACAGCAGGCAGAGAATGGAATATCAAGAGATATGTCCGAATTTTGTTCTAAAATCTGTTAATAGGGTGTAGTATTAAAAAAGTTTAATATAATTCCAAAAATAAGGAATATATATATATATATATATATATATATATATATATAATATATATATATATATATGGCATTTATTGGTAAATATGGAATTAGATCAAAAATTCTACTGGATAACAAAATAATAGAACAAGTATCACATTTCCAATATTTAGGATGTGATATAACTTATAGAGAAAATAAAGATATAGAAAATAAAGTAAATAAATTTCAGGCTATTTGTGGAACCATAAAAAGAACCTTAGGTCGGAAAACAAGGAAAGATACGAAACTTAAATTATATAAAATAATGGCTGTTCCTTTGTTGTTGTATGGAAGTGAAAATTGGATAATGAAATCAAGGGATAAAAGCAGGATACAGACTGCGGAAATGCTGCTTTTACGTAATGTGAAAGGATGCACAAGAGCGGATAGAATAAGGAATGAAACTATACGAGAAGAATTAAATATATATAAAATTGAAGATAAAATCAGCGAAAATAATAAGAAATGGACAGAACACTTAATAAGAATGAACAACGAAAGAATACCAAAAAGAACCTTCCTGTATAATCCCAGAGGAACAAGAGATGTTGGCCGACCACGTAGAAGATGGACTCCACTTTTAACTTCGCCGGAACAGGCTGCATAACCTAAACCTTGTAGTAGAAGAAGATATATATATATATATATATATATATATATATAGGCCTATATATCTGCAATAACCAACTGGTAATATTGTCAACCCTGGAGATGTGAAATATGCATCAGCATTCTGGAGCTCTTGATCTCAAGTGGTGCATATGGTGTGTTAAGTGTAGGCACTCATGAAGAAGCTTTTGTTATCGGGGAGAAAAAAAAAAGGGGGGAGGCAGGCGCACTACCCGGTGTTTTTAAATAAACGCATATTTCTAATTTTTGTCATTCTGTTGGGTTTTAACGACACATATACATATATTTTAATCTTATAATTAAAGTTTATTTGCATTACATGAATAAGGGATTCATCAATGTTTGCTATACGTAATGCCTCCCATAACTTTGCTCTTGGTACACTGTCATATGCTTTTTTTAAATCTATAAATAACAATCCAATCTCTTTTGATTTATTTTCACATTTCTCAACGATTTGTCGTAATACAAATATATTATGTATACAAGATCGACCTGGTGTAAATCCACATTGCTCTTCTATCCCAATGTAACATTTCTCTATTTTGTTTTTTATCACTTTTCCTAGGCATTTCATAACACATATTCCACGGTAATTTTCACAATTACTTCTATCTCTTTTCTTAAATGGTATGGACACTTAAGAAGAATGCAAGATGGACTACCAAAGGCCGTCTATGCATGGAAAACTGAAAGAAGGAGCAGAAAAGGAAAACCAAGAACTACCTGGAAGAATAACATTCAGAATTCAATGAGGAAATTTGGTGTAACGGATGAAGACGCGGAGGATAGAAAACGGTGGACAACTTTAATTAAGGAAAATTTGTGAAATTTGATGCAAACTGATTGTCTATAAGTCCGTAGTCATTTATGTATATTTTTAAAACTCATGTTAATTATTAAGATTGGTTGGAGAAATCCCTCAATGATGAGGAAAACTAAAAACATGATAATTAAAGTTTGGCATTTAGTAATGAAGGCCGAATATTACATGAAGAGAAACAGCAACACGTGAACCGTGTTTTGAACCCGAGACCTCTAACTTCATAGGTTAGTGAGATACCATCTTCTCCATTCAGGCTCCAAGTGCAAACATCTTTTACTTCACTTATATAGAATTCTCTATCATAAAAGGCAGGGGAACATCGCTCACAGTTCAACCTTACGGCTTCTACAACAAGAAGGCATTTTTAATTAGATTATCTTCTTCTTCACTTCCTGGTTTAGGCAAGAGTTGCCTGTTCCGTCTTCACTAATAGATCTAAGACCATCTCTTCCGAGGACGTCCGACATCTCTTCTTCCTCTTGGAAAATAATGGAAGATTTTATTTGGTAATCTACTTTCTTCCATTCTTTCTACATGTTCTTTCCACTGTAGATTATTATTATTATTGTTGTTATTATTATTATTATTATTATTATCGGCCGCGGTGGACTAGTGGTTATGCTCCTTGCCTCTGGCTCCGAGGGTCGCGCGTTCAAACCCGGCCGGGGTCGATGGATTTTTTTAGGATGGAAAAATCCAAGGAGCAATTCCTCTAGGAGGGACTTTGAGCCGTGGGTCCCGAGTCTGAAGATTTTCAGGCTCGTAAAAGATCCTTAAGCCTGAATGAAAATGCCTCTAAGCAAAATTTACCGAATTTTCCCGTCCTAGTACTACCTTGGTTTTCTAGATGTCAGTATGGGGCGGAACGCTGACCACGGACCACTCAAATGCCATCTATACGAAAACAAGTGTAACTAAATTAGCATGGTTCAAATTATTCCCTGTAGGGGGAGAGCGCCTAAATCTCTGTTAAGGGAAACACGGACTTACAAGGCACAAGAATTATTATTATTATTATTATTATGCATGGAAATATAGCACAGTTTTTTATACTTCGGTAATAAATATGATCAGGTTTAGAGTCAGATTTTTAAAATACATCACGTATATTGGTAAGTGGGCATTACGCTGACCACGGACCACTCAAATGCCATCTATACGAAAACAAGTGTAACTAAATTAGCATGGTTCAAATTCTTCCCTGTAGGGGGAGAGCGCCTAAATCTCTGTTAAGTGAAACATGGACTTACAAGACACAATAATTATTATTATTATTATTATTATTATTATTATTATGCATGGAAATATAGCACAGTTTTTTATACTTCGGTAATAAATATGATCAGGTTTAGAGTCAGATTTTTAAAATACGTCACGTATATTGGTAAGTGGGCATTAAAACAATATAAAACTTAAATTCGTTTCATTTAAGTTGGTAGGCTATACAAAGAGTAGGGTGCGTGTAGGCAAACAGTTTTCGATACTTTTGAAATCCACAATGAGTTGAAGCAAGGAGATGCATTATCTCCTCTACTATTTAATTTTGTACTAGAGCATGCCATCAAATTTTTAGAGGATGAAGGAGGCCTATAAATCAATAGTATTAATAAGCTATTAGTCTGTACTATTTGGCGATAGCGAGGAGATACTAGAGGCCAACACGCACACACTATTGGGACTGGAAATAAATATCAATAAAATGAAATATATGGTTACACATATAAATATATTATATAAAGGAAATGGACAGCTAATGACAAATGAGGGAAATTTTGAGCAAGTGGCTGAATTAAAATACCCAGGAACAATAATCACAAATAGGAATGAGATGCACAAAGAAATTAAACATAGGCTCAATTCTGGAAATGCGTGCTATTATACATTGCAGGGACTCTTAACGTCCCAACTCCTTTCAAAAAACGTTACACTGAAAATATATAACTGTTATTCTGCCAGTTATATTATATGGATGCGAAACATGGACTCTTACTTTAAGGGAGGAAAAGAGATTACGAGTATTTAAGAATAAAGTTTTAGGAAACGTTTTGGATCAAAGAGAAATTAATAGACAGGTGAAATGAAAAAGACATAACAATGAACTACTACATGGTCTTTATAGGAAGCCAGATATAATAAGAACAGTTAAGTCTCGTAGACTGCGATGGACAAGACATGTGGCACGAATGGGGAATGAAAGACGTGCATGGAAGCTAATATGGAAAACGCCCAGTTGGTAGACCAAGAATGAGGTGGGGAAAATAACATTAACCATGATTTCAGGGAAATAGATTACACAGAAATTATTGGAAAACATTAGCTCAGGATAGGGATATATGGAGAGCTTTATGTCCTTGAGGTCATGAACCTATGGGTTCGACAGTGCGAGTAAGTTAGTTAGTTATACCCTACAAATTGAAGCGGTAGGCCTATGTATTAATAAAAATGGTCAGTTTACTATGTCACTGCCTATAATTTCAAATTCACTTGTCAACTTCTTTGAGAATATTACTAACAAGTTCTGGAGTCCTTCAGAATGTACAGCTACATGTAAACCGGGTGAAATTTTATACAATACACAAAGGGGACCAACTGATGCCCTCAAATTGAGGCACGTGCACTTATAACGACTCCTTTTATACCCTCGCGTGCTCTTCAAACTGAAATCTAAGTGATTCATCTAGAATTCCCTTCTTTACACTTCAGTGATCAAAATATCATAAGAATGAAGGTTAACAACTACTACACATGCGTCTCTATATAAATAACGTTCTTAAGCATCTCTGAAAAAAAAAATATATATATATAATTTTATAAAATTTCACAGAACACTTTATGAAAAATGCTTTGCCTTTCCTAAATTTTCATAAGTAATGCCACGAGTGATTTCCAATTTATCTAGAGAATTTGGAAATCAAGAGTGGCATTTGTTAGGACTATTTAACGAATAAAATTAAGTTGTTTACTCACAAATCATTATTTAAATATAGTTATTTTAAAATATTTATATATTTAATGTAAACGGCTATGTTTGAAAACAAATGAGAAATGATTGGTACGCTTCATTTCCTTCCTTTGTTTATCACTGCAACCAGATCATAATATTATTTATTGGCAAAGGAACGCAATATTGTATGAATGCACTCTAGTGGAGAAAAAATAAAACACATCAAACTGTATATTAATTCATTTCTGATGTCCTATGACAATTATATTTTACTGGAATGCTATTATCTGGGAAAAATACATTTAAGAAAGTGCAAACAGTGGTTTCTTATTTTGGTGGTATAATCAATTGCTACACATGTTTTTATATTAACTCCCGCATGCACTATGTGTTGACATTCATACACTATATATAAAATCTGATAGCCGTATTTCTTAGAGAGTCAGTCACTGCAAAATAATGCTATGACCTATTCAGAATGTTAAAAAGGAGGTGCTTTCTTTATTATAATAAACTTTAGTTGGTAAATTCTAGGCGAAACACGACTGTGATTGGTTGTAAATAAAAAATCATTGCAATTTGATTGGTCATTAACTCCCATTTGGGGCATGTGTTAAATAGTCTCAGAAATTGAATTCCAAATACTACTGTAATCAAAAATAAACCGTATGGACTGAATAAAAACGTATTTATTTTTAATTATTCTATTATATTACTGTGCACCGCGTCCTGTTGAATTCCTATAATCTCCCCCCCCCCCTACATTAATCTGGAAGTGCAATATAATGAGAAACGCTAGGATTTATCTTCTATATAAAAATGAATGACAGAAATTTAGATAAACGCCCTAAAATACAACGATTCAATTATCTATGTGGTACAATTAAACGTACTTTACTGAATAAAACTAGAAAAGAAACTTTTAAAATTTTACAAAGTATTGGCAGTTCCATCTCTTATCTATGGATGTGAAACCTGGACATTAACAAAGGCAGAGACTAAACAAATAGAGGCTGCTGAAATGAAGATGTTGAGAGTAATAGCAGGAAACCAAAGGACAGATAAAAATAAAAACGAAGATATAAGAACAGATTTAATACACAAGTGATCTTCTTGGTGATATAATATTAAAATATATATGTAGTCAATATGCCCATTTCACCAATTAATGTTTTAAAATGGTCAACAAGTTTCTACAGCCAAGCTGTCATTCTCAAGACCAGATATTGACTGAAGACAGAACTGATAATAAGTCATTTATTATCAATTCTGTCTTCAGTCAATATCTGGTCTTGAGAATGACAGCTTGGCTGTAGAAACTTGTTGACCATTTTAAAACATTAATTGGTGAAATGGGCATATTGACTACATATATATTTTATAAGAACAGAACTTAATATATTTAATCTCTGTGAAAGAATAAAATACTATCAAAATGCTTACCTTCAGCACGTATTACGAATGAATGAACAGCGCATACCAAGAAGAATGTATAATTATAAACCAGAAGGGAAAAAATTGTTGGGAAGACCATTGAAGAGATGGAAGGACCAATTCGACCTATAAAAATATCGGAACAGGCTATTGGGCTTAATCCTTGTTGTTGATGATAATATAAAAATGAAAGAATGTGAGTCTGTGTCCTTTATGGACTCAAAAAACACTTAAGCGATTGAAAGGGGTCTCTTGCCATCATTTAGTGATTTTTTTGGGACAATTAACGTGCATAACATTGTATATTACCGTACATACTATAGGCCAGAGTGCATCGGTACATTAAAAAAATAGCATTCTGAACGCAGGACACGTGACAGAACGGGGAATGTAAGAGGTGATGGAATCTTCTTGTATGAAAACCAAAAATAAGGAAGTAGATTATACAAGGAATGATTGGAAAACATTAGCTGAGGATAGGAATGTATGGAGAGCTTATGTCCGTGCGGCCATGAACCAACGGTTATATAGAGCCAGTGAGTTAGTTAAATTTTTCTTCGGGACGCAGGAGGGTGTATGAAGGTGTGCATCGTTCAAAAAGTCAAGAATACACATCTTGCAATTTGGAGATAGCAGGATCTCAAACCAATCGAGGTGGGGGAGGCGAACATCGCAATTGTTTCCATTTTATATAAGTTCGCTATAGAGATCTTCCAATATTTTAGGGTTGATCTACTTTCCAATACCAGGGAGAAATATTCCTGGATTCTGTCTTTGATGTTTAATTTGAAGGATGGTATGACAGTTGACAATTGAATGGAAGGATAAAGTAAAGTGATCCCACAACAGGCCCGGAGGCCCTTGGGGTAGTACGAGGTTAGGGCTCCCACTTTATCTAGACAATCGGCACTTTATGTCAGCCGGGTTGTCAGCCCTGCGTGACGGCCGCCTTTACCCCCAGAACAAGCGTCTGGTACTCATTTCCGTTAGAGGCTGAGTCGACTCCAGGACCATAGTGCCGCCAGAGGGTTTGGGTCAGTTTAAAAATCCTGACCCCAAAGGGACTTGAACCCTCGACCCTCCGGCTTGTAGCTCAGTGCCTTAACCACTACGCTACGGCGTGCCCCATTGAATGGAAGGATACCACAGCTTTTCTTTTGAATAATGAGTCTGTTTGTTCATTACCGTAAATTTTGCCAGAGTCGTGGAATCCATTGCTGATTTTAAAAAAATATAACTTTTCTGATGTTTCCAACGATTTTGGATTAATTCTGACGGAGCAAACAAACTTATTCAATTCTACTATGTAGTGTACTGCCATAGGCCCTGTCTTTTACTGCAACCATAGCATTTTCATGCTATGCTTTGCAGCTTTACTAAACTCCAGTCACTGGATCCCCGACTCTGACGTTTAGGTTGTACGGGGGGGGGGTAAAGGGAGAAACTCGCCCTCTAAACTGCCAATGAGGAAATACTTGAATGGAAGTAGATGTTTGCTACAACCATTAACTATTCTTGTAGCCGCTATAGTGCGCTAGTAAGGTTTGAAATTTCTGAGATGTTGTCAACTGTATTTCTGCTAACCGCATACATAAAGCGGCCACTCCTACTGGATATCCATATCGGCAACACTGTCGTGAAAACGTCAGGCCCGGAGATCCAATGGCTGGACTATAGGGAATTATATGTGTGGTAGCTTCCCGTTGCTTTCCACACCGGTGAATGATGATGATGCTAGATGATGTTCGGGGACCGTTTGTGCCTTAAATCCGCCTGACATTTGTCTTACAGGTGAGGAAAACCTCCGAAAAAACCTCACCCAGGAAACTTGTCCCGACCGGAAATCGAACCGGGGCCAGCTTTGTGACAAGGCAACACGCTACCTCGAGACCATACTTACTTAATAATTAATACAGGCTTTCCACTTTACAGCAGTTTGCCTTTGATTCCTGCTTTCCAGAGATTCCTATCTTCCCATTGACCATCTTCCATACCCCTCTTCATCATGGCATCATATATTCCATCATACCATGCTCTTCTACTTCTCCCCCTCTTCCTTCTGCCTGGTACCATCCAATCCAACACCCGTTTAGGCCACTGGTCTTCCGGCATCCGTTGTACATGTCCATACCACTGTAGGGCTCTCTTTGTTATCCTATCGATAACAGTTTCTTGTGCATCCATTTCTTGTCTGATATATGTATTTCGAATATGTTGTAGCATGGATATTCTCACACTTCTCCGTAATCCATCCATTTCTGTCGCCAAGATTATTTTCTGCGTCCTTTCATTTATTGTCCAGCTTTCTGATCCATATGTGAGTATACTTTCTATTTTTGTCTGTATAATCTTTTTTGTTTTTTTTTTGTTTTTCTGGTCAAATTTATATTCCATAAAAGACCATTCGCCTTCCTTGCACAATTTACTCGAGACCATACTTACTTACTCACTGGCACTATCGAACCCGTAGGTTCATGGCCGTGCGGACATAAGCTCTCAATACATCTCTATCCTGAGCTAATGCTTTCCAATCATTCCCTGTATAATCTACTTCCCTCAAATCATAGTTAATGTTGTTCTCCCACCTCATTCTTGGTCTACCAACTGGGCGTTTTCCTTAAAGCGACTATATCCAAGGGCGATTTATCTAATTCCCGCGTTAATATCTCTAGTGCCCCGCTATTGTATAAAGCCCTAACATTCCATGTTCCTAGGAACATGTCCCTGTGTTTGAGCCTTTGGCATGGGTTCCCTGAAGTAGTCCCCGCCCGGAGAACCGAATGGGGGACTATTTGACCTCCGGAAAATTTTACCCCAGATGAACCCATGTCCGCATTTCTCGACGGTTGTATTTTTACGGTGAAAGATCGTCACTCTTTCGCCCAAGGTACTTTTTTCGTCTGGCTTATCACCTTCGACCAGTCTGGCATGGGTACCCTATCGGCAGCAATGCTACCGCCGGCATAGCTCTCAGGAGCATTTAAGCACGCAAGCCACTCCACCACGACAAGGTAAAGACTCGAGACCATACCGGATTTATTCAACAGCAGCTCTCATCTACATTGGAATGCTTGGGGTATTCTCCGAAAACAAGAGAACATATTTGTTAACAATCTTAAGCAAACACATTATGACCTACAAGCTTTCAGACAGAATAATATTTAGATTTCTTACTGGGAACTGTTCGCCACTGAAACATCTATTTCTAAATGTTAAGATACTTTGGATAACATTGAAGGTATAGGCAAAGAGAACATAAAACATAGAATTGAATTGAGTAGCAAAAAAATATCATCGTTAAATTCCATATGGTGGGATAAGCATATTTGGAAATACACAAAAAAATATGTTGGTAAAACATTGGTGGAATCTGTTGCAATGTATGGAAGTGAGGTATGGGCAATATAAGTACCGGTACTACAAGAATAGACTAATAGCTCTAGAAATTGATTATTTACGCAGAAGTGCCAGAAAGTCTAAATTAGAACATGTCACAAATAAGGAAATTATAAACATAATGGAAGCAGAAGAAAGCATAATTGAAAGAATTGAGGGGAAGGAATTAAAGTGGTTAGGACATGTTTTAAGAATGGAAGATGAGCGATGGCCGAAGCAACTATATCAATGGCATCCGACCAGAAGGAGGAAGAGAGGGAGACCGAAGTTAACATGGAAGGAAAACATGAAGACATTAATGCAAGCAGAAAGCATAATTGAAAGAATTGAGGAGAAGGAATTAAAGTGGTTAGGACATGTTTTAAGAATGGAAGATGAGCGATGGCCGAAGCAACTATATGAATGGCATCCGAACATAAAGAAGAAAAGAGGGAGACCAAAGTTAACATGGAAGGAAAACATGAAGACAGTAATGCAAGCAAGAGGGCTAAGCATCGAAGATGCCCAAGATCGTAGGCTTTGGAAGTTTGGCACGGGAAGACGGCAGCAGCTGTAAAAACCCGAAAATAAAGATAGAGATACTTTGAATATGGTACTCACCTGAAATATCTGTTTGAGCGAGAACAGAGCTCTCCTGAGTTCACGGCCTTCGGAATTGAGAAGTTTCTCTGTAACAAAAAACATTTATAATTACTTTAATAAATAACTATATGTTTTTATTATTGATTTCATATATCTCGATGATAACAGCGTATATAAGAGAAAATCATACATCTCAATGATAAAATCGTATATAAGAGAAAAAAAATTGCATTTAGATTTGAATTTGCTCAGTCGTAGAGTATTAGCCCAGAAAGCCAAAGATACTGGGTTCAAGCCTCAGTCTGAGCGTATAATATTTCTCTTCAAATATGAAATAACTATCTATTTTATCTACAATGGCGTATCCCATTATTGAACCATAGCATCTCCTTTGTAAAGAATCACTAGACCAAGCTAATTTTTAGTTATCTTATTTGCTCATAGATGTCATGAGTTTTCACAGGCTACTAAGGTATTACTAGGATTTTGAGGTCGGTAAATTTTGCTTAGAGGTATTTTTATTCGGGTTTAAGGATCATTTACGAGCCTGAAAATCTTCAGAGTCGGGACCCACGGCTTAAAGTCCCTCCCGGAGGACTTGCTCCTTGAATTTTTCCGTCCTAAAAAAATCGATCGACCCCGGCCGGATTTGAACGCGGGACACTCGGAAATAGAGGCAAGGAGCATAACCACTAGTCCACCACGGCCGAACACTAACCTTAAATTTGCTATGTATCCATAAAATATAGGAAAGAGATGCACAATGAAGTCCACCGCTGTGGTCTCGAGGTACCGTGCTGCTTTGTCACGCAGCGGGCCCGGGTTCGATTCCCGGTCGGGATAGTTTTTCTAGGTGAGGTTTTTATCGGGGTGAGGACCTGTAAGACAAATGTCAGGAAAACTTTAAGGCCCAAACGGTCCCCTAAATCATATGGCCATCATTATCACCATCATCCTTATCATTATCACCATCATCATCCTTCACCGGTGTGGAAAGCAACGGGAAGCTACCACACCAGCAATTCCCTAGTAAAGCTGCAAGCATAGCATGAAAATGCTATGATTGCAGTGAAGGACCTGCCTTCGGGCAGAATTACTATGGATGGATGGATGCACAATGAAATTAAACATATGCTCAATTCTCGAATTGCATGCTATTATGTATTACAGGACTCCTGTCGTCCCAATTCTCTCAAAAAATGTTGAACTGAAAATATATAACTGTTATGCTCCGGTTGCATTATATGGATGCGAAACATAGAATCTTACTTTATGGGAGAATAAAGTTCTTAGGAATTTTTTTGGACCAAAGAGAGAAGAACAGACTGGCGAATGGAGAAGGCTTCATAACAGTGAGTTAGGCCTATACGTTCTTTATAGGAAACCAGATATAATAAGTACAATTAAGTCTCATAGACTGTGATGGGTAGGACATGTGGCACGAATTAGGAATGAAGGAGGGCCATTAAAAGCTTCTTGTAGGAAAACCAGATGCAAAACGCTCAGTTAGTAGACCAAGAAAGAGGTGAGAGAATAATATTAACCATGATTTGAGGGAGGTAGATTATACACGGATGATTGGAAAGCATTAGCTCGGGATATGGATGTATGGAGAGCTTATGTCCGCGCGGCCATGAACCTACGGGTTCGATAATGCCAGTGGATTAGTTAGTTATCCATAAAATGCAACGCTTTCATTCATTTATTTAATATTTTCATAAAATTTTGCAAAAATGTTTGGTGGAAGTTAATTAAATAGGTATGTAATTACAGAGCAATGAACAATGATGGCAGTATGGAAAAATGTTGTGTCGATTATAATGAAATTTGTTTTATTTTGAGGGGCACGCACTTGTGCCACAAATGTTGAATTTTCCGCTACTAGAAATTTAATTTGATATACGGGGTGAATCATAAATATGGCTATACGTTTAATCGCGTTGTGTGATGAAAATATACTTTACACAAATATGAAATTACAGTTGGAAAAGTAATTATTCAAATTACAATAATGGAATAAAACAAAACAGAACTTACGTCATTAGTCAAAATGGCGTTGAATATGCAACAGCAAATTACAATTGCTGCATGGGCAATAACATATGCTAATGATCGTGAGGCCGCAAGACGTGAGTTTAACGTAGCATTGCAGCCGTCGACTGTGGGGAAGTGGAGAAAAAGACTGCTGGAAACGGGAAGGATGCAGAAAATCAAACCTCCTGGAAGGACTCGCATTAGCACGGATGCAGAAACAACGAAGAGAATTGTGGAGGCGTTCGACGCTAGCCCACAAAAATCAACCCGCCAAGCTGCACGCAGTAATTTGTTTTGTTTTGTTTTGTTCTATTGTTGTATTTTGAAGGATTCCCTTTCCAATGATAACATCATATTTCCTTTAATAATAATATTTTCGTCACAAAATGCGATCAAACGTATAGCAATATTTCTGAATCACTCTATAGGGTAGGCTTACAGTACATTTTCGCCTTATTGCATTCAGCAGAATCTTTATTTCCCTTCTCTTTGCAATAAATTGTGTTGGCTAACGACAAGGACTGATTGGCCTTGGTTTATTTTACTTTCCATCTTATGAAATTGATCGCGTAAGCCTTCTGGGAATACAGAAATAAAATGTTCTAACTAATATAGGAATGATATAGAACATGATATAAAATAGTTGAAGTAATATTGATTGTTTATTATTATTATTATTATTATTATTATTATTTTTATTATTATTATTATTATTATTATTATTATTATTATTATTATTATTATTATTATTATTATTATTATTATTATTATTAATTTCCTCTATGATGTCAACCATTTTATTTTGAACCCCCGAATATTCCAAGTTCCAACACGAAATGTCCTTTTTCTTTCCCTTTGTCGTCTTCGTTTATTTTCTTCCGTCTTTAAAATCTTTAGGCTTTTTAGCACTGTTATGTGTTTTTGTGACGAACAGGGAGCTGGCCTGATGTATCAACCCCCAACCTGGAGGACCAGGTGATTTTTGGGTCAAGGTCATGGTATAAGAAATAAGAACTGGAATGAGGACAAGAGGACTGGAGGGCATGGAGTGGATGGATAGAGACGAGTGGAGAAGGGAAATAAAACTTCAGGCACAGAAAGACGTGTAAACATTGAAAATCTGTATAGGGATACAAATTATTATTATTATTATTATTATTATTATTATTATTACTATTGTTTTTAGCTTGTAATTAATCTATACATCCATTTTTACTCAACTTGAATATTGAGAGAAGAACTTTAAAAAATACTAGCATAGGCCTAATAAAAAAAAAAAGAAACTTAAAAATTGAAACATTATTTCTAATATCAGTATGAGATCTGGAGATCCGGGTTCAAGTCTCGATTCAGCAAATATTGCAATAGCTTATAGTCTATTCTTTCAGATAGAAAACATTTCTTAACTTTATCTTATTGAAAATCGTAAAACCAATAATATATAAAAATCATAACTTTTGAGAAAGGGGAGAGGAAAACTCTACTTTAACTAATGATTCAAAACAAATGATAGTGCCGGTCTGTGAACACGGTTCAAAACTTTGGAAATAAATTACTCGGCCTCCTACGAATTCGAGGACCAGAACAAACTGCTTCGTGATCTCCCATCTAAAAGGCGGTAGGTTACAGCTTCGAGCTATTTGAACTTACGTTCTTTATTGTGCATTGCTGCAATCCAAAGAACGTTATGCACAAAATAATATAAGTCTATAACTAACTCACTGGCACTATAAAACCCGCAGGTTCATGGCCATGTGGACATCAGCTCTCCATACAACCCTATCCCGAGATAATATTTTGCAATCATTCCCTGTATAATCTACTTCCCTGAAATCATGTTTAAATATATTTTCACTCCTTATTCTTGGCCTATCTATTGGAGTATTTCCCTCTGGTTTTCCTATGGAGTTCCCATTCCACTCTTTAATTTCCCATTTGTGCCACATACCCTGCCCATCGCAGTCTGCGAGACTTAACTTTTCTTATTATATCTGGTTTCCCATAAATATCATGTAGCGCACTGTTGCGCAGTCTTCTCCATTCACCTGTCTGCTCATCTCTTCAATAATTTTCATAAGAACTTTATTCTCAAATAACTAACTAACTAACTCGCTGGTGATGGAGAAATTCCGAGTACATATTTGAAAACACGATAAAAACTGAATTAAGTACAACTATTGGTACTCATGAGACAAAAATCATGTTGGCCAGTGTAGTTAATCAGAACTGAACTGCATATGGTCTGAAGAAAGTGAATTCTGGATAAGATTAAAATAAAAAAAGTTTTATATAACGAGATTGTTAGTAGGCCAATTCGAAGAAAGAACGCCAGTTTAATATTGCATGCATCGTTTTGTAAATACGTTCAATTATGAAGTCCAAAACCTACGTTTCCGTATGAACGTATGTCGCCCTGGCGTGGTCGTCTGTGTCCTTATCTTCCACTCCGCTATACTACTGGGTTCGATTCCTGGGCGGGGAAGGGATTTAAATTATCCACCCCTTTGTCTCGAGTTGAGCTTCGGCTTGTACACTAAAATGGAGATAGCTAATAAGACCTAAACGTGTTAACAAAATGAAATAATTAAAACGAAGGAAGGCATTGAATAAAAAATCGTTCAACTGCTTTAATCATCATAAGGTAATGTCACGAGTGATTTTCCAAAATTTCGGTATAAATTCCCCACTCATCTGAGTGAGGAGTGAATTTTATCTAGAGAATTTTGAAATCAAGACGTGGCAATTTGTTCGGACTATTTAACGAATTACAAATTCAGCTGTTACCTCACACAATCATTATTTAACTATAGTTATTTGAAATATTTATTATACATTCTACAATGCGCGGGGGCACGCAGTAGCGTATTGGTTAAGACACTGCGCTACAAGCCGGAAGGTCGAGGGTTCGAGTCCCGGTGGGATCACGATTTTTAAACTGACCCAAACCTTCTGGCGGCACTATGGCCCTGGGGTCGACTCAGCCTTTAACGGAAATGAGTACAAGACGCTTGTTCTGAGGATAAAGGCGGCCGTCATGCAGGGCTGACAACCCGGCTGACAAGTCCCGATTGTCCAGAAAAAAGTGGGAGCCCCAACCTCCTACTAGCCCAGGGGCCTCCTGAGGCCTGTAGTGGGATCACTTTACCTATATATTTAATGTGAACGGCGATGTTTGAAAACAATAATGAGAAACGATTGGTACGCTTCATTTGCTTCTTTTGTTCATCACTGCAACCAGATCATATAATTTATTGCCAAAGGATCGCAATATTGTAAGAATACACACTAGTGGAGACATTTATAACCAACATCATAGGTATTAACAGGCGAATGATGACAAATCAAGAGCTTCAGAACATTTGAATACTACTACTACTTATAGGTATTAATTAATTTCTGATGTCCTATGATGTAAATATGTCAAATATATTTTTCTGCAACGTCATTTCCTGGAAAATAATTCGTTTAAGAAAGTGCAAACAGTGTTTTTTTGTGGTATAATCAATTGCTACAAATGTTTTTATATTATCTCCCGCATACTCCTTCTGCTAATATTCATACACTATATATACAATCTGGTAGCCGTATTTCTTATGGAGTCAGTCACTGCAAAATAATGCTATGACCTATTCAGAATGTTAAAAAGGAGGTGCTCTCTTTAATATGATAGACTTTAGTTCATAAATTCGAGGCGAAACACGGCTGTCATTGGTTGTAAAACAAAATTCTTTGAAAAGTGATGGATCATTGACTACCATTTGCGAAATAAGTTAAATAGTCACCTACTATCCTATAAGTGTTCTACCTAAGGCATGTGTTTCACTGCAATCATAGCATTTTCATGCTATGCTTTGAAGCTTTACTAGGGAATTATAGGTGTGGTAGCTTCCCGTTGCTTTCCACACCGGTGAAGGATGATGATAATAATAATAATAATAAAGATCATGATGATGACCGGATGATTTTCGGGGAAGTTGGGCCCTAAGCTTCCTAACATTTGTCTTACAGGTGAGGAAAATCCCCGAAAAAACCTCACCCAGGAGTCTGTCCCGACCGGGATCAAACCAGGGCCCGCTGCCTGACAAGGCAGCACGCTACCTCGAGACCACAGCGGTATACAGATGATAGATAGATAGAGAGATACAGAGAAAGATAGATACAGAGAAAGATTGATACAGAGAAAGATAGATACAGAGAAAGATAGATACAGATAAAGATAGATATAGAGAAAGAAAGATACAGAGGAAGAGAGATACAGAGAAAGATAGATAGAGAGTTACAGAGATATAGATATAGATAGATATACAGAGGGAGATAGAAAGAGATAGAGAGATATAGATAGAGACGTAAAAACCAAATGAACTGTTTGCATGTCTTACTAGGTAAGATTCTGCATAGTGTCCGCGAATTAAAAATATATGTATTGAAGGAGGGGCCATAATTTGTGGCAGTGATGGATGTTAGAGACGCGCCAGTTGGTTCAAAGACCTCGACCAGGTGCAATCCGCAATGGACAACACAATAAATAGCTCTGTGGACGCATATTCGCACTTGTGCAGAGCTCGTGTCTGGTATATTCGTAATAATGCAGCAGTGAAATATATTTTACAGAATCCATAATATTTCCCTTGACACTTTTTGTATTAATTTCAGTACGACTGTGGCCAAAAAAATATATACACAGATTTTATTTGAACAAGTTCTTGCAACCTGCGTTTTACCCTATGGGTATATCGTAGGATATTTAGTTTGCAAAAGCTATTTGTCAAATATGGAATATTGGCCCTTTCTTATTTAGTGTGGGAGTTATTGTTTTGTAGTTATTCGCTTTAGTCCATTATAGTGATCACTTCAGTGTCTTCAATACTTCATTTATGTACTTGATTTATTCGTAGCATTTTGATAACTTTTCGTAGCACTATGTTTGGGTTCTTGATGTGCGCTGGTCTGTTTTATTTTTTTTTTATTTTTTGTAGCTTGCAGCGAAGTAAAATATGCATAGCTGTGTGGTCGTCTTCGGAGCATGGGATCTTCGGTGAAACCACTTTTCGAATTCTATGTAGGTACTGTTGGAATTTTCCATGGTTTGTGAGGAATTGTGTATAAAATTGTATTGTAAGCCTATATTTTCCCTTTACAGAGATTTAGGCGCTCTCCCCCTACAGGGAAGAATTTGAACCATACTAATTTAGTTACACTTGTTTTCGTATTGATGTCATTTGAGTGGTACGTGGTCAGCGTTCCGCCTCATACTGGCATCTATAGGAAACCAAGGTAGTACTGGGACGGGAAAATTCGGTAAATTTTTCTTAGAGGCCTTTTCATTCAGGCTTAAGAATTTTTTACGAGCTTGGAAATATTCAGAGTCGGGACCCACGGCTTAAAGTCCCTCCCGGAGGACTTGCTCCTTGGATTTTTCCGTCCTAAAAAATCCATCGACCCCGGCCGGGTTTGAACCCGCGACTCTCGGGACCAGAGGCAAGGAGCATAACCACTAGTCCACCGCGGCCGACTGTGTATAAAATAAGATGTTAATTATATAATTTTTACCTAGTAAGTCAGTCGTCCTCAACTAAATTATTAAACTTCTTCAAGTTATTCTAATATGGAGGCCTTTCGAAAACAATGTTTCATCTTCTGCGTTTTAACTGGAACTGATGGTGTTATACAGGTTGTATAACGGAGATATGTCTGCGGTTTTGTTCTCGTTGAGTACGTTTTTATTCCTTGCTTTGAAAAAATCGATAACTCTATGTCAATACTACACAAAGAATAAAAACAACAACAGGATTAGCATCTTTGAAGATATAGAGATTCTAAAAGAATACTAGTAAATTCAAGGTAATAATTATTTACGACAATGAAAATAGAAAAGACAGAAATCTCGCAAGAATTAAATAACATGCACAACAAAATCATCTTTACCGAAGAAACAGAAATCAACAACGGTATAAACTATTTGGACCTAAACTAACAAAAAACTTCAACAACAAAATAGAAATTGGCATTTATCGAAAACCGAGAAGCAACACATTAGCTATAAACAATAAATCCAGACATCCTTTTCAACATAAAATAAGTACATTCAAGAGTCTAATAAACAGGATGTTAAAACTCCCTTTAAATAAAAACAATTACAATAAGGGATTAAATTATATTAAAAACATGGCAAAAATTAACGGCTACAATAATAAATTTGAAATTATTGTATTGTCACGGGTCCTTTACAAATAAACAAAGTTTCAAGTCTATCCAATGTCTCTTAAGTGGGTGAAAATCGTGTTCAAAGATTCCGTTACATAAATACAAGACACTTTTTTTTTCTGATGGTTCTGGTCAGGATTTTAGAAAATGAATATGAAATTATTGTATTGTCACGGGTTCTTTACAAATGTACAACATTTCAAGTCAATCCAATTATTTTAAGTGGGTGAAAATGGCGTTGAAAGATTCAGTTACATAGATAGATAGATACAGGTCAAGCTAATATAAAGCGTGTAAAAAAATAATAAATAAAATCCTAAATAAACGAAACAAGAAAAAATAACATTACCAACATAACCAAACTTGAAAAAGAATCCAACGAAAATAACAAGAAATGGATAACTCACACGTACACTGGTAAAGAAACATTAAAATTGGCCAACACACTAAAAAACCTCTATAAGAATATAAAATATAGCCTACAGAACTGTAAACAAATTAAACAATTTAATAAACAACAATATCGAATAAATAAATGAATTCAATAATAAAGGCGTCCACAATTGACTGCAATAAATTCTACATTGGGATAACTAACATAAACTTCAACATTAGATTCAAGGAACATTTCAGAGATTTTATTTATAATGGAGGAAAATCAAGTTACGCAAAACATGTAATTCAGGCTGAACACCATATGCATAACATCGATAACATCCTCACAATATTACATAGAGAAAACATTCCAACAAGGATAAATATATTTAATTTTAGGAAGTTATATTTTGAGGTTATTTTAATTATATTATTTTTGGTCTGGACATCTTACCTCAATATTAATGTTGATTTGTTCTTGGACATGTTTCAAAACAATTCTGTCCCAGAGTCTGGGAAAGCTGACGATAAAACAGAATTGTTTTGAAACATGTCCAAGAACAAATCAACATTAATATTGAGGTAAGATGTCCAGACCAAAAATAATATAAGGATAAATATACTGGAGGAAATCGCAATCCTAAGAGAAATCGACAACAATCTGATTCTTAATGAGAACACACCCAGTCCACACAATCCACTATACAAAATACTCACAACCAAGTCAGTGCTTCAACAAGGGTCAACAAATACGGACCTAATTAACTCTGCTGATGATGGGTCTAGTCCCGAAAGGCCTACAGAGTTTTAAAATAACTTGAGTTGAGGAGACGGACCTACAAGGTAACTATTTTATAGTTTTGAACTTACATTATATTACTATGATTATTAATATTTCGAGACCACTTATATAATTTAGACACCCTGTTATTTGCAGATGACATTGTGTTTATAGCGAATTCAGAAGATGACCTACAACGTTCAGTCTACTCTCTTCACCAAATTGCAATAAACTACATGGAAATCTCAAGAGAAAAATCTAAAGCCATGGCTTTCCTAGGAAAAAACCCAGTTCGCAGTAAAATTGTTATTAATAATAAAATATTAGAACAAACCAACACATTTAACTATCTCGGATACCAAGTTATATACGAAGAAGAAAAAGATTTGTCAAAAAATTATAAAATTTAACAGAGTAATAGGAATTATAAATAATATTTTCAAGCCAAACACAGTCAGCAACACACACGAACTAGAATTTATGAAACACTGGCCAGACCCACATTATGTTACGGCAGTGAGGCCTGGACAATTCGCAGTGTAGATGAACAAAGACTAACTGCGGCAGAAATGAAATTTATGAGACGTACTGCAGGTTACTCAAGAACAGACCATAAAAGGAATTCTGAGATTCTCAAAGAATTACAAACAGAATCAGTCATGGAATATGTACAAAAATACAGAAACAATTGGAAATCTCACGTAAGAAGAATGAGCAGAACAAGAATACCACGTCAGATCTTAAATTACCAGCCACCAAGCAAGAGATCTTTGGGCAGACCCTTCAAACGTTGGATTGAGACCGTAACAGACCACAAGGTCTATCACATGAAAGAAAGAAGAGGAAGAAGAAGAAGATCTCTTAGAACTTAAAATGGTTAACATCAATCTATGATTCCGTACATCAAGGTCTTAATTCTGATTCCTCTATCGTACATAATGAGGTTTGAGACTCTATGTACTTAATGAATTACTTTAGTTTGGCTGTTTTCTTACTAAAGAGGTACAAGCTATTTGAGGCTGTGGCTCATTTACCTCCTGCAGACTGTAATTATGGTAGAGTTCGCGACCTCATGAGTTGGAGAGAAAGAGGTGTGCCTCCCTTAAAATTCCTAAACTGCACATCACACAACAGGGAACCCGTCAAATCATTCAGCATGAATTAAAACTTCTAACACCATTATTCTCTTTGGCAACCATACAATAAAATCATAATCAATTGAGTTGGTGGTTACTTGATGAAAATCTATATTATGAAAATCAAATAAAACTACGTTTTATTTTTATTTAATAAAATCATACTCTGTGTTTCATGTTTCTTCTAAAAGTTATAGTTTTAATTTACATTTAAAAAATTGTATGATTCAAAGTACTGCCTCATATTTTACCAGTGCAAACAACTTGAAAAGAAGAGTCTGCTTTTAACATTAGCCAAATACTTTCTGTTTTATGGAGGCAAACATCAACGATGAAAATTAGAAAAAAAAATATATATTAATACGTGAAGAACAAATTTTGTACCCCTTTTTAAGCACATTCGCTCACGGACGAGTGGCATAATTAAAGTTCATATAGAGAAGGAGTGCAGAAAAATAAAATGTATGTATAATATATGTTACAAATAAATAAAATAATATAAAATAAATTGTCTCTAAGGAATTTATGTGTATTACTCATTCGTTTGTTTACGTTCATATTGAAAGTGCATTGTAAAAATAACATTGTTACGAATGTAGAAAATATTAAAGTGTTTGAAATTATAAATTCCTGTCTCTCGGAAACCTTGCGTGATGGAGAAAAACCGATATCATATTTGAATTCTGGAGAATAGATCAGAATCACATATTTTTCTTTCTGAGACAAAAAAAAAAGTTTATTTTTTGTTGCTCAGTGTAATACATTCCATTCTATTATCACGACTGAATAAAACCAGAAATAAACCTCAGTGAGGTTGGTAGCCATCGTGATTTGAACTTGGGATCTTCGAAAACGAGTATTAAACAATATTGCTTGAGCCAAGTAGCTTGGTCTTAGTGATTTAATCAGATTTTGTTAAATGAAAACCATGTGATACAGTGAAACTTGCTCAAAGCGGAATCGCATGGGACCATTTTTTTCCACATTAGACAAAATTCCGGATTAAAAAAAACTAAAATGTATTACTAATCTTAGATTATAAGGTACCTTATATTCTTTATTTTACGTACCTTGGCTTAATTGTAGTTTCGCTGCCGTTGAAAAGTGAAGTATAGTACGTATGATCGACTTCGACGGTAACGCGCGAAAAAGCAGTCCCGTTTCGTAAGCATTAAAATTTCTCTTACGCGTATCCTGAAACTAAAGTGTGCAGTTTCGGTTTCCGTTCACTAATTACACTTTCGTCCACATCCTTTGATTCCCCGCAAATTTCCTTCCACACTACATTGTGTCGTCTTTTAAAACTGTCCAGCCAACCTGAAGATGCCTTGAAATCGTTATTTCCTACGGATTTAGCGATAGCTAGAACTTTACTTTGGAGAACTTTGGTCGGTCCGGAAATCTGGCGATTTATATTTAATCACTTTCACTTTTTCGTTTAATGAGAATGATGATACATACGTTTTACGCATCTTTATCCCGTAAATTCAGAACGCAACCTGTGAAAGATCGGTCTTAGAACTTAAACTAATTTAAGATTTTACAGTGCAATGGTTATTTGTAAGACAGGTATCTGTATTTCGCATAACGGGTGTGCAGTGAGGCCGACAGAAAAATTCAGGTACAGGTAGAATCTGTACTTCACCCGACGGCAGGAATCATTCATTATTGTTTTCCTAGCCTAACGGGAATTCAATGAAGTGGAAACTAAATTATCTCTCTGTCTTTCCGCTCTATAAATTGTTATTTTCATAAGTTGTGCAGAAATATGCTTCCGTTTCCCCGTTGGACAGATTCCGTTTTATGCAAAATAAATATACGTGAAATTACTATTATTTCGCCGGGACCAATCAATTTATTCACTTGGATAGATTTCCGCGTTATTCACGTTCCGGATTAAAGAAGTTTTACTGTATTACCAATCAATTTTATCATCACCATTTTTTACGCATCTTTATCCCGTAAATTCAGAACGCAACCTGTGAAAGATCGGTCTTAGAACTTAAACTAATTTAAGATTTTACAGTGCAATGGTTATTTGTAAGACAGGTATCTGTATTTCGCAGGGAGGCGGAAAGAAAATTTCAGGTAGGGCTACATGTATAATCTCTACTTCACCCGGCGGCAGGAATAATTCCCTTTTTTTCTTCTTTTTTTTGCCTAACGGGAATTCAATAAAGTGGAAACTAAATTATCTCTCTGTCTTTCCGCTCTATAAATTGTTTTTTTTTCATAAGTTGTGCAGAAATATCCTTCCGTTTCCCCGTTGGACAGATTCCGTTTTATGCAAAGTAAATACATGTAAAATTACTATTATTTCGCCGGGACCAAAAATTGTCTTCACATTGGACAGATTTCCGCATTATTCACGTTCCGGATTAAACAAGTTTTACTGTATGTAGGGACCGCACACAATGTTTCATTTCATGCCGCAGTTAGTATTATTTCCTCGACCATTATTCAATAAACGTTAGATCGTAAATATAGGAGAAGAATTAGTAATAATGTGTGGTTGTAGAGTGTGAAATTTTATAGTTCTGAGAAATATGGAAAAAAAGGAGGAATGTCGCGTCATTATTATTCATGGTCGAGTGTTCCTTTCTCCTTTATCTCGTTAATGATGTGAAGTTATTATCTAAGGGGTGACAAAATACGTATTGTGGCCATATTAGGGAACGTCTGATATCACTGGTCAACATGATTTTTGTCTCATGAGTACCAATAGTTGTACTTAATGCAGTTCTTTTATCGTGTTTTCAAATATGTATTCGGAATTTCTCCATCACCTACAGTTTTTTTATTGTAATTTCAATTAATGGATATAAATAATTATTTTTAATAAACGTTTTTTCGTCCATTTGTCCATTGTAAAATCAAACCAAATGAGATAACTCAGGAGATTTCAGCTACGGAAAATGGAACCTAATATGCTGGCCGATTATTGTTGGACCATAAAGAGGGATGCTCCACAGGCGAAATATGGCAGAAAATCGTAATTTCTTATTTTCTAGGCGAGTCGGAATTTTCGAATATTGTATATTTACGAATGTAGAACATATTAAAGTGTTTGAAATTATAAATTCAGTCTCTCGGAAACCTTGCGTGATGGAGAAAAACCGATATCATATTTGAATTCAGCAGAAAAAATATATCAGAATCGCATATTTTTCTTTCTGAAACAAAAAAATGTTTCTTTTTTGTTGCTCAGTGTAATGTACCAAATTCGTCTTAAATTTAGAAAGATTTTTTAACTGTATGCGAATATTCATTAGATATTTATGTTTTCCTTCTTCTTAGAACGGTTGAATGCGAAACATGGACTCTTACTTTAAGGGAGGAAAGGAGATTACGAGTATTTGAGAAAAAAGTTCTTAGGAAATTTTTTGGACCAAAGAGAGATGAACAGATACGTGAATCGAGAAGACTACACAACAGTGAACTACATATCTCTATACGAAGCCAGATATAATCCATCGATAGTAATTCTGCCCGAGGGCAGGGCTTTCACTGCAATCATAGCATTTTCATGCTATGCTTTGCAGCTTTACTAGGGAATTGTAGGTGTGGTAGCTTCCCGTCGCTTTCCACACCGGTGAAGGATGATGATGATGATGACCATATGATTTCGGGGACCGTTTGGGCCTTAAAGTTTCCCTGACATTTGTCTTACAGGTAAGGAAAAACCCCGATAAAAACCTCACACAGAAAATCTGTCCCGACCGGGGATCGAACCCGGGCCCGCTGCGTGACAAGGCAGCACGCTACCTCAAGACCACAGCGGTGGACCCAGATATAATAAGAACAGTTAAGTCTCGTAGACTGCGATGGGCAGGACATGTGGCACGAATGGGGAATGAAAGACGTGCATGAAAGTTTCTTGTAGGAAAACCAGAGGGGAAAACGCCGAGTTGGTAGAACAAGAATGAGGTGGGAGAATAACATTAACTATGATTTGAGGGAAGTAGATTACACAGAGAATGGTTGGAAAACATTAGCTCAAGATAGTGATGTACGGAGGGATTATGCGGCCATGAACCTACGGGTTCGATAGTGCCAGAGAGTTAGTTGGTTAGTTAGAGGAGTTGGATATCTTTGCTGATACTGTATTTTTAAATACACGTCTTTTCATCTTCTGTTTATTTTTTCATTAATTAAGTGAATGGCTTTTACAGATAGCATCCTCATTGATAAAATATACGTATTCGTGTAAAGTAGACCCAGGTCCTCGTGGAGGGCCCACAGTAACCGAATTCCTTAGTCGCTATCATTTTAATTTTTATTGCAATTCCTTCCTTACGGCTCCTCTACCTAATAGACGAAATATGTTTAATTATTTTATACAGCCACCATGTCACATAATATCAAACCAAACCCGTCAGTATATTAAAACAGCATCTACATAATGTTATATATTTAGGAGTTTTTCCAACATTTGTAATATTCAATAGCAGAAATTAAGAATTGATTCTTAGCTTGAAAAACATTTAAAGTGGTCATTTTCATAAATATCACAAATAAACCTTTCTTCGCACAAAGAATAAAAGAAACTAGCCTTGTCCCGTTAAAGTTGATGAGGGGATCACCAAATAAAGAAGATATTAACAGGGCACACATTACCCTGTGATTCAGAATTAAAATGCCTTTCCTCTACATGTAGTGTCTCTGCAAGGCTCAGGTGGTGTCGGTACGTAAAAATTATCATCAAGGGGATATGTTAAACTAAGAGAAAGAGAGAGAGAGAGATAGAGAGAGAGAGAGAGAGGAAGAGACAGAGAGAAAAATAGAGAGAGAGAGAGAGAAAGAGACAGAGAGAAAAATAGTAGAGAGAAGAGAGAGAGTAAAGAGAGC
>JASPKZ010003813.1:0-462500 GCA_030220185.1 Diploptera punctata
AAAATTGACCAAAATTTTCGAAATTCAAAGCTGCAAAAATACTATCTAATGTGTGGTCCGGGCTGTATAATGACAAAAAATCCGGTCATCGAAAATTTCACAATTGAGTTTTCCAAGATTTTGGTGTTTTCCCAAAAAATGACATTTTCAAAATTTCAAAAACTACAAAAATACTATATAGAGTGTGTGTCCGGGATTTATAATGCAAAAAATCCGGTTCAAATCCAAAATTTCACAATTGACTTTTCCATGGTTATTGCCTTGGTGTTTTCCCAAAAAAAGCAAAATTTTCGAAATTTCAAAAACTGCAAAAATACTATCAGTAGCGTATGTCCGGTATTTATAATGCAAAAAATCCGGTTTAAATCCAAAATTTCAAAATTGAGTTTTCCAAGGCTATGGCCTTGGTGTTTTCCCAAAAAATGACAAAATTTTCGAAATTTCAAAAACTGCAAAAATACTATCTAGAGGGTGTCTCCGAGATTTTTAATGCAAAAAATCCGGTCTGAATCCAAAATTTCAAAAATGAGTTTTCCAAAGCTATAGCCTTGGTGTCTTCCCAAAAAATGACAAAATTTTCGAAATATCAAAAACTGCAAAAATACTATCTAGAGGGTGTGTCCGGGATTTATAATGCGAAAAATCCGGTCCAAATCGAAAATTTCAAAATTGAGTTTTCCAAGGCTATAGCCTCGGTGTTTTCCCAAAAAATGTCAAAATATTCGAAATTTCAAAAACTGCAAAAATACTATGATTAGGGAGAATGTCCGGGATTTATAATGCAAAAGATCCGGTCTAAATCCAAAATTTCAAAATTGAGTTTTCCAAAAAATGACAAAACTTTCGAAATTTCAAAAGCTGCAAAAATACTATCTAGAGGGTGTGTCCGGGATTTATAATGCAATAAATCCGGTCTAAATCAAAAATTTCAAAGTAGTGTTTTCTAAGGCTATTGTCTTGGTGGTTTCCAAAAAATGTCAAAATTTTCGAAATTTCAAAAAGTTCAAAAATACTATCCAGAGGGTGTGTCCGGGATTTATAATGCAAAAAATCCGGTCTAAATCTAAAATTTCAAAATAGTGTTTTCCAAGGCTATAGTCTCGGTTGTTTTCCCAAAAAAATGTCAAAATTTTCGAAATTTCAAAAACTGCAAAAATACTATCTAGAGGGTATGTCCGGGATTTATAATGCAAAAAATCCGGTCTAAATCCAAAATTTCAAAATAATGTTTTCCAAGACTATAGTCTTGGTTGTTTTCCAAAAAAATGTCAAAATTTTCGAAATTTCAAAAACTGCAAAAATACTATCTAGAGGGTATGTCCGGGATTTATAATGCAAAAAATCCGGTCTAAATCCAAAATTTCAAAATAATGTTTTCCAAGACTATAGTCTTGGTGGTTTTCCAAAAAATGTCAAAATTTTCGAAATTTCAAAAAGTTCAAAAATATTATCTAGAGGGTGTGTCCGGGATTTATAATGCAAAAAATCCGGTCTGAATCCAAAATTTCAAAGTAGTGTTTTCCAAGGCTATAGTCTTGGTAGTTTTCCAAAAAATGTCAAAATTTTCCAAATTTCAAAAACTGCAAAAACACTATCTAGAGGGTGTGTCCGGGATTTATAATGCAAAAAATCCGTTCTAACTCCAAAAATTTCAATATAGTGTTTTCCAAGACTATAGTTTTGGTGGTTTTCCAAAAAATGTCAAAATTTTCGAAATTTCAAAAAGTTCAAAAATATTATCCAGAGGGTGTGTCCGGGATTTATAATGCAAAAAATCCGGTCTGAATCCAAAATTTCAAAGTAGTGTTTTCCAAGGCTATAGTCTTGATGGTTTTCCAAAAAATGTCAAAATTTTGGAAATTTCAAAAACTGCAAAAATACTATCTAGAAGGTGTGTGTCCGGGATTTAAAATGCAAAAAATCCGGTCTACATCCAAAATTTCAAAATAGTGTTTTTCAAGACTAGCCTTTGGTGGTTTACCCAAAAAATGTCAAAATTTTCGAAATTTCAAAATCTGCAAAATTACTTTTAGTAGGGTGTATCCGGGATTTATAATGCATAAAATCCGGTCTAAATCCAAAATTTCAAAATAGTGTTGTCCGAGGGAATGGTCTTGGTGGTTTTCCAAAAAAAAATGTCAAATTTTCGTGAAATTTTCAAAAAGTTCAAAAATACTATCCAGAGGGTGGGTGTTTTTTCCCGGAATTTATAATGCAAAAAATCCGGTCTAAATCTAAAATGTCAAAGAAGTAGTGTTTTCCCAAGGCTATAGTCTTGAGGTTTTCCAAAAAAATGTCAAAATTTTCGAAAATTTCAAAAACTGCCAAAAAAAAAATACTATCCAGAGAGCGTGTCCGGGATTTATAATGCAAAAAATCCGGTCTAAATCCAAAATTTCAAAATTGAGTTTTTTTGTGTTTTCCCAAAAAATGACAAAATTTTCCAAATTTCAAAAACTGCAATAATTTTATCTGGAGGGTGTGTCCGGGATTTATGATGCGAAAAATCCGGTCTGAATCCAAAATTTCAAACTTGAGTTTTCCAAGGTTATAGCCTTGGTGTTTTCCCAAAAAATGACAAAATGTTCGAAATTTCAAAAACTGCAAAAATACTATCTAGAGAGTGTACGGGATTTATAATGCAAAAAATCCGGCCTAAATCGAAAATTTTACAATTGAGTTTTCCAAGGCCTTTGGTATTTTCCCAAAAAATGGAAAAATTTTCGAAATTTCAAAAACTGCAAAAATACTATCTAGATAGTGTGTCCGGGATTTATAATGCGAAAAATCCGGTCTGTATCCAAAATTTCGAAATTGAGTTTTCCAAGGTGTTTTCCCAAAAAATGACAAAATTTTCGAAAGTTCAAAAACTGCAAAAATAGTATCTAGAGGGTGTGTCCGGGATTTATAATGCGAAAAATCCGGTCTACGTGGAAAATTTCGAAATTGAGTTTTCCAAGGCTGCCTTGGTTTTTCCCAAAATATGACAAAATTTTCGAAATTTCAAAAACTGCAAAAATACTATCTTGAGGTCGTGTCCGTGACTTATTATGCAAAAAATCCGGTTTAGATCCAAATTTTCAAAATTGAAGTTTTCCAAAGCTATAGTCTTGGTGTTTTTTCCAAAATATTATCAAAATTTTCGAAATTTAAAACTGCAAAAGTACTATCTAGAGGGTGTGTCCGGGACATATAATGCAAAAAAACTGGTTTAATTCCAAAATTTCAAAATTGAGTTTACCAAGGCTATATTATTTGCATTTTTCCAAAAATTGTCAATATTTTCGAAATTTCAAATAATGTAAAAATGTTATCTAGAGGGTGTGTCCGGGATTTATAATGCACAAAATTCGGTTTAAATCCAAAATTTCAAAATTCAGTTTTCCACGGTTATAGTCTTGCTGTTTTTCCAAAAATTGTCAACGTTTTCGAAATTTAAAAAAATGCAAAAATACTATCAAGAGACTGTGTCTGGGATTTATAATGCAAAAAATCCGGTGTAAATCCAAAATTTCAAAATTGATTTCTCCGAGGCTATAGCTTTGACGTTTTTCCAAAAAATTGGCAAAATTTTCGAAATTTCAAGAAGTGAAAAATACTATCTATAGGGTGTATCCGGGATTTACAATACAAAAAATCCGGTTTAAATCCAAAATTTGAAAACTGATTTTTCCAAAGCTATAGTCTTTTGTTTTCCCAAAAATTGTCAAAATCTTCGGAACTTCAAAAACTGCAAAAATGCTATCTAGAGGGTGTGTTCGGGATTTATAATGCAAAAAATCCGGTTTAAATCCAAAATTTCAAAATTGAGTTTTCCAAGGATATAGTCTTGGTGTTTTTCCAAAAATTGTCAAAATTTTAGAAATTTCAAAAACTACAAAAACACTATCTAGAGGGTGTGTCCGTGATATATAATGCAAAAAAATCCTGTTTAAATCCAAAATTTCAAAATTCAGTATTCCAAGATTATAGCCTTGGTGTTTAACCAAAAATTGTTAAAACTTTCGAAATTTCAAAAACTGCAAAAATACTATCTAGAGGGTGTGTCCGGGATTTATAATGCAAACAATCTAGTTTAAACCAAAATTTCAAAATTGAGTTTCCCAGGGCTATATAGTCTTGGTGTTTTTCCTAAAATTGTCAAAATTTTAGAAATTTCAAAAACTGCAAAAATACAATCTAGAGGGTGTGTCCGGGATTTCTAATGCAAATAATCCGTTTTAAATCCAAAATTTCAAAATTGAGTTTTCCAGGGCTATATAGTCTTGGTGTTTTTCCAAAAATTGTCTAAATTTTAGAAAGTTCAAAAACTGCAAATATACTATCTAGAAGGTGTGTCCGGGATTTATAATACGAAAAATCCGGTCTAAATCTATAATTTCGAAATTTAGTTTTCCAAGGCAATGATGCATTATAGACTACAATAAAGGAATGCTAGCAGTTGACTGCCAAGATCAGATCCTTGCCAGCTTTCCTACAATGCAGAAGACCATGAAAGGCTCTTACTTGTTAGATATGGCACTATTTAATGCTTTTGTAGTCTACAATCACAAAATCCCCAATACCAAGCAAAATTTGTCTAAATAACAAAATTTTAGAGAGAGTTAATGAGTTTACTTATTTGGGATATAAACTCTCTTTTGTTGAAAATTTGGATTTATCAGAGAAAATTGTGAAATTCAACAAATCAATGGGAATCATTAATAGAGTTTTAAAACCTTCATTAGTGCAAAAATCAACTCGTACTCGTCTTTATCAAATAATGGCTCAACTAGTCCTATGTTATGGGAGTGAAAAGTGGACTATAAGGACGAGAGATGAAAGCAGACTAACAGCTTGTGAGATGAGATTTATGCACCGTAGAGCTGGCTACACCAAATGGGATCGAAAGAAAAATGTAGAAATCCTTCAAGAACGTAATGTGTCACCAATACTGGACTACATCTCCGGATATCAGCTAAACTGGAAGGAACATGTCTCACAAATGGCTAGATCCAGGATCCCCAAGGCAATAATGAACTACTGTCCAAATGGGAAACGGTCACTTGGACGACCTATGAAAAGATGGCACGAAAACTGCTTTCTCAGGCCGTAACAGTTCTTCTAGGACTAATACCTGGCAGGATGATGATGATGACAATCACATCATTGATGAAAAGGGCCATTTCGCTGTCTTCGGGGTGGATGTTGCTGAGGGAATTCTGCAATGAGTGACTCTTCCAAACAGAAGACTGAGTAGGCCTTCTCTGGCTGAAGATCCAATGAGGCTGAAAGGGAAGAGTTGGGCACATTTTCCTACCACCATTCCACCCACTGCAATAAAGAAGTTTCCCTCCAGGGCAAGCAAAGTATGCACTAAGCACAAAAAAAAAAGCTAAAGTCCGTTGGTTGTGCAAGAAGCCTACCACACAAAGTTTGACTATTCAAACAGTGAATTAATATAAGGTTTATCTCATGATCAAGGATTAAATCAGTTAGGTTGAGAATAATTGATAAAATTTGATATAAATAAAAAAAATTTAAAATCCCACCTGCTGTTCATTTTCCCTAAAAAAATCCCAGTTCCAAGTGACATAAATTCCAGGCTCAATGGGTTAAAGAGAATGATGTCTAAAAATCATTGGTTACACTGGTCAACATGATTTTTGTCTCATGAGTACCAATAGTTGTACTTAATGCAGTTTTTTATCATGTTTTCAAATTTGTATTCAGAATTAAACAGTAGGCCTACCAACTAAATTGGAAACACCATCTAGAAAGAATGAGTTCAAATCGGATCCCCAAAGCTGTTTATAATTATATACCAAGAGGACGAAGATCACTGGGCCGTCCTATGAAACGCTGGAGGGAAAATTTTCTATAGGATCGTAACAGGCCTTGGCCTAATACTTGGAAGGAAGAAGAAGAAGTATTCAGAATTTCTCCATTACCCACAGTTTTTTTTATTTCAATTTCAATTAATGGATTTAAATAATTACTTTTTAATAATGTTTTCTCGTCCATTGTAAAATAAAACGGGGAACACTTTCATCAGGAAATTTCAGTTATGGAAAAGAGATATCAAGGCAAATGGAATCCTAATATGCTGGCCGATTATTGATGGACCATCAAGAGGGATGCTCCACAGGTGAAATATAGCAGAAAATTGTCATTTCTTACTTTCTAGGTGAGTTTGAATGTTCAAATATTGTGTAGTTACGAATGTAGATAATATTAAAGTGTTTGAAATTATAAATGCCTGTCTCTCGGAAACCTTGCATGATGGAGAAAAATCTATATCATATTTGAATTCAGGAGAAAAAATACTATCAGAATCACATATTTTTATTTCTGAGCTAAAAAAAGTTTAATTTTTGTTGCTCAGTGTAAAAATCATTGGTTATCAGCTGAATCTAACACCTAAGAAATCAATTGTGCTCTCAACAGTGAAATTAGCACTATGACTGTTCATAATGAGTTGAGAAAATTGGGGTATCATGTCAGAGCAAGTGTACATTTTCCTTGTGAATACAGAATGTTACCTTCAATGCTGAAAAGAGCACTGTCATTGGACCACTGGAAATCTGTGATTTTTAGCAACAAGTTGTGCTTTACAACATGCAGTCTGAGGGGAAAGACTTGTGTGTGACTGTTATAATAGGGAAATACTGTAAGTTAACCTTATGCCCGGCGTGTGCCGGTGAAAGTGTGTGTACAGCGGTACGCCACGCCTGGCAGGCTCCGGTTTTCAATCTTATTATTTTAAATATTTTATCCTGAAGTTTTTACTTCAATAAACTAAAATTATTTTTCGTTCTGTGTTTGTACATCCTTTCTTAGCAATACTTTGCACATCCCTTACAGAATAACGGTACAGGCTAGTTGTAAATGGATTTTCTAAAGGAGGGTGTACATTCATGTTACAAGGCCTTTTTTTTTTTGCTATGAAATGTTGCAATTTCAGGATTTTCTCTTTATTTATTTTATTTTTAGTTGAAAAGATACCTGGCCAAGGGTTAGGTCGTGCCTTGAAACACAGTGATTCATGTCTCGAAGTTGACGAAAATACAATATGTGAGTTTATTGTGTCAGTTTTTTCAGAAGACGAGAGTGACAGTAACAGTTTATCAAATGGTTACTCGTTTGACGAATGTGATAGTAGTCCTGTTTCTAAGAGAATATTATTACAATCTATGCCAATAAATAGTAAAGCAAGTGATGTAGACCTAAATGAACTGGGTGTGAGTAACAGTGGTGGGCGTGTCGCTCCAAACGAAACACGTGGCATAAAACAGCTGTTTGACTGGAATTGATTCTAACCCAGGACCATAAAAAATGTTCAATAATTTTAATATTATAAGTGTTTAGTGATAATGCCATCAAAATTATTCAATAGGAAAAATGTTTTAGTGATAGTGATAACAAATTCCAATAAAGACGCCGTGCTGAATTCAAACCTGGGATCTTTACAAGTGGAAGCAACACCGCCTAAACTTCAAATAAATGTATAATAGTGAGTTTAAATTCAATTTAGCATGGCATGTAGACAGTTAATTATACTTTATATACGTTTATATTATATAGTGTGGCATAGTACTTTAAATTTAAAAAACCTGGCACCCACAGCCCAGCTGGCAAAAGGGAAACTCGGCGGTCAAAAGGTTAAGAAGATAGATATTTAATTACAAACTAAAAATTAAGAATTATAATAAAGGTCTAATGTAAGGAATAAGTTTATATTTTAGAGACATGAAGGCATGCAAGACTATTTTAGTTGGAAAGCTAACTGTAAAATTTCTGAATTTAGACTGTCTGCCTGGCTTCTGGGCAGATGGAGGGATGCTGTATGCTCCTGATTGAAGATAAAGGAAATGATTCACTCCACACCTACAATCCATGTCATTACTTAATCCGTTTTCAGCTCCTCCACAAACGTCCATACAGCTATTTGCTGAATTAAGGTAATTTTTTTAAGAAATATAAAACAGTACCTGAGATGAAAATCAAATGAATCATGAATTCTTCTTACCTTATACATCTATGTTTTTTAACACAGAAGTGCAGTATCAGAAAATACATCCCATCTTCAGCTGTTTTCAAAACTGTCAATTTTTTATTATGCCGGTAACTCTCTAAACTGCCATCTGGTGTACTTTCGAAGAAGTAATTTTCTAAACTGCCATCTGGTGTACTTTTGAAGAATTTTGTAATCAAACTTGGTTTGTCTGCAACCTCGAAGTTCATCGTTCTAGTATGATTTTTTCAATGTATATCTTTTCCCAAACTGTTAATTCCAAAGGTTTAGATAGATGTTTCAAAAGTTTTGCTTAATCTTCAATTCTATGATTCTCTAATAAATTATGTACCGCTATAGCTGATTTTTTCAATTTCACCATTTTTTATGTATCTGAAGTGTTCTTTTTTGCGAGTGTCTAAGTTCCTTTTTGTTTTTCCTACATATACTTTATTGCAATCTTTGCAATTAATTTGATAAATTCCAGATTTTTTATTGTCTGCGATCTCAGTTTTCAAAAGGCCTCCTACAAAACAACACTCCTGATTATTGAGGACGACTGAGATCTCAGGTACTGTTTTATATTATATTATTTTAGTCTGATCATCTTAGCTCAATATTAATTGAGGTAAGATGATCAGTCTAAAAATAATATAATTAAAATAACCTCAAAATATCACTTCCTAAAATTAAATATTAATCACAACTGTATTTAAATTAATATTGGGAAGTAAACATTATGAAGTTATATCGTTAATAGTGAGTGGAGAACATATTTTAATCGACTCACCTCATACATTTTCAAACTTCTTTGATACCGACGGTTTCAGACAATATCATGTCCTTCTTCAGTCATGGCTTCCACTGATGAAATTTCGTGATTGTTGATTTCTTTAGTGACATCACCTCTTGTGCTACCATCTTTCGTTGGGATTATAAACTTTGTAATTAAATTTTTATCCACCGGAATACTGAAATTCATAGATTGATATTTATTCTTCTGAATGAATATCATTTCCCAAATTGTCAATTCCAACGATTTATCCAATTGTTTCAAAAGTTTCGTTTCTTTTCCAATTTTATGATGTTCTAGTAAACTATGTGCAGCAATTGCTGATTTTTCAATTTCACAATTTTTAATATTTCTAAAATTTTCTTTAGTTTATAATACCAATGAAAGATGGCAGCACAAGAGGTGATGTCACTAAAGAAATCAACAATCACGGAACTTCATCAGTGGAAGCCATGACTGAAGAAGGACATGATATTGTCTGAAACCGTCGGTATCAAAGAAGTTTGAAAATGTATGAGGTGAGTCGATTAAAATATGTTCTCCACTCACTATTAATTAATTACAACTGTTTTATATTCCTTAAAAATTTTAACATAGTGACAACGGAGTTCATAATGAATTTCAAAAATCTTGAATTAAGGTTGTCATAAAGGCAAAGGGTGGACCCAGCCCCTATTAAGTTCAGTACCTGAGTATGTGTAAAGGAAAAAGCTACCTATGAGTTGTTAATGAGGGTCCCTATACTTTTGATCATATAGAATATTAGCAAGTTAGTTCAGATTATCTACACAATAATATACAAATCTCATTCACCAAAGTAGAGAATGCTATCAATGTCATAAAAAGGTGATTTGCTCTCAATTATATTATTCTTTGAATTTGTTCTAGGCAGATTTATAAAAAAAATTGACGATTTTATTATTGATTTAACACTTCTCACTGAAGGATTAATTATATTTGAAGAGAAAAATTTTTGCCTAGACCGAGACTCGAACCCGGGACCCTTGGCTTTCCGGGCCAAGTGCTCTACCAACTGAGCTACCGAGGTGAGTTACGATCTAGACGCAAATTTTTCTCTTATATACATTGTAATTCCCTCATGCCGAATGCTTGAAACCATAGCTTCTATCTTTGCAAATGGCGGCTTCTTAGTTAAGAAGACATTTATTGGGAATTTAACACTACTTTATAAAGCCAGTAGGGCTTCTATTGACGATTTTATTATTGATTTAACACTTCTCACTGAAGGATAAATTATATTTCAAGAGAAAAATTTTCACCTAGACCGAGACTCGAACCCGGGACCCTTGACTTTCCGGGCCAAGTGCTCTACCAACTGAGCTACCGAGGCGAGTTGCAATCTAGATGCAAATTTTTCTCTTATATACATTGTAATTCCCTTGTGCCAAATGCTTGAAACCGTAGCTTCTATCTTTGCAAGTTAAGAAGACTTTATTGGGAATTTAACATTATTTTATAAAGCCAGTAGGGCTTCTATTGACGATTTTATTACTGATTTAACACTTCTCATTGAACGATAAATTTTTCTCTTCAAATATAAATTATACAAAAATATTTTTAATGTTGATTTAAGAAAAAAAAACAGATTTTCCTTCATATTATATTACTTCTTCCTTTCATATTTTCAATTGTTTCATCTACATGCATTTATTGGCACATAAGTGTTTTTCTTCCTCACTTCTGCATTTTAAAAAACCATTTAATATACTTTTTATTGCAATCATTTGGTATACATTCGTAAGCTTTATATAAACATCCATTGGAATGCAACTTGTCTGCAGTAAGAACTGTCTATTTCAAACAAACTTCATTTGAGGTATTGTACCAAGTGCATTTTATCATTGCATGTGTATACTAGCTTGTAAATAGCAATAACTCAAGGATGGAGAACTGTAAATTATCCCATTAGTTTAATGCATGAACTATATTGCTGTTATGTATTTATAGATTGCATGCATTATCATTTGTTCTAGTTGCCTATGTGAATCAAAAACATCCATGTATACAGCATGTATTATAAGTGGTAGTGCAAATGGAAACAGTAAACAGTACATTATAATACAAACAAAACAGTCTCAGTTAAATATGGAATCGGAAACAAACCCTTGTGAGTAATTGGCAAATGCATGGTTACATTCTGCAACTGACCACATTGCATGCTTCACTCCTTGAACAGTAGAAGCTCTGGAATTAATAACGTACAAGAGAAAAATTTGTTGTTTTTAGATTGGGAGTGCTCAGGTAGCTCAGTTAGTACAGCATTGGTCCTGAGTTAAAACACCAGTCTGAGCATATATTTTACTTTATCTTTTACAGGAATTAATCACTATGAGGTTTAATTTATGGTAAAATCAAATGTTTCTTACCTCTCCTCGTATAAATCTTCTGAGTAGATCGCGATTTCGAGACCATAACGGTCTCATCTTCAGTACTATATTGATGACTGATGTTATGTCGATCGGAAGAAACTCTTCTTCTTCCCTCTATTGGTGGACCGATGAACCTCTGGATCAGGTCAGAATTTGCAGGAATTTCGAAGTTCATACATTTTCCTTTGTTTTTCTAAATGTGGATTTTTTTCCAAATCTTTTGTTTATCTATTTGTTTAATTAGACTGGCTTTTGATTCAATTAAATGTTTTGCTCATGCTTGGTCCAAAAAACATTTAATTGAATCAAAAGCCAGTCTAATTAAACAAATAGACAAACAAAAGGAACTCATGGTTTGGGAAAAAATCCACATTCAGAAAAACAAAGGAAAACTTATGAACTTCGAAATTTCCACAAATTCTGACCTGATCCAGAGGTTCATCGGTCCACCAACAGAGGGAAGAAGAAGAGTTTCTTCCGATCGATATAACATCAGTTGCCAATATAGTACTGAAGATGAGTCCGTTATGGTCTCGAAATCACGATCTACTTAGAAGATTTATTTGAGGAGAGGTAGGAAACATTTGATTTTACCATATATTTTACTCTTCAAATACTAGAAGCGGTGTTTACACAGTGGAGTTGTAATCAAACCAACAGGACTATTCAGTACAGTCTGATAAGGTCAGTTGTGCTGTAGTCAACATGGAGCAATGAAGAGTATGCAGATATGCATTTCATTTGCAGAAGGGGTAATGGCAATGCATGGGAGGCTGCACACTTGTACCAAGAAATGTACCCTGGTTAAAGACACCCCAAAAGTCGCACATTCATAAGCGCATGAGAGAAAATGGAAGTTTCACATATGGCAGGAGAGCAGGTAGGTGGTGGAAACGGCGGAACACTCTCCAGGAATGATGACAAGGAAAATTATCATCATACAAGTGTGTGGATTAAGCCACATGGAGACTTTTACATCGTAATTCACTGTACCCTTACGACTTCCTAAGGGTATAACGTTTTAATTGTTTGGACTTTGGTCCTAGAATAAATTTTAGTCGGTGGATGCAACAACAGACTGTGGTTACAAGTATCATTTTATTTACCAATGAAGTGAAGTTCATTCGAAATGATATTTTTAATTATCATAATACTCTTATCTGGAGAGATGTAAATCCAACATGTTGATCATGAGTCACCAGATCATCAGTGAACGTGTGGGTGAGGTACTAAGTGATTGTCTCATTGGGCCACACATTCTTTCAAGAAAACTTAATGTACCTTAGATTTTTGCAGCTTAACCTTTATATTCCGGAGTATTTAAAAATACCGCATGAACTGCAGGATGGAATTTAAATCCTAGTCTGTGATATTAAATGGATGGTAGAGCACGCATACTAACAAAAAAATTTTTTTACGATAAACTATAAGAGGTATAAGTATAAAATAACTTTTATTTCATTCATAAAGGAGTGTATTATTCAATGAAATGTTTAATTTTTTCATACAATAGAGAATCTTGTTATTAAAAGTTAAAATTTATTTGTGAGGTCTATATTTTTTGGTTTGACTTTATAACGGGTTCAGTTTATGATTTGAAGGTGACTATACTCTTGCAAGGGGGGTTTGATGACGTGGTGAGGAGAACACGTGTGCCATGAAATATCTGCTTTCAAAGCATAAACATGAATAAGTGCCCTGCCTTGTTGACGACAGAGTTATCAGCACATTTTTTTTTTTTCTGTGGCACCCAAACCTTAGCAACATAACATACAACACTAAGATTCAGTCTTGAATTAGTAACTGTAGACTGTGGTTTGTTTTTTTTAACATATAAAAAATGGCTTCACATATATAGCATCCTGGATTATCAAAATAATGTGAGTAGCTTATCAGATATTTTATAAAAATAAATACTAACAAGATATTTACCATGTTAACTAATTACAATTTAAATACAAAATTAGGGGTGAAAAAGACACATGTTTTTTCTTATTTTTTTATGAATACTTGATCTAAAACACAATAGGTTAGAGCCACAAATAACTTCCTTGCAACATTTTCTGAATTTGTATAATTTTACAAAGAAATAATGTTATCATGGGAAAAATATGTAAAAATTAGGGGTGAAAAAGGCACCTGATGTTTTTTTTTAATTTTTTGTGAATACTTGATCGGAAAACAATAGGTTAGAGCCACTAATAATTTCTTTACAATATTTTCTTAATTTTTGGAATTTTACGAAAAAATAATATCATTGGACAAATATGTCCACTAAGTCCTATAGGGCTTTACATTTAATGGACAAATATGTCCCTCAAGTCTTCTAAAGGTTAATATTCTAGGATTTCTCCTTCAACAATGTCAGAGTATGTGGTACATGCATAATGTGCACTCGCACATTTTGTTGTGTACCAGTTACAATGTAAGGCTACCGCTATGTCCCAAAGTTTTCTATTTTTTGCTTGTCAAAATATAAAAATACTTTTCTGAGTAAACAACAATAAAGTCAACTGCCAACAAAAGAGGAGCGCCTTAAGTTATGTGAGGATGTTTTGAGAAGATTGTATGAATAACTGTTAAACTTCAGGATTCAACCATTTTGCTCACAAAGAGGCAGTATTCAATAGTTTGACACATAGATTGGTAAATATACCTCTGAGCAAAGAAAACTATGAAAAAGAAAAAGAACACATAATTAATGTTGCAATAGATAATGGTTATGAAGAAAATATGGTACACAAGAAAATAAATAAATTTAAAAGACAAAAATTAATTAATGAAAGCACACTTATAAAAGAAACAGAAAAAATAAAATTCAAGAAATTCACTTACCATCCATTAAAACACCATAAATTTCAACAAATTTTCAAAAAGTTTAATATAAAATTAGCACCAAAGAATGAATACAGCCTTAATAGGATAATTAAAACCAATAAAAATTAAATTGAAAATGAAAACAAATCGAGAATTGATCAGATCAAATACAGGGATTGTGACAAAATTTATATTGGAAAAACGAAAAGAAATTTGAAAACAAGGGTGAAAGAACATCTTAGAAACATCAAAAATGGAGAAGTGGAAAAGTCAGCAGTAGCTGCTCATGCTTGGTCCGAAAAAATTTAATTGAATCAAAAGCCAGTCTAATTAAACAAATAGACAAAGAAAACGAACTCGCGGTTTGGGAAAAGATCCACATTCAGAAAAACAAAGGAAAACTTATAAACTTCGAAATTCCCGCAAATTTTGACCTAATCCAGAGGTTCATCGGTCCACCAACAGAGGGAAGAAGAAGAGTTTCTTCCGATCAACATAACATCAGTCGCCAAAAATGTACTGAAGATGAGACTGTTATAGTCTCGAAATCGCGATTTACCTAGAAGATTTATACGAGGAGAGGTAAGAAACATTTAATTTCACCATAAATGGAACCTGATAGTGATTAATTCCTATAAAATTTTAAAAAAAAAAATGTTAAGTTTATTATCTGGTCTTGCATTACGTGTTTTAAAGACAGTAGGAATTAGAGAGACAGTTATATTACGGTCTAGGGACGATGCAAAACCTTCAAGGTTAAAATTCAGTGAAAGGAAATGCATGGGTATTGTCAAGGGGAGATGCAAAAACAAAAAGTTTATTACTTTAAGAAATTTTAACAATAGAAAAAGTAGTATCCCCCAAAACATAGCGAGTAGCAAAATCAAAGTCATCAACCCTGAGTAACGGAACCAGGATTATAAAACAAGGTGGTCCTGTGATGGTAAGGTCATGCCCTTAATTTAATATATCATCTTGCACATGTGTCAAAAATAAATATTTTGTCCAATGGGAATTTTGTATTAAAAGTGTAATGGCAGTGGAAAATCTGAAGTCAAATCAACGACTTTCTTTAAAAAATTGAATATAAAATAAAGTCATGTAAGTTATAGTCGAACAAAAGTGGAGCCAGTGCTCTTACTCAATTAAGACAAGTGGAGTTTGGAGTTTTATTTTCTCCTTAACGTTGATTTAAGATAAACCGAATTGCAAAGATTCACGATATGAAGTATCATTAAAGTTTGTACAAGTCGTGATGACAGTTTTCCCAAGCCAAATTATTCAGTGTTAGTGGACACGTAATTAGTGTGATAGAAAATAATAAATCCTTCTATTCGTTACCTCAAATTTGATTTATCACTAATTCCCTGCACAACTGTTCCATTACCTATCATCGGCTAAAATCACAAAATCTAACATGACCCTCATTGCTCAAACCAAAAGAACTGCCGCAGCTGCTGCTGTGAGATGACATCTAATGCACAGAACTGACCAAAGATGGAGAGTTTGAAATGTATCGTGAATTCTTCTTACCTCATACTTCTATGTTTTTTTAAACACACCACCGCAGTATCGGAGAACAATCTTCCCCATCGTCAGCTGTTTTCATGACTTAATAAAACCTAATAATGTTAAAATTCCCAAATGTATTATATTAATGTTCGTATTATTCGTTTTTAAACACCTTAATGATGGACAAATTAGTTTTTAAACACCTTAATGATGGACAAATTATATTTGAAAAGAAAAATATAGGCCTAGATTTTTCTTTTCAATTATAATTTGTCCATCATTAAGATGTTTAAAAACAAATAATATGAACATTGAAAGAAGCTGTAATTAATATTTAATTTTAGGAAGTGATATTTTGAGGTTATTTTAATTATATTATTTTTGGTCTGATCATCTTACCTCAATATTAATGTTGATTTGTTCTTGAACATGTTTCAAAACAATTCTGTTTTATCGTCAGCTTGTCCAGACTGGACGATAAAACAGAATTATTTTGAAACATGTTCAAGAACAAATCAACATTAATATTGAGGTAAGATGATCAGACCAAAAATAATATGAACATCGAAAGAAGCACTACTGGCTTTATAAGTAATGTTGAAATTCCCAATAAAAAGTCTTCTTAACAAAGGAGCCGCTATTTGCAAAAATCGTAGCAACGGCTCGTAGCATTTGGGGTTAGGGAATTAACTATGTATAAGAGAAAAATACGCGTTTAGATTGGAGGCCTAGGTAGCTCACTTGGAAGAGCATTGACATAGAGAGTCAAAGGTCCTGGGTTCAAACCCCAGTCTAGGTGTATATTTTTCTTTTCAAATATAATTTATTATATTAAGTTTGAAATTTGTCTGTACTTTGGCCTCCAAGATAATCCAATTTAATAATTTGGATTTTTGTATTTGGAGTCACCTCAAAAGCACAGTGTAAAGCACTCCTGTTGATACAGTTGAAATATTGGAGCAGAGAATTGCATGTGCTTGCTAAGAATTCCAGGGACGTTCTAAAGAATCTGAAATGCAAATGCAAGGACATCATTTTGAACATAATTTTTAACAGGTTTGAGTGCACTGCACGGTGCACATTGTTATTCCTTGTTACATCCAGTAGAACAGGAACACCTTCAATTGAAAAGCAACAAATATCTAGCGAGGTGTACAATAACAAGAAGAAAATAATAAAATAGAATTCAGCATTCACAGAAAAGGAACACATACGGATGATAACTATATTAAATCAACGGGTTTCAACCATATTTCACATAAAATGGCAGTCTTCAACAGACTAGTACATAGATTGGTAAATATACCCATTAACAGGAAAAATTACAAGTTAGAGAAAAAACACATAATTGAGTGTTGCTCCTACACTAGGGCCTAACTACCATAATAATAAAATACTATAAAAACAGATGAAGCATATACACAAGATACTTGTTTATTATACCAGAAGATAGGGAATAAATAATCACCTTTAATATGCTGATTGAAGTCACACTCAAAATGCATACAAGGGACTTGTTGCGCCTACACTAGGGCCTAACTGCCATAATAATAAAATACTATAAAAACAGATGAAGCATATACACAAGATACTTGTTTATTATACCAGAAGATAGGGAATAAATAATCACCTTTAATATGCTGATTGAAGTCACACTCAAAATGCATACAAGGGAATTGTTGCACCTACACTAGGGCCTAACTGCCATAATAATAAAATACTATAAAAACAGATGAAGCATATACACAAGATACTTGTTTATTATACCAGAAGATAGGGAATAAATAATCACCTTTAATATGCTGATGGAAGTCACCGCCGAAATTTATACAAGGGCTTTAAGTAATAAAAAATGAGGAAAAAATTAATCAAATATTAGAATATCTTGGAATATGCATGTCACAACCCAACAGAACAGTTTTTAAATCAACATATTTTTTTCAAACTATGAGGACACACTTACTAAAGCTTATATAATCACACAAACAACTTTGCTCTTTTGACTAACACGTTATATAAGTTGAAAACATCTTATACAACTTGGCCCTGATAGAACCAGGAATACTATGAAAGATTGGGTAAATAGGGTTTCCATTAATTTTGAAAATAGAGAAAGGTAGAAATTATAACATAAAAAGACTGGGTTTTTTAACAGAAAAGGCAGAACGGTGTGGAGGACCAAGAGGTCCTCCAGGGGGAGGAGGCAGCTCTACATGGGTAAGATGCTTTTTATAATATTATCATTCAAAAAGAATATGCTTTTCTAAAATGGTCATTTTTCAGAATCAAATAACTTAGAATAATTTTATTAATTGTTAAGAAAATGCATTATCATAAGAAGACCAAAGGTCAAACATAATATCCTAAAGTAGATTTTTAAATGGTTTTCACCCACTGAATATTAACAAAGAAAATTGTTCGGCTCAAATCAACATGGCGAATTTTTACTATTACTTTTTTTTTTGTTTATGATAATTTTTAATATATCTCGTTATGGTTGTTTTATTTAATAAATAATATCAATATTTGCTTTAATGTATCTATATGTGAAGATGTCCCACCAAAAACCAAGGCCAACCGCTCGGGCCAAAGACCACTTAAACCTTAGAGATCCATTTTTACGCTACGTTACGACTGGGCTTAACTTCCAGTGTAACATTGAGGTTGCAAAAGGAAATGGTTTCAGTGAAAAAAGATACGCAAAAAAATTGAGAAGTATAAAAAAACAAAAATTGAGGAACGAAAGCACTCTTCAGATAGAAAAAACCAAAAGATAAGAAATACAATAAATCACATATCACCCTTGTGCACACAATAAATTTCAAAAGATTTTTGAAAAATGTAATATTAGTTTAGCACAAAAGAATGAATATGTTTAAATAAACTAATAAAAATGTAATTAAATTTACAGTGGGAGAAAACACTATGAGGTATTTATATTAAAAAATGAGTTGGAGAAAATGTTTTAACATCTCACCTCACAAAGTTGCATGTCTTCACGATACCGGTTTCAAAAGTATAGTATTACTTCCATCTTCAGTCAAATTCCAACTGTTGGAATTTGACTGAAGATGGAAGTAATACTATACTTTTGAAACCGGTATCGTGAAGACATGCAACTTTGTGAGGTGAGATGTTAAAACATTTTCTCCAACTCATTTATTAATCTTATATAAAAATTAATGTTTGTTTGTTTGTATGTATGTTTGTTTGTTCATACTTTATGCGCGGCCATACCATTGATCCGATTGTGATGGGGTTTTTTGCAAAATGTTCAGGAGATTCCCGGGATGAACATAGGCTATAAGAGAGTTGTGACACTCAACTCCTACGCCCTTAAAAATCGTTTTTTGTAGTGGAAAACGTGAAAAAAGTAGCTCTTTGGACGCTTAAATGGCTTATGCTGCCTAAACCATAAGACATACACAAAATTAATGTACACAGAATTGAATATCTCAAAAAAAACTCTACAAAAAAGTCCATATCAGCATATGTTTATCTCTTACGGATAACTCACAATAACCATTTTTGTCTTTCATTGATACCAAGAGAATAATTCCCATTCGGGTGAACCTTTCATTTTTATGATTGATACCAAGAGACCTGCACCATAGCTGAGTGGTTAAGGCAACAAGTCTTGGCACATAATACGGTACTTATGCTGGTTCGAGTCTCCATGGGGGAAACATTTTTTCTCGTGGAATTTCGGCCAGTATGGGACCGATGCACAGTGGGCCAAAAATGAAATCTAGCTGAAAAAGTAGTATTTTCATTCACTGTCATCAATTTATCTTTTTTTCACTCTAATATAATTGTTATATGACGGTTCTTAACTTATCTGCAAAGGAGGGTACAATTCTAATGTGAAAAAAGTAGCTCTTTGGACGCTTAAATGGCTTACGCTGCCTAAACCATAAGAAATACACAAAATTAATGTACACAGAATTGAACACGGCTGGTGGTAAAGACACATTAACATTTACTTAGGAGCAGCAGCGCACGCCGGGTATTAGCTAGTAAAACTAATAAAAACCAACAAAAATGTAAAGATGATGATGGTAAAAAATTCAGGAATATATCAAATAAAATGTGCAGACTGTGATAAGATATACATAGGGAAAACAAAAAGAAATTTAACCATTAGAACTAAAGAACACATAAGAAATGCAAAAAAAAAAAAAAAAAAAAAGTAGAAAAATCTGCAGTGGCCACTCACCTTTGGTCAGAAAAACACAAAACAGATGTAAACATAAAATTATTAAAACAGTTAGAAAACAAAAACGAACTCACCATATGGGAAAAAAATCTACATACAGAAGAACAAGGAAAGAATTATGAATTTTGAAATTCCTGGAAAAAGGAACCTCATTAGCAAGTTCATTGGACCACAGGCAGAGGAAGCAGAGGAGTCAAGAATCAGGGCCGACAACTTAAGAAAAAATCAGTTTGTAATCGCTGATGATGGGGCTCACAAGCCTTGATACATATGTTCAACAAAACAACGAGGTAAGAATACATAGACCAAATATCTTAATTATTAAATAAACTTCTTAATTACTTATTTTAGGAATTCTCACTATGAGGTATATTCATTAAAGAAGAATTTTTTATCACTCAATATGAGGTGAGTGATAAAAAATTCTACCTTAAACTTCTTAATGTTTTCATTATTAATTTCATACATCTCAATGATGGATAAATCATATTTGAAGAGAAAACTAGAGGTCTGAGCATATAATTTTTCTCTTCATACTTCTTAATGTTATATTTGAAGAGAAATTTTTTTGCCCAAACTGAGACTTGAACCCAGAACCTTTGGCTTTCTAGGCCAATGCTCTACCATCTGAGCTATCAGGGCGAGTTCCGATCTAGACACAAATTTTAATTCCTATTGTATTTTTTAAAAAAACATTCAAGTTGTTTAATGTAGGACCATGACACCTACATCTGAAAGTGTACAAACAATGTAGTCAGTCGCAGGTAGTAATTAAACATTCACCAATTGATGTTTTTATTATTGATTTAACACTTCTCACTAAATGATAAATTATATTTGAAGAGAAAAATTTTCGCTAGACCGAGACTCAAACCTGGGACCTTTGGCTTGCCGGGCCAAATGCTCTACCAACTGAGCTACCGAGGCGAGTCGCGATCTAGATACAAATTTTTCTCTCATATACGTTGTAATTCCATCACGCCAAATGCTTTGAAACCTTTGCTTCTCTCTTTGCAAATGGCAGCTTCTTAGTTAAGAAGACATTTATTGGGAATTTAACACTATTTTATAAAGTCAGTAGTGCTTCTATTGACGTTTTAATTTTTAATTTAACACTTCTCACTGAAGGATAAATTGTGTCTCGGTCTAGGCGAAAATTTTTCTCCTCAAATATAATTTATCCTTCAGTGAGAAGTGTTAAATTAATAATAAAAACGTCAATAGAAACCCTACTAGCTTTATAAAATAGTGTTAAATTCCCAACAAATGTCTTCTTAACTAAGAAGCCGCCATTTGCAAAGATAGAAACAAAGTTATATTAAAAACGAATAATATTAACATAGAAGCAAAGGTTTCAAGCATTTGGCATGAGGGAATTACAACGTAAAGTAAAGTAAAGTGATCCCACAACAGGCCTCAGGAGACCCTTCGGGTAGTAGGAGGTTAAGGCTCCCACATTTTCTAGACAATCGGCATTGGAGGTAAGCTGGGTTGTCAGCCCTGCGTGACGGCCGCCTTTACCCCCAGAACAGGCATCTGGTACTCATTTCCGTTAGAGGCTGAGTCGACCCCAGGGCCAGTTTAAAAATCCTGGCCCCAACGGGACTTGAACCCTCGACCCTCCGGCTTGTAGCTCAGTGCCTTAACCACTACGCTACGGCGAATTACAACGTACATAAGAGAAAAATTTGCATCGTAGATCACAACTCACCTCGGTAGCTCAGTTGGTAGAGCACTTTGCCCGGAAAGCCAAGGGTCCCGGGTTCAAGTCTCGGTGTAGACAAAAAATTTTCTCTTCAAATATAATTCACCAATTACTTACTGAGACTTTGTTGTTTCCATTATAATGTACTTTCTGTCTGTTTGCGCTATCAATTATGATACACATGTAGATATACAACACCCCAGCTTTAGTAAGTCGTACGTAATAATAATAATAGATATTTACACACAATAATTATTAATCCTGCAGTACGTATATTCATCTGCATTAAACTGTTAACCACATAAAAATTGTTCTTCACTTGTGATCATAATAGAGTCTCAAGGCAAAACAAGTCTAATAACTTTATTCTAATATTTACAAGGTTTTAATAAAAATGTTTTTTGTGTCACATCACACCACATTCACTTTTTACTTTCATTGTCTTCATTACTGACAATACCAAAAAAAATATCAGTGTCATACTACAAATAATATAAAAAAATGTACATCTGCAAAAGTGTTCATTTCCGGGTAAGTACAATGTTGCCTGGAGCACTGAATGGTCCGACTCTCATGTGAACATCAACAGCACGAACAGCAAAGTGGTATTTATGTCCTTCCAAAAACTGAAATTTAGAACAATATTAAAAATAGGAAAGATGCTCTTTAATCATATAATGAAATCATTTAAATATCAATTGAGTTGGTGTTTACTTGATGAAAATCCATATTTATTAATTAAAGAAAAAGAAAACGTAGTTTTATTTGATTTTCATATTTATTATATAATTCAGTGACAGCTGTTTCGGTACACTGTACCTTCTTCAGACATGTTAACAAATTATGAATTGTGTTCCAACTGATGTAAGCAACAGTACAACAATATTTATTTATTTTTTTAAATTTAACAAAGGGGATTCATTCAATTTGAATGAAAAATTAAAAAAATTAAATAAATATTGTTGTACTGTTGCTTAGATCAGTTGGAACACAATTCATAATTTGTTAATATGTCTGAAGAAGGTACAGTGTACCGAAACAGCTGTCACTGAATTATATAATAAATATAAAAATCAAATAAAACTACGTTTTATTTTTATTTAATTAATGAAATCATTTATATATCAAATTTGGAAATTTTTTACATTATGAGGTTCAATTCATAAGAATTAAATGAATCGTGATTTCTTCTTACCTCATACTTCTATGTTTTTTTTATACACAGCACTGCAATATCAGCGACCCACATTGTTGCCATCTTCAGCTATTTTCACGACTGTCAATTTTTTTTCTTTTGCCGGTAATTATCCAAACTGCCATCTGGTGTTCTTTTGAATGAATCGTTTTCTAAACTGCCATCTGTTGTATTTTTTAAGAACTTTGTAATCAAGCTCGGTTCAAAAAAAACCATATCAGAACCATGAACTTTGAGATTCCAAACGAACCGAGCTTGATTACAAAGTTCTTCAAAAATACAACAGATGACAGTTTAGAAAATTATTCATTCAAAAGAACACCAGATGGCAGTTTAGAAAATAATTCCTTCAAAAGAACACCAGGTGACAGTTTGGATAGTTACCGGCAAAAGAAAAAATTGACAGTCATGAAAACAGCTGAAGATGGCAACAATGTGGGTCGCTGATACTGCAGTGCTGTGTTTAAAAAAAACATAGAAATATGAGGTAAGAAGAAATCGCGATTCATTTAATTCTAATGAAATCATTGTTGTTTGACTGACCAAACAGAAGTTAATTAAAAAAGTAGCATTAAACTAAGAATTTTAATCAAAATAATTAAGATATTTGGTCTGTTTCTTCTTACCTCTTATGGTAGTTTTGTTGAACATATGTTTCAAGGCTTCTGAGCCCCATCATCAATGATACAGACTGATTTTTCTCAAATTGTCAGCCCTGATTCTTGACTCCTGCTCCCTCTGCCTGTGGTCCAATGAACTTGCCAATGAGGTTCCTTCCTCCAGGAATTTCAAAATTCATAATTTTTTCCTTGTTCTGTATATAGATTTTTTCCATATGGTGAGTTCATTTTTGTTTTCTAACTATTTTAATAATTTTGTGTTTACATGTATTTTGTGTCTTTCTGATCAAACGTGAGCAGCCACTTTTTTCTACTTCCCCCTTTTTTTTTACAAAAATCTACGTACAGAAGAACAAAGAAAAAAAATATGAATTTTTTAATTCCTGGAGAAAGGAACCTCATTGGCAAGTTCATTGGACCACAGGCAGACGGAGCTCAGAGCTGACAATTTGAGAAAAATCAGTCTGTAATCACTGATGATGGTGCTCAGAAGCCTTGAAACATATGTTCAACAAAAAACAACCATCCATCCATCCATAGTAATTCTGCCCGAAGGCAGGTCCTTCACTGCAACCATAGCATTTTCATACTATGCTTGCAGCTTTACTAGGGAACTGTAGGTGTGGTAGCTTCCCGTTGCTTTCCACACCGGTGAAGGATGATGTTGATGACGATAATGATAAGGATGATGATGATGATGATGGCCATATGATTTCGGGGACCTTTTGGGCCTTAAAGTTTTCCTGACATTTGTCTTACAGGTTAGGAAAAACCCCGATAAAAACCTCACCCTGAAAAACTGCCCCGACCGGGAATCGAACCCGGGCCCGCTGCATGACAAGGCAGCACGCTACTTCGAGACCACAGCGGTGGACAAACAACCATAAGAGGTAAGAATAAACAGATCAAATATCTTAATTATTAAATAAACCTCTTAATGACACTTCCTATTGTATTTAAAAAATAATAATCAAAAGGTTTATCAGTTACATCATTACATGTTTATCATTACATTATTTTGTTGTATTGAGGACTGAGAAATTGTTAACACACATTTTTATCAAATGTTTCACATAATTGGAATTCATTGACACAAATCTGCTCCTTCTATATTTTAACTGTCGGAATGAGTTGTTCTGTCAATTCCTTTAGTGGTCATAAAATGAATTTAGAATTAAAATGATACAAGGACAGATTTTGAAATTCATTAACTTGTTTTTATTTTTGAGGACCACTATATTTTCTCATATTGTTAGATCAATTTTTCTTGCTATTTATTAATTTTGGTATTGTGTTTATGTTTTATCCAATTTCTCAAAATAAGTATTACAAATGTTTTCTTTTTTTGTTTCAAATAATTTGATATTCTGACCTAATTTTCAATTTTTCAAGTGATTTTTTGTCATAATTGTTAAGAGTATATTTGGTAAATTTCTGGTTTGTCTTCTCTAACTGAAAGTTACACTGCTTGGAACTATAAATAATTTTGTTGTACCAACTCAAGATAATTCGCTATCTAGAGAAAAACATTTTTACAGCTTTAAACTCCCGATAAACCAAAATGGCTCCCCACTACTACAGTATCATAAATCTCAAATTTATTCCTTAAAATGTTAATTCAGACAAAACAAAGATATTTTGGATTTTCTTGGCAATATTGAAACAGAGAAGAAATACCATATTTATGCAAATATAAGACAAGCTCGAATTTAAGATGACCCCCCCAATTTTGAAGAGGCTTTTAAAGAATTTTTTTGAATTACTTACAAACACTGTTCCATGCTGATCACTATTTTTCCACCTTTATCACCACCACTGTGTATATTTGTTCTTTCATTTCCAGCTCTCTTGATAGGTACATTTTTTGCATCCTTATTATCAACTATAACATTGGTACCATACCGAAATAAATGGGCAAATGATCTGCATTGCCCATCTGGTCAAGCAAAAATTATGTTGTATTCTTAAATTATTTATATCGCACTGAAATAAGATAAGTTTCTTGGCATATTCTGCAGGAAGATGCTGTGCAAGTATTATTGGTAGAGATCCGTGAAATTCGCGAGTTGCGATAAAATGAAATGCTCTAATTTTGTCATTTTCTTGTACCATTTCATAACCTCAAAAAAGCATTTATGAATCGCAAAAATAACGCAAAATCCTTCGATAATGCAAAATAATACAAAAATAAAAATTTTCAACGAATTCCGGAGATTTTTTTGTTCTATTCACGAAATTTTCATAATGCATTTTTAAACACTGTTTTCGGATTCCATCTTCTTTTTAACTGCCATATCTGCTTCCTCCATGCAGTATTGCAAAGGGAAATGGTTGCAACACAGTTTACAACATAGAAGTAATATTTTCTGTCCTTCTCATGCTCAAATATGGTCTCTCCATAGATTTTGAGTTCTATGGCCAATATGAATTGCAAGAAATATGAATTATATTAAAGTGTAAGATAAGTTTTTCCCCCTAAATTTTTTGCAGACGTAATTATTAATTTTATATCAATCATTATTAAGTAATGGTTTCTTCAGATCTGAAGAAAACATTTCTTTAAGTATAAGCAATAAGCTGACAATAATGCAAGCACTGTCAAATTTGAATAAACCAACAATGGACCATGAGTAATCATATCATATTGATAAATATTATTCCAAATTTAATTAAAACAATTTAATTACATAAACACATTTTTTTCTATTGGATTACATATCTATAACATGGATTTTTAACAAAATGTAACAAAACAAATACTGGCAGTTTGAACAACAATTGTACCATGCACAATTTTAATTCCCCCTCTTTCCCCCTTCAAACTATGTTTCAATCAACAGATACATTCAGTGAATATAAAATGTATACCTTGGTCAGTTTGTGTTTTACTTCAGTCTCAAGTAATTTTCATTATCATTTGTTTCTTGTTTTCTTTTTTTTATTTTCTACCTATTGTCATGCCAAAACCAAGTGTGTCAGCCACAAGTTGGGCACATGATAGCAGCAGCGAAAGTTTTTTTTGTAAATGATAAAAAAATATTGATGTGCCGGTATTGTAACAAAAGACTAGAATATGAAAGAAAGGCGTTCTAAGCTTGTTGCACCATTAAGTCTAATTTAGTTTTTAAATAATTTTTCATTTGTAACATTATGAATTCAGATGGGGAAAAATTTCTGCATTGATACAAAGTACTGAAAAAACACATACACAAAAAACATATTCAATGTTTTTTTTGTTGAAAAGTTAATTTGTTTAGATCATGTTATGCATACACCATCTTCTGGTAAAACTCAATACTAGAAGCATTTTCAGCAACAACAGTATTCCAAAGATTGATGCACCACAATTTTAAATATTATGATATTCTGAGACTACAGAGTGATTCAGAAATATGGCTATACGCTTGATCGCATTTTGTGACGAAAATATTATTATTAAAGGAAATATGTTATCATTGGAAAGGGAATCCTTCAAATTACAACAATAGAACAAAACAAAACAAATCACTGCTCACGTACAGCTTGGCAGGTTGATTTTTGTGGGCTAGCGTCGAACGCCTCCACAATTCTCTTCATTGTTTCTGCATCTGTGTTAATGCGAGGCCTTCCAGGAGATTTGATTTTCTGCATCCTTCCCGTTTCCAGCAGTCGTTTTCTCCACTTCCCCACAGTCGACGGCTGCAATGCTACGTTAAACTCACGTCTTGCCCATCTTGTGGCCTCACGATCATTAGCCTACGTTATTCCCATGCAGCAATTGTAATTTGCTGTTGCATATTCAATGCCATTTTGACTAATGACGTAAGTTCTACACTGTTTTGTTTTATTCCATTGTTGTAATCTGAATAATTGCCTTTCCAATGGTAATTTCATATTTCCAGTAATGGTAATATTTTCATCACACAACGCGATCAAACGTATAGCCATATTTATGATTCATCCCATACACTAAGAATAAAAGGGTTAACGAGTATTTTATTACAATTTCTAGTTTATGTTTATAAAATTCAAATTGTTACCTGTGTCAAGGTGCATGCCATAGGCAATGGTAGAGCCTTCACGTCACCCACTTTCTTCCAGAGATTTGTGTTTGGCTGTGCAGAACCTTCCTGATACGCATAGAGCTGGTAACTAGCTATTTCCTCATAGTCTGAAGTCAATGTCATGTTCCAAGAAAGGACAATACCTACAAATAAAAATTATGCTTCAGTAATTCAAGCTTACAATTATATTAAGTTATGTAGATAGAAAATAACACTATGAGGTTCTTTAATATTGTTTATTTTTTATTATTTCACTCACCTCATACTTCATAATTCATAGCAGACCCTGGGTTTCTTCACGTAATTTGTGACATTGTCAATGCTGCATCACGTTCACAACTGACATCCAACGGCCTTCTATCCTGCAGACTGACCTCCGCGCCATCTGGTGGCCGACCGAAGAATTTCCAAATCAGTCCTCTTTCTTTATAACCGGGTATTTCAAAATTCATATGAAAAAATATATATGAAAATACAACTACGAATTTTGAAATACCCGGTTATAAAGAAAGAGGACTGATTTGGAAATTCTTCGGTCGGCCACCAGATGGCGCGGAGGTCAGTCTGCGGGATAGAAGGCCGTTGGACGTCAGTTGTGAACGTGACGCAGCATTGACAATGTCACAAATTACGTGAAGAAACCCAGGGTCTGCTATGAATTATGAAGTATGAGGTGAGTGAAATAATAAAAAATAAACAAAATTACAATTATATACAGGGTTCTGTACTCAGTACCATTCTCTTCAATATCTACATTAATGATCTACCTAAGCATATAGAAAAGCTCGAAACGAAAACCCTACTTTTTGCTGATGATGTTGTAATATGGGTCTCCAAACCGAAAAACCAAAGTCAACAATTAATAACCATAGCCCAACAATCACTAATACAGTTAGAGAATTGGACATCCCAGAACTTAATGAAGATAAATATACAGAAAACAAATTATCAACTATTTACATTAAGAAAGAAACCACTACCCATCACTCTGAAATTGGAGGGTGAATTATTAACTCAAACACATGAAGCAAAATATTTAGGAATAACTCTGGACACAAAATTAACATGGAAGAAACACATGGAGAATATATGTACAAAGATAGAAACAAGGTTACCATTATTAAAACGATTAGCAGGGAAAAAGTGGGGTTGCAACACACAAACCCTAAACACCTTCTACCAAATGTACATAAAACCTGTACTTCAATATTGTGAAGAAATCCTAGTAACTACTAAAGTGGAAAAACTTAATAAATTGCAGAACCAAATCCTCCGTCTGATAACACGAGCCGTTAAAACAACACCAATCACTGCCATGCAAATCTTAACAAATAACCCAAACATAGCATCTGAAATTGAGAAAACAGCAGTCACACAGTATGAAAAATTTTTAAGGCTACCCCATAATAACTGGACCCAAAGAAAACCACAAGTATGTTTAAAATCTCACCAAAGCTTCCTAAGCATTGTACAAGAAATCAAACAGAAATTGCAACTTCCACATTCAAAAGAAAATATGCAGATGAGAAACAACCCTCTAGAATTTTTGGAAATCGAATATAACCTTCATTTAACAGAAGACATCAAGAAATCTGAAACTCCTCCATATATTTTAAAACAAATGTCACTGGAAATGATAAATCTAAGATACCCAGCTCCTGAATGGATACATATTTTTACAGATGGCTCCAGCCTACCAAATGATGGTGGCACTGGTGCTGGTGCAGTATGTCCACTTTTTTCCTTTATCATAAACTAAACACAAATTCAACAAACTTTGATGGCGAAATTCTAGCAATTTTCTTAAGTTTACAAAATCTTTTATATCACATCCAAAAATTTACAAAAGTTGTAATTCTATGTGACTCCAAAGCAGCCATTCTTGCTATAACACGAGACACAACACCCAAAAGCATCAAAATTATCGAATGTCACAAAATGATAAAACATTTATCCCGTCTACATAAAAAAGTTGTACTTCAATGGATTCCGGCCCATTGTGGAGTGACAGGCAATGAAATAGCCGATTTTCTAGCCAAGAAGGGTAGCAAAATTGTTTCAAACCCAACTTCTGCTCCAGTTTCCTTTCACTCTATCAAAAGAATTATCTCAAATAAATACATCAATAAACTTAGAGAAGAATACACCACCAAAACATCTGGAAAGGAATGGGAAAATCTACAAGCTTATGACATTACTACATTACAAAGAAAATCTGCAGTAGCAACATTCAGACTGCTAACGGGACATGACTGCTTGAATAAACACCTACACAGAATTGGCATAACAGATTCACCTAAATGCCCTTTTTGCAATTTAAATGAAGATATGGAAAGAAACCATCTCCTCCGTTGTCCAGCTTTTGTAGAAGAGACCAGCCTTTCTGCTAAATATTGGAGTGCAAGAGAGCGAATGATTTCATTATCAAGTGCTCAACATTAGATACCAACCAACCACAATTATACCTTTATTCTGGAAACAAAGATTTTAAATATGTAACATATCAGTGAAGCAGCTTTTGCCTAAGTATATTGAGATTAAAATTTATAAAATGATAATCATGTCTATGATATTAAATTAATATTGAGAAGCTAAAGCTATTACTATGATAGAAATAAGTAAATTAATAAACACAATTAAATTATTGTAAATCAATGGTAAAGAGAAAAATGTTTGCCTGAACCGGGAATCGAACCCCGAACCTTTAGCTTTCCGAGCTAATGCTCAGACCACTGAGCTAATCCAGGCTTCATTCCCATCCAAGCAAGAATCCTTCCTTTACCTTTACTCTACTGGTCCTACATTCAATTGCAATAAATCATTATTCACAAATACACAATGAATGGCTTCTACCTGAAGAAGACATGAAGGGACTCCACACAGCTATAGCATTTTATTTTATTTTAATGCTATAGCTGTGTGGAGTCCCTTCATGTCTTCTTCAGGTAGAAGCCATTCATTGTGTATTTGTGAATGATGATTCATTGCAATTGAATATAGGACCAGTAGAGTAAAGGTAAAGGAAGGATTTCTGCTTGGATGGGAATGGAGCCTGGATTAGCTCAGTGCATTAGCACGGAAAGCTAAAGGTTTGGGGTTCGATTCCCGGTTCAGGCAAAAATTTTTCTCTTTACCATTGATTTGTCTATGATACTCTATAGATGTGAAACTCCATGGCATTGACAGGCCTAGAAGGCTGACTAAATTTATTTATTGGTACCAAAGTAATATTGTATTTGTCAAAAATCATCATTCACAAATACATTCTCTTTACCATTAATTTACAATAATTTAATTGTGTTCATTAATTTACTTATTTCTATCATAGTAATAGCTTTAGCTTCTCAATATTAATTTAATAAATAATGCTATAGCTGTGTGGAGTCCCTTCATGTCTTCTTCAGGTAGAAGCCATTCATTGTGTATTTGTAAATGATGATTCATTACAATTGAATGTGGGACCAATCGAGTAAGGTAAAGGAAGGATTTCTGCTTGGATGTAATGAAGCCTGAATTAGCTCAGTGGACAGAGCGTTAGCACGGAAAGCTAAAGGTTCGGCATTCGATTCCTGGTTAAGGCAAAAGTTTTTCTCTTTACCATTGATTTACAATTATACCTTTATTCTGGAAACAAATATTTAAAATATGTAATATATCAGTGAAGCAGCTTTTGCCTAAATATTTTGAGATTAAAATTTATAAAGTAATCTTGTCTATGATACTCTATAGATGTGACGGCACGATAGGCCTAGAAGGCAGACTAAATTTATTTATTGGTGGTAAAATCAAATGTTTCCTACCTCTCCTCATATAAATCTTCTAAGTAGATTGCGATTTTGAGACCATAATGGTCTCATCTTCAGTACTATCTTGGTGACTCATGAGGAGAGGTAGAAAACATTTGATTTTACCATAAATTAAACCTCATAGTGATTAATTCCTGCAAATGTCAAAATTTGTTTGAAATGCATAGAATATTTCAAAAAAATTTTGACAAATACAATATTACTTTGGTACCAATAAATAAATTTAGTCTGTGTAATCTTTTAAGTCCAGTTCTAACATATGCAGCTGAGACTTGGACATATACAAAGAAAGACTTGAGCAGAATCCAAGCTACAGAAATGAAATTCTTACGTGGAATGGTTCTTAAAACAAGAAGAGATAGAATAAGAAATGACAAAATCAGGTAGACATTAAGTGTAGAAAAATTAACGACATAGAAAAAAGTAGACTAAAATGGTTTGGACATTTAAAAAGATTGGAAAAGGAAAGACTACCACAAAGACTGTTAAATTTCAAGATACAAGGAAAACAACCACATGGTAGACCAGAAGGAAGGTGGATTAACCAAGTGAAGAAAAGTCCACAAGAGAGAGGATACGACTGGGAAGAACTAAAAAGAAGCAAAGCATGGGAAGATAGAGATGGAGACATATTTGAAATCGTTCTTTGGAAAGGAGGACACGATAAGAAGATGAAGATGATGATGACTATTTAACTCATGCCCCAAATGGGAGTCAATGACCAATCACGTTTCAATGATTTCTGTTTTACAACCAATCAGAGTCGTGTTTCACGAAATATTTATCAGTGCTATATTTACCATATTAAAGAAAGCTCCTCCTTTTTAATATTCTGAACAGGTCTGACCATTATTTTGCAGTGACTGAGCCTATAAGAAATACGGCAACCAGATTGTATATATAGTGCATGAATGTCAACACGTAGCGCATACGAGAGATAATATAAAAACATTTGTAGCAATTTATTATACCACCAAAAAAAGAAACCTCTGTTTGCACTTTCTTAAATGTACTTTTTCCCAGGTAATAATCCAAAAAAATATACATCATACGACATCAGAAATGAATTAATATACAGTTTGATATGTTTTATTTTTTCTCCACTAGAGATATTGCGTTCCTTTGGCAATAAATAGTATGATCTGTTTGCAGTGATAAACAAAAGAAGCAGTAGAAGCGTACCTATCGTTTCTCATTTGTTTTCACACATCGCCATTTACATTAAATATATAAATATTTTAAAATAACTATATTTAAATAATGATTTGTAAGTAAACAGCTTAATTTTATTCATTAAATAGTCCTAACAAATGCCACTCTCGATTTCCAAATTCTCTAGATAAATTTGGAAATCACTCGTGGCATTACTTATGATAATCTTCATAAGTATAAATAAAAAAGTCAATGTCCCAGAGGGTGAAAAATCTGGAATTTATCAAAAAGTTGCGAACATTGCAATGAAGTTTATACAGGAAAAACTAAAAGGGATTTGGAAACTCATACCAAAGAACATTTTAGAAACATTAAAAATTGTGAAATTGAAAAATCTGCAATTGCTGCACATAGTTTATTAGAACATCATAAAATTGGAAGGGAAGCAAAACTTTTAAAACATGTGCATAAACCTTTAGAATTGACAGTTTGGGAGAAGATAAACATTCAGAAAAATAAATATAGATCAATGAAATTTTGATATTCCTAATGAACAAAATTTGATTTTGAAGTTCATAAATTTAACCATAGATGGCAGCGCTGAAGATGATGACAATAGAAGAGCTGATAGCCAAAGAATTTCATCAGTCGGAGTTCCGATCGACATAACATCAGTCGCCAAAATAGTACTGAAGATGAGACTTAGAAGATTTGTATGAGGAGAGGTAGGAAACATTTGATTTTACCATAAATTAAACCTCATAGTGATTAATTCCTGTAAAAGTTAAAAATTGTTCTAAGAATATTTATACGTACCTTGTTGATGTTTGTTGGGTCCTTTTGTTATTTTGAGCTCAGGCTTTGGGGGTGCAAATTTCCAATTTGGGTTGTTATGCTGCTGATTAGGTGGGTTTGGCAGTGGAGCTGGATGCTGAAAATAATAAAAAGGCAATACTATTTTATTCAAGTTAAAATTGGGAAACACATAATGAGGTTCTTAATTAATAAATTAATGAGTCATTTTAACATCTTACCTCATATTTCATGTTTTATCAAACACGGTAACTATAATAATTAAATGAATCGTGATTTTTTCTTACCTCATACATCTATGTTTTTTAAACACAGCACTGCAGTATCGGCGACACCTTTGTCGTCATCGTCAGCTGTTTTCACGACTGTCAATTTGTTCTCCTTTTTGCCGGTAATTATCCAGACTGACATCTGGTGTTCTTTTGAAGGAATTCCTCTTCAAACTGCCAATTTGGCAGATGGGTTAACTATATTGTTTACTACAGTGCCAAGATTATCTTCCACAAACTTACAAAATACATTTAACACCTTTTTTTCACCACTCTTTAACAATTTCCCTTTGTGCTTCTAATAATTTTGATCATACATTTTATCACCAAGTTAACAAACTACCTGACAGCTGCCATATTTGTAACTGACATTCAACTTCCTATCAAGAATCATTCAGTTTCAAACAAATGCCAATTTTTAGTTAGTCTCGAACCTCCGAAAAAATATGTAGGTGTATACTGTATTCTGATCAACTATAGTTAACATAAATACAGTATTTCCCCACTTTTACGTTCCCGCATTTTACTTTTTCCCGCCTTTTACAACATTTTTTAAACGCCCCTTCAGTTTCCCTATATTCACAATGTGTCACATTCAGTACCAGGCACTGAGCAGGGCATTTAAACCCACAGGCCAACCATTTAAATACCCCAGCTACCCTTTTCGCGGCACTTCACAAAATGGACCATTATTCACAAACTATTAGCCCTAGAAAATTCAAATTTTGTACATACCTAAAGGAGATATCCAAGTAGGATTTGATGGTGAGATAACTTGGGTGATTGACATTACATAGTATCGGCGTATCAATTTCAGGAAGTGGAAGTTCATCTTCACTTTCACTTCATGAATCTTCTTATTCACGAATCAGTTCATCACCTGAATCATCATTATACAAAATATTCACTAATTCTTCTTCAGTGAGACATTTTTCTTTCGCCATGGTTTCACTCACGCACAAAGAACAGTGCAATAAGGAGAAACAAATACGACTGCATTGGAGACTGGAGACAAGTTTGGGTGAAAGAATTCCATGTGTTGTTTGTTTAAAAAATAAAAGGGGATTCATCAAGGTTAAACATGTCAAACGGGAATATAAAATGTACATTTACATGCCATCTATGATCTCCAAGATATACTAAGCCAACACAATATTTAGGTGCCAAATATAAATGCGGTTTGTTCACGCCCTCTCTAAAGTGAGTTAACTGACCGACGGCCACATACACGATAGTCTCCTTAAACCCCTTAACTGGTTTACGGTACTGAATGTGTTCAAAAAACCCGTTTTTACATTTCTGAAATTTTGTTTTCCACAATTTACGTCACATCACGTCGATCTTCAGCGTTAAACATCGAAGATATTCGATTTATTTGATCGATTATCTCGCTTCTATACAATCGCTATATAGCAGAGAAAGTTCATTGAGCCAACGAAGCCGGCTGCTTTACAATCGATAAGGAGCCAAGCAAGTTTAATGAGCCAACGAAGATGGCTTTTGTACAATCGATAAAGAGCAGAGCATGATCATCGAGCCAACGAAGTTGGCTCAGAACTTTAAAACATTTCAGAAATTCAAACCGTGTACTTCTATAGCAAAACAATTTTTTTTAAATCTCTCAATAAAGATTCATAGGTACTTGCTGAACCTCTCCTTCTATTTATTTTTTAAATGGTGAAAGTAAAAGAAATAAAATGATTTTATGTTTACAGCAGTTCAAAACACTGGCTGTATTTCTGCTAACAGCATACATAAAGTGGCCCCTCCCATCGAATATCCATATCGGCAACACTGTCGTGAAAACATCAGAGCCGGAGACTCAGTGGCTGGACTATAGTCACTCCTGGATACGGGAGACAACAGATGATGATCTGGAAGTGCCTGAGGCAATATGTTTGGGAAAATAGGGAATAAGTGGTGGGGGGAAACTACTATATAATTCTGGGTACAAGCACAAGTATATATACAAATGGAAATAAAAAATACCTTATTGGCAAGAATTGGAACATTTGCTATAGTTGGTGTTGTCATTCGTCCTACAGTTGTGACAAGACTGTTAGTTACTCTGATTTGCTGTCCAGGCCTTGTAGGAAGTACTTGCTGGAGTTGCCCAGTTTGCATGGGACTAGGTCGCAAAATAGCTGTGTTAACCTGTTGCGTACCTGAAAAAAATTCCTAGATAAGAACAAACACTATCTTGAAATAAATAATAATAATTAACCCATTCACTTCAGGTTTAAATGCTCAATGCTCAATGCATGTTCCCAGAAACCGGATTTAAATTACCATAAATCATATTGGAAGGGAACGTTGAAATGTTCCCATAGTATAGGTGATAGGATTATAAAATTTATTAAGGCTCCAGTTGGTTTTATAATCCTTGTAAAGTTTTATTTTTAAGGGGGGTAGAATTTAAGTTAGAATATATCTAATCAAATGGTAAAGAGAAAAATTTATGCCTGAACCGGGAATCGAACCCTGAAGGTTCGGGGTTCGATTCCCGGTTCAGGCATAAATTTTTCTCTTTACCATTTGATTACAATAATTTAGTAGTGTACTTTAATATACTTATTTCAATCATAGTAACAGCTTTAGCTTCTTAATATTAATTTAATGGAATATATCTAATTTGCAATTATCAATATTTGTAGATTTATTAGGCTGAACGGGAGGAAGGGAACGTTAAAATGTTCCCATAGTATAGATGATAGGATTATAAAATTGATCAAGGCTCCAGTTGGTTTTATGTCTATTTTCAGACATTCAAAACAAACAAAAGATAACGGTTCTTGAGATCACTATAAGGATGAAGGCAAAAATACATTCCTCCACTATTCATAAATGTGAACAAAATATTACCCTGCCAAGGGATGTACAAAATATATAACAGATTTAAGCGAGTGTACCTCATCTTCTGAGTTGAAGGTCATTTAATTGACGGTGAGTCTACCTCGTCTTTTGAGGCAAATGGGTTAATACAACTGAATTAGTACACTGAATAAAATGTTATTTTAAGATTGAAGTTTTTATAATAACATCAAATCAATACCAGTTTATTCAATTAATAATGTAGAAGATTTTACTGATATTGATTAATATTGCATTTTACTTGTAATGAAAATATTTCTAACAAAATAAATGGTTTAATAATTCACAGTAAATGCAAGTAACAGAGCTTACTTCTCGCTTCAGCAGTTAAATTTCATAAATAAAGAATTTAACAGATGGAAGAGCATTGACATAGAAAGTCAAAGGTCCTGGGTTCAAACCCCGGTCTAGGCGTATATTTTTCTTTTCAAATATAATTTGTCCATCATTAAGGTGTTTAAAAACGAATAATATTAACATTGAAAGAAGCACTACTGGCTTTATAAGTAATGTTTAAATTTCCAATAAAAAGTCTTCTTAATAAAGAAGCTGCCATTTGCAAAAATCGTAGCAACGGCTCGTAGCATTTGGGATTAGGGAATTAACTATGTGTAAGAGAAAAATACGCATTTAGACTGGAGGCCTAGGTAGCTCAGATGGAAGAGCATTGACATAGAAAGTCAAAGGTCCTGGGTTCAAACCCCGGTCTAGGCGTATATTTTTCTTTTCAAATATAATTTGTCCATCATTAAGGTGTTTAAAAACGAATATTAACATTGAAAGAAGCACTACTGGCTTTATAAGTAATGTTTCTTCTTCTTCTTCCTTCCAAGTATCAGGCCAAGGCCCGTTACGATCCTATAGAAAATTTTCCCTCTCCGGGAAATTCTCGTATAAGACTTGAAAGCATAATAATAGTCCCTTCGATTGGTTGCTGGCCAAAGGAAGGCAAGACCAGTGATGGGGCTGCCATCTTATAGCCTCTGGACAGGCTTTTCTGGAGAAGAAAAGAAAATATCCCTCAGGGGTCCTCATCTAGGGGATATGTGGATGGCGACCACAAGATGCCCAAGCTGAGCAAAACATTTCTTCCACTTACTTGTGTTTTGCACTCTTTTAACTTTACTATCTAACCTCTCTTGGTTAACTCTTGTTTTTTCGACTCCGACGCTATTAGGGCATCCGAGGGCTAGGGAGTCTTTCCTTTCTTCCATTTCTTCTTTCCTTTATTTTCTTTTCTTCTCCAGAAAAGCCTGACCAGAGGCTATAAGATGGCAGCCCCATCACTGGTCTTGCCTTCCTTTGGCCAGCAACCAATCGAAGGGACTATTATTATGCTTTCAAGTCTTATACGAGAATTTCCCGGAAGGATCAAAACGCTGGAGGGAAAATTTTCTATAGGATCGTAACAGGCCTTGGCCTAATACTTGGAAGGAAGAAGAAGAAGAAGAAGAAGAAGAAAAGAAAATAAAGGAAAGAAGAAATGTTTAAATTCCCAATAAAAAGTCTTTTTAATAAAGAAGCCGCCATTTGCAAAAATCGTAGCAATGTCTCGTAGCATTTGGGGTTAGGGAATTAACTATGTGTAAGAGAAAAATACGCGTTTAGATTGGAGGCCTAGGTGGCTCAGATGGAAGAGCATTGACATAGAAAGTCAAAGGTCCTGGGTTCAAACCCCAGTCTAGGCGTATATTTTTCTTTTCAAATATAATTAAAGTATCTACTGCATAAGAATTAAAATATCGCCAAAATTAAAAATTTATGGTATTATTCCAGTAAGCACAAGTGCAAAAAATCTAATAGATAGGTACTATAGAAGGAAGTCTGTTAATCATTCTTGCTACATATTTAAATATTTTTGTTTTATATATAGCATAAGTCCACCGATGTGGTCTCGAGATAGTGTGCTGCATTGTCACGCAGCAGGCCCTGGTTTGATTCCTGGTCGGGACAGGCTCCTGGGCGAGGTTTTTTCCTCACCTGTAAGATTAATGTCATCAAGCTTAGGGCTCAACGGTCCCCGAAAATCAACCGGCCATCATCACCCTTCACCGGTGTGGAAAGCAACTGGAAGCTACCACACCTACAATTCCCTAGTAAAGCTGCAAAGCATAGTATGAAAATGCTACGATTGCAGTGAAAAACCTGCCCTCGGGCAGAATTACTATGGATGGATGGATATAGCATAAAATAAGGATTACTTAAACAAAAAAACAAAAACAATTTTTTTTTATATTATGCTGTGCATTGAAACATGAACATCACAAATTTAAAAAAAAAATGTGCTGTGAAATTGTCTCCAGAAGATAATGTAGAAAATGCAAATATACATTGTTTAAATGTAATATGTAATTTACTGGAGGACAGGAATTTGCAATGTGCAGACAATCCTCACTTAACCTTCACACTGCTACGAACGGGTATATCCGTTGGCAAAGAAAATGCTTGCTGTGCTATGGGTGTGTATATCCATTCTCAACTCCAAACGCCTGCTAGTTATATAATACGTATTGCATTGCTTTCAAACTAAGCAGGCATATACTGCCATCTCCTAGGAACCTAAATAAACTTTTTCCATATTTCTCCCTGCATTGAGCAAGGAGGGTTTTAAAGGCTGGAAATATCTCAGCAGTGAAATGGTTAAAAGCTATCAAGAAAAATATTTTGTTTTGTTCGCATAAGCATAAACATAGAACTTTTCTAATGGTTTAAATGATATGTTAGATTTAATGAGAGTTGAACTGGGTGACTTCGTTTTTAAGTGAGTCAATTGATTTAATGAGAGCTGAAGAATTATGGTTGTGATGTGAACCAGCTGCGCTGTTGATCCACCAGATTTTAATGAAAGCAGAATAAATAAATATTTATATTGTCTGAACTTTTCATCTAACCAACAAAAAAAAAATTATTGCCAAAAATGAATCTTCATTACATGAAGAATACCCAGTATTTTTTTTTAATTTTCATTAGAGGTGATGAACTCCAGTTACCCCTCATAAAAATGAAAATTGATACCAAAAAAATAAAAATACCCTAATTATAATAATAAAACCCTTAGGGTCGAATGTTTGAACGCATTAGACAGTAAAAGGCGTTCTCTGCTGAGAAAGTTTTATCCAAATACATTTTGCTTACTCAGAAATCTATTCATGCGATAATAATTGTAAGCTACCTGACCTTAAGATCATAGCTCAAGATAGAAACTTATCGTGAAAATCCCGAAGGGAACTGATGGTAACCGATGTAGTTTGAAACCTTTGCAGCTTTATCCAAGATGTCGGACCTTGAAGACTTCGATCATATTTTCAGTATATGCGGAGAAGAGGAATTTGATAGAGTCTACCAAAGAATTCAACTGGAAGAACAGGAGAATTGGCGTAATATTGCATGACGCAGACGTCGTTGTATACGGTATTATTTGCGGGACGCAAGCGTAAATGCATTCCTCTATAGCAGATGAAAATAACAGAAGTGGTTTTATCACTGAGAATTCTGGGTAATTCGTTGCCAATATTACGAAAACGTCAACTTTCATGCATGACCGGTAACTCGGCCGTTAATTCGAATTGCTCACGGTGAGTCAGCTCACCAGTGATTGGAAGTAATTTGAGTAGAGACTAATGTATTTGCATGCGGCCCTTAGAGTACATGATAATATCACCTATATAAATTTGTTTGAATCAAATTCTCACTGTTTACAGTTTCAGAACCATTAGTTAATAAACGTTTTAGTTTTAAAATTTACAATACCTTTAGATCATCGTAACTATGAACCTATAAAAGATAAAAATTAATACAAAAAAATATCCTCAAACTCATGTCCAACTCAGGGTCAGGTCAAGAAATGAGATGAGATGAAGCCCCTATATTTATAGAGGTCTGTGAATTACAAGGGTGCTGGTTGACCATTCCTGACACACTGTCACAGGGGCAGATGAACAAAATGAAACAGAATGGATGAGTATGGAGAAATGGTGGAATGAAATTTATGGTAGGAGAAAACAGGAGAAAACCCCGAGAAAAACCTGCCTAAGATCTGTTTCGTCCACTACAAAACCCAAATGGAGTGACTGAGATTCAATCTCGGGACCCCAGCAGTGAGAGGTCAGTGTCTAACCGCTTGCATCATGGAGCCGCTTATAAAAATTAATATTTGGTATCAATATATAAATGTATTCACCATATTTAGGAATAAATACAATTAAAAATATATATTGTGAGAATTTTTACTGTCCGATTTGATATGGAATAAGTTAAAAATTAAAATATATACCTTTTGGCAGATGCCGTCATCCTCTTCAGTACATGAAGAATACCCTGTATTTATATTATATATATATTAATTTTTTATCTTATGACAGAATTTTATATGATTTTTATTAGTATTGATATGGAATGTCCTGATATTGATGTCACTTATTTCTAAAAATCAAATGAATTGTGAATTCTTCTTACCTCATACTTCTATGTTTTTTTTTAAACACAGCACCACAGTATCGGAGAACAATCTTCCCCATCATCAGCTGTTTTCAGTCGTGATACTGCGGTGCTGTGTTTAAAAAACACAGACGTATGAGGTAAGAAGAATTCACGATTCATTTGATTCTTATTAATAAAACCTCATAATGTTAAAATTCCCAAATTTATTACAATAAAAAAAAAGTCACTTATTTCATTGTGTATATGCTTTGTTTAGGGGGCATGCCATAGCGTAGTGGTTAAGGCACTGAGCTACAAGCCGGAGGGTCCAGGGTTCAAGTCCCGTTGGGTCAGGATTTTTAAACTGACCCAAACCCTCTGGCGGCACTATGGCCCTGGGGTCGTCTCAGCCTCTAACGGAAATGAGTACCAGACGCTTGTTCTGGGGGTAAAGGCGGCCGTCATGCAGGGCTGACAACCCGGCTGACAAAGTGCCGATTGTCTAGAAAAAAGTGGGAGCCTTAACCTCTTACTACCCCAAGGGCCTCCGGGTCTGTTGTGGGATCAATTTACTTATATGCTTTGTTTCCATGTAACAACCCACAGACCTATATTATCTTCATCCCATCCTTAATACGGTAGGTAAATTACCTGATGCTTGTGGAATTGGAACTACGGTACCATTCTTGAACACTAGTGTGGGCAATTGGTTCTGTCGGTTCTGGACATTCATTACTCCTGGACGAATCTAAAATAAAGTGAAAGAAATAACACTAAATATATTACTATAAAAATTTATGTTACATAAAAATGCAGTATAATCCATTTAATAGTTTCCTCTCTCTTACAACATATTTACTTAATTCGACTTGACAATTTACATTTGTAAAGTTTTATGTTTCTGTAAACTGTCTTCTTCTTCATCCATCCATGATTTAGGTCTATAGGCCTATTACGACCTCACTGATGAATTGTATTCAGCGTTTCCTTGGACAGCTTAGAAATCTCTTCCCTACTGGACAATAATGAAGCAACTGACGAATTGTATTTAGCATTTCCTTGGACAGCTTAGAAATATATTCCCTATTGGACAATAATGAAGCATGACCTTGGGAATTCTATCTGAACTCATTTGTCGCAAATGATTCATCCAGTTCATAAACTGTATAGATGAATAAAGACTGCATTTGCCTTACAAATTCTTGATCTAACTTCAATGTCTACTCCTCCATCCCGTGTGATACCACTACCAAGGTACCGTAAATAAATTCCTTTACTCAAATGAAATATTCAATCTATCTACTAACCTAATATTAATCACATTTATTCTAATTCCTATACTTTCATTATTATTTTATAGTTTCCCCTTCCCCATTTATAACCAGGAAACGTTAAACTTAATTCCCATTATGCCTCTATATTCATATTATTTACCTTTGTTACTAGGACCACAATATGGATGACATAAAAACTGTTGAAAAAAATGTCCCTAAAATTATCTTGAAAATACTTTTATTTAAAAAAAATGACCTAGTAAAATTATAAATCAATTTCATAATAATTATTGCTTCAGACAAATAATGAATATTATATTTGAAAAGAAAAATATATGCCTAGACTGGGGACTTTTGACTCTCAATGTCAATGCTCTGTCCCAAGTGAGCTACCTAGGCCTCCAATCTATCTAAATGCGTATATAGATTGGAGGCCTAGGTAGCTCACTTGGATAGAGCATTGACATAGAGAGTCAAAGGTCCTGGGTTCAAACCGTGTTTAGATAGATTGGAGGCCTAGGTAGCTCACATGGATAGAGCATTGACATAGAGAGTCAAAGTTCCTGGGTTCAAACCCCAGTCTACGCGTATATTTTTCTTTTCAAATATAATTTGTCCATCATTAAGATGTTTAAAAACGAATAATATCAAAATAATGAATATGTTGGAGTTTATAGGAATTAAATGAATCATGATTTCTTCTTACCTCATACTTGTATGTTTTTTAAACAGTGCTGTGTTTAAAAAAACATAGAAGTATGAGGTAAGATGAAATCATGATTCATTAATTCTTATGAATTGAACCTCATAATGTTAAAAATTCCCAAATTTGATATATAAATGTTGGAGTTTGACTGAAGATGGAAGTAAAATTATACTTTTGAAACTGGTATCGTGAAAACACGCACTTTATCAGGTGAGATATTAAAACATTTTTCTCCTCATTCATAAATGTAAATACCTCATAGTGTTACCTCCCTCTCTGCTTTTGATTAAATTAATACGTTGTTAGATTAGAATATTGTAAAACAAATTTTCTTAGTAGTACTGCTGTATTATTACTAAACTTGCCCAGATAGCTCAGTTGGTAGAGAATTGGCCTAGAAAGTCAAAGGTCCTGGGTTCGAGTCCCAGTCTGAGCTTATAATTTTTTCCGAATTTGTACCGAAACAGCTGTCACTGAATTATATAATAAATATGAAATCAAATAAAACTATGTTTTATTTTTTATTTAATTAATATATAATTTTTCTCTTCAAATATGATTTATTCATCATTGAGATGTACGAAATTAATAATTAAAAACATCGAAAGAAGTCATACTGACTTTATAATGTAATGTAAAATTCCCAAAAAAAGTCTTCTTAATAAAGAAGCCACCATTTGCAAGATAGAAGCAAAGGTTTCATAGCATTTGGTGCACAAGAATTGACAGCGTATATATGAGAAAAATTTGTGTTTAGATTGAACTTGCCCAGATAACTCAGTAGTAGAGCATTGGCTTAGAAAGCCAAAGGTCCTGGGTTCGAGTCCCAGTCTGAGCATATAATTTTTCTCTTCAAATAATTATGTTTTAATTAATAAATTCACCATTATCACTAAGTAATTTTCATTTCTATTAAAACAATATGTTAAAATATAACAATATATTAGACCTATTAACTATGGCCTACACACTTTTAGTTAGCATTGCAATACATCACCATAGCCATCCTCATGTTATCAAAATTGAAGGAATAGCTAACACTATTCTTACAATGTTCAAATTATTCATTTTTAAACATCTTAATGATGGACAAATTATATTTGAAAAGAAAAATATACGCCTAGACTGGGGTTTGAACCCAGGAAATTTTGACTCTCTATGTCAATGCTTTTCCATCTGAGCTACCTAGGCCTCCAATAATAATATTAACATTGAAAGAAGCACTACTGGCTTTATAAGTAAAGTTTAAATTCCCAATAAAAAGTCTTCTTAATAAAAAAAGCCGCAAAAATCGTAGCAACGGCTCGTAGCATTTGGGGTTAGGGAATTAACTATGTATAAGAGAAAAATACGCATTTAGATTGGAGGCCTAGGTAGCTCAGATGGAAGAGCATTGACATAGAGTCAAAGGTCCTGGGTTCAAACCCCAGTCTAGGCATATATTTTTCTTTTCAAATCTAATATTTCTTTCTTAAATTAAAAAAATATATTTTTCAAGATAAAATTAAAATGTTTAACTTTTATAGGAATTAATCACTATGAGGTTTAATTTATGGTGAAATTAAATGTTTCTTACCTCTCCTCATATATATTTTCTAAGTTGATCGCGATTTCGAGACTATAACTGTCTCATCATCAGAACTTTGTTGGCGACTGGTGTTATGTTGATCGGAAGAAACTCTTCTTCTTCCCTCTGTTGGTGGATCGATGAACCTATGGATCAGGTCAAAATTTGCGGGAATTTCGAAGTTCATAAGTTTTTCTTTGTTTTTCTGAAAGTGGACCTTTTCCCAAACCGTGAGTTCTTTTTGTTTGTCTATTTGTTTAATTAGACTGGCTTCTGATTCAATTAAATGTTTTTCGGACCAAGCATGTACAGCTACTGCTGATTTTTCCACTTCTCCATTTTTGATGTTTCTAAGATGTTCTTTCACCCTTGTTTTCAAATTTCTTTTCGTTTTTCCGATATAAATTTTGCCACAATCACTGCATTTGATCTTATAAATTCCTGATTTGTTTTCGTTTTCATTTTTTTCATTTTTATTGGTTTTAATTATCCTATTAAGGCTGTATTCATTCTTTGGTGCTAATCTTATATTAAACTTTTTGAAAATGTTTTGAAATTTATAGTGTTTCAATGGATGATAAGTGAATTTCTTGAATTTTATTTTTTCTGTTTCTTTAATAAGTGTGCTTTCATTTATTAAATGTTGTCTTTTGAATTTATTTATTTTCTTGTGTACCATATTTTCTTCATATCCGTTATCTATTGCACATTAATTATGTGTTCTTTTTCATAGTTTTCTTTGCTCATAGGTGTATTTACCAATCTGTGTCAAACTATTGAATACTGCCTCTTTGTGAGCAAAATGGTTGAATCCTGAAGCTTTAATATAGTTGTCAATATGTGTGTTCTTTCTATAAATTCCAAATTCTATCTTGTTTTCTTCATTTCTTCTTAAAGTTAGATCTAAAAATGGGATTTGTCTTTCATTTTCAGTTTCCATGGTAAATTTTATAGTTCTACTCTGAATGTTCTTAGAAAATATATATGAAGAGAGGTAAGAAACATTTAATTTCACCAAAAATTAAAATCGCCTATCATGATATATTAACATGTTTTGTTACCTGTGCTCCTGAGCTTGCGATGAGAAGCTGCCGTTGTTGAACAGATGCTCCACTCGTAGGAACAAAGTAAGCAAGTCTTGAGTTAGCAGAAGTTGGTGTAGTAGACTGTAAGCAAATTTAATGAAAATTAGTCTACAATCGATCAGATTTTTAGTATATGATTCTAGAAAATAAATGGGAATATGATGGAGCTGTAAATTAAACTATACATAGACTTAAAAAAATGCATATGATTTAATTAAGAGGGAGAAGATGTAAGTATATTGGTAGAATTTGGAGTTTTTAAAACTAAAAGACATAGAGAGTCAAAGGTCCTGGGTTCAAACCCCAGTCTATGCGTATATTTTTCTTTTCAAATATAACTAAAAGACTTATTTTGAAGAAGTATTTTAGTCAGTTCTTCATTATTTTTCACGTTGTGGGCGCAATTTTGAAGAAGTAATTCTTTTCCCATGTTATAACAATGTTTTGAAGCAGCTAACTCTCTTCATTGCCCGATGTTGTAGTAACATTTTGAAGGATTATTGTCCAAAAATAATAAATAAGAATTACTGGTTCAGGTTGGGTTTTAATTTTCGATAGAGCTAGATTCTCTTCTCAAGGTCGAAGTTGGTACACAAGATAGGAAAACACTTTAAAAATCACTAATAACTGATTCTTGTAGAAATAGTTGTAAATTTATTTAATATTTAATTTCCCAGCAGATCAAGTAAATATAGGTGGTATTATTCTTCACCGTCAATTAAAATTAAATTATTTTCTTTTCTTGAATCAAATATCACATTTTATCAGGAGAGCTGTTATTGCTTCTATCCTTGATGAAAATTATATGCTGACTGACTAGTGTAATTCTGTTATAATTTTTAAAGAACATTATTACATCACATGATTTTATATTTAAATTCTATTGGTTAATGGTCCATTAAATACCAGGTTTAAATTTGATTTGTTAAATCAAAAAGTTCATTGTTTTAACACCCAATCAGAATTTAGTATACTTTTATTTAAAAATATTAAGTTAAGCAGGTGTTCCTATTACAGTTATAACAGAAAGCTTTATATTTCAGACAATGACTTAAAACACGATTTTAAAAGCATTATTTAGAAAGACTGTTATATAATACAATTTCTTTAATTGTTACTGAGACTTTTTATTCAACAATGAACAACAATTAATTATTTAGATGTTTTTCTTTATTTAAGTTATAATTAAATATTAAAAGAATTTTAAAGTATAAAATTATTAACTTTAACTTTCATATTTATTATGGTATTAAAATCCTGCTATAATTTGAATGTCTAAATGGTACGAAGAGTAGGGTGTAAATAGGCAAACAGTTTTCAAATACTTTTGAAATGCACAATGAGTTAAAACAAGGAGATACACTCTCTCCTCTGCTATTTAATTTTGTATTAGATCATGAATCAAATCTTTTGGAGGATGAAAAGTCATACAACTCAATCATATTTTGGTTAAGGATAGAAGTAATTTTTGTTGTTGCTTATCCCAGGTTCTTTTACACCATGCCCACAAGATTATTGTTTTGAATTTATAAATGAGTTGGAGAAAATTGTTTTTTATATCTCACCTCATACAATTGTGTGTGTTCACGATACCAGTTTCAAAAGTAAATTTTACTTCCATCTTCAGTCAAACTCGAACTCCAAACCGGAAACTCCCCATTCGAACTTCCAATAGGAATTTCTGCAGTTCGAGTCCCAGTTTGAACATAATTTTTCTTTTTTGAAATAAACGTTTATTCCTGTTGCATCATAAACATTCTGGAAACTCTGAAGATGTCGTATGGAGCTTTTGCTGTCTGTGAGGATCCAGATATATGTTCCTTGTAATGGATTTTAAAGCACTATCGATTGCTATCAATTCTGATCTAAGGATAGAAATGATGACTTCAGAAACCGGCCCTTTGAGAATCATGAAGTTTTATGAAGATGTAAAAAAAAATTCTGACTTATATAAATTATAAATTACCTCATTGTGGTAATTTTCATCATAAATGTTTTATTAAAAATATATACTATTGAGGCCAACTAAGAAGAGGACAATTGACAATCTACATCTGAATAAAAACAATAATAATAATAATAATAATAATAATCTTGCAGGGATTAAACCTTTTTTGTTCATTCCAGCTTCAAGTATTATAGCTACTGTGTTCATCTGTTTCGCGGGTGTCCCTCTTTTTCCTCCTCTTGGTTGATAGTTTAGAATTTTCCTATGCAATCTGTTGGCATTTATATAATAAATTTGGGAATTTTTAACATTATGTGGTTTTATTAATAAGAATTAAATGAATCATGAATTCTTCTTACCTCATACTTTTATGTTTTTTTAAACACAGCACTGCAGTATCAGCAACCATTGTCACCACCCTCAGCTATGGTGACAATGGTCGCTGATACTGCAGTGCTGTGTTTAAAAAAACATAGAAGTATAAGGTAAGAAGAATTCACGATTCATTTAATTCTAATCTGTTGTATCCATTCTGCAGACATGTTCATACCATTTTCTCCTAATTGTTCTATTTTATCCGTCAAACTGAATATTTGTAGTTATTTATGGTATCTTCACTTAATTTTTTATTCATTAAAGTAAATCCTGCCACAAATTGTAAATATTTCATTTCTGCTGCTTCTATTCTTTTAATTGACTGTTTATTCAGAGTCCATTTTCCTGAGTCATACAATATTGCAGGTACAGCCAAAATGTTATAAAATTAATAATAATAATAATAATAATAATAATAATAATAATAATAATAATAATAATAATAATAATAATAATTTTGTATCATACGTACAGGAGCAAGAAGTGTTGTAGCAGTTGTGCCAGTGAGTTGATGTGGTTGGACCACTCTAATGCTCCCACCCTGTATACTTGTACCAGCAGTAATGGAAACTCCGGTTGTCACTGCACTTGTTGAAATCATGTTAGCTGTCACTGTAGAGATAGAAGGATTAACTGCACGCAAATTACCTGTAATAAATATATTCCAGTCACATAACAGTCAATTAATGGGGAAAGAGGGATAAGCCCCACAATTCCTCTTTTACAAGTGAATTTTAATATAAGAACATAATGTTAACCTTTATATTCCAGGGTATTTAAAAATACCGCATGAACTTCAGGATGGAATTTAAATTCCATACTGTGATATTAAATGGATGGTAGAGCGCACATACTAACAAAAAAATTTTTTTATGATAAACTATAAGAGATATAAGTATAAAATAACTTTTATTTCATTCATAAAGGAGTGTATTATTCAATGAAATGTTTAATTTTTACATACAATAGAGAATTTTATTATTAAAAGTTAAAATTTATTTGTGAGGTCTATATTTTTTGGTTTGACTTTATAACAGGTTCAGTTTATGATGTGAAGGTGACCGTACTCTTGCAAGGGGGATTTGATGAAGTAGTTGGAACACCTGTGCCATGAAAAATCTGCTTTGAAAGCATAAACATGAGTACCCTGCCTTGTTGACAACAGAGTTATCAGCACATTTTTTTTTTTCTGTGGCGCTCAAACCTTAGCAAACCTTATAACATACAACACTAACATTCAGTCTTGAATTAGTAACTGTAGACTGTGGTTTGTTTTTTAACATATAAAAAATGGCTTCACGTATATGGCATCCTGGATTATCAAAATAATGTGAGTAGCATATCAGATATTTTTTTAAAATAAATACTAACAAGACCATGTTAACTCATAATTTAAATACAAAATTAGGGGTGAAAAAGACACATTTTTTAAATTTTTTTAGAATACTTGATCTAAAACACAATAGGTTAGAGCCACAAATAACTTCCTTGCAACATTTTCTGAATTTTTATAATTTTACAAAGAAATAATGTTATCATGGGAAAAATACATAAAAATTAGGGGTGAAAAAGGCACCTGATGTGTTTTTTTAAATTTTTTGTGAATACTTGATTGGAACACAATAGGTTAGAGCCACGAATAATATTCTGGACAAGATTTTCTGAAGGGATTGTAATTTGTACGAAGAAAAAACAGTTTATCATAGGGAACACAAATATGTACTAAACCAGATCTTCTAAAGATTAAGATAAAATATAAAACCAACAAAAATATCAAAAGTGTGTTCTACAAATTTAGTGACATTAATGTGGAATCTAGTCTCAATTTAGCATATAGCACATTAGATTAGATCTATTTAGCAGAAGCCTGGTGGAGTTGAGGCCAATGTGGCCTATCTCTTCCACTCACCAGAGACAAACCTATATTACAATCAGAATATGCAAACAAATTTCTTAAATTAACGCATATATTTTAAATTACTAAGTAAAAATTTGATACAATAAAGATAAGAACATTAATTATAATACGACTCATATAATACAAACCAGTTAATGTTAGTTAACTATTAAGACTAAAACTAATAATCAAAACATATGTAATACACAGCAAGACTAATTAAATTGTCCCTTTCTAGAGTCATATCACAACACAAAAGGAAATAAATAATGAGATATAGAACAACTAATTTTATACGATTAACACAATATTTAACATTTATGTACCTACTCAACTTCAAGAGATATGCATTATCTTACAAGCATACCTACCCATCACCTGGTGGAACCACCAATTCGATGCACGATTTCTCAGTAGTTGTGTGGCAAGAGATATCCCAGCTGAGGAGAAATGTTTATCTTCCCACCTCGTCACTACAGTGATCACGTTCATTGTTCATGTTTAGAATAATCGGATGCCATGGAGAACATCAATGCCAATTATAAGATGTTTGGTCTTACTCTACCATACAAGGTCATGTATATCTCATCCCCAAAAATATTTGAAGGGGGTTGTTTCTTTCAGTAGTCTTTCCTACAGCATCTTACACCATGTGCTTTCTGTCGTTTTACTGGTGAGTAGGGCAAGGCAATGAATGATTTTGCATCTTTTTCTTATGAAGGTTGAAACATTGCTTACATATATGAAAATGTACGGCATTAAAAAACGGATTAAATAAAAGCAATTCGTTAGGGCATTTTTTTTTTCATTTTCTTAACTTTTTTTAGGGATAGGTCACTTTCTGGCAATTTTTAGGTCATTTTGAGCATTTTTTACACTTTTCCAGAAGGCTGTGACATTATTTGTATTTGATTTAAGATTTTTATTATAATTCAGTATTTTTCCTTGTCAATACAATTTCTTGGAATTAGGTAGTTGTTTTGCTAACTACTACCCCTACTTTTCAAGGTATGTGCATAATGATCTTGCCCGCTTCTAGGAATTTTATTCAATTTCTTAGAGCTTATGCTAGCTTCTACCCTTATTCTGACTGTTAACTGCAATTCAAAATGCTGTAAAAGTGCACTGTGTAATTGAAATGGCTTTTCTGCAATAAAAGGTACTGTAACATGTATTTTTTAAATACTTTTCTTTTAATATTTTGACGTTAAGTTAAATTGTATGTAATTCAGTAATCAAGTGAGTATTTAATATAATAAATAGTATTTTTATTGGTAATTCTTAACTTTTTATTCGTCATTTTTTTATTTTATTGGTAATTTTTTTGCATTTCTTAGGTCATAAATGCATTAAATGCCTTGCCCTACTGGTGAGATACACATTCTATTCTATAAGGCATTACAGTAAACAAATTAGCCCAGAGCTGTTTGACAATTGAATGAAAGCCAACATTGTTGTAAATGTGAGAATGTATTTCTCAGTCTTTCACTACATGAGCTTGAACAGTACAGTAATACCAAATGCTCTTCATGAAATGAAATGTATTTTATTATAAAATAAGATAATTCTGCAAAGTGTTGAATTTGTAATAATATACATTACCTTTGTACTTATTTTTGTTGCTAATAAAGTTCAATTTTTATAATATTGTTTATTTTTTATTTCACTCACCTCATACTTCATAAAATAAAAATACTTGGGTTGTACTATCAATAGTAATATGAACTGCGGTCAAGAAGTAAAGCAGAGGATAGCAATGGCAAAAGAAGCTTTCGACAAGAAGAGAAGCATTTTCTGCGGACCTTTGGCAAAAGAAATAAGAAAGAGGCTAGTGAAGTGCTTTGTGTGGATGTAGCATTATATGGTGTGGAGACGTGGACATTACGACGGAATGAGGAAAAGCGACTGGAAGCTTTTGAGATGTGGATATGGAGAAGAATGGAACGTATAAACTGGACAGACAAGGTAACAAATTAAGATGTGCTAGACAGAGTGGGTGAAAGAAGAACAATGCTGGAACTCATAAAGAAGAGGACAAGAAATTGGATTGGCCACTGGCTAAGAAGAAACTGCCTGCTGAAGGATGCTCTAGAAGGAATGGTCAACGGAAAGAAAGTTAGAGGCAGAAAAAGACATCAGATGATAGACAATATTAAAATAAATGGTTTGTATGGAGATACAAAAAGGAAAGCTGAGTCAAGGAAAGAGTGGAGAATGCTGAGTTTGCAGTGAAAGACCTGCTCTTGAGCAGAACACTATGAATGAATACTTCATAACTCCTAGCATAGGAGTTATGAAGTATGAGGGAGTGAAATAAAAAATAAACAATATTAAAAAAACCTCATAGTGTTATTTCCTATCTACATAACTTAATTAAATTTTTATATTTGATATGTTTAGGAAGTTTTTTAACAATCAGTAAATTGATCAAATTTTACAGCCCACCTCATACTTTAGCAAATTCCAGCTGAAAATAAGGAAGAATTTTCTTAAAACTAGTCCTGGAAAAAAAGAAAAGATAAAACATATGAGGTGAGGTGTAAAATCTGATTCATTTAATAATTGATAAATCTTTTTATTTTATTGTTACATTTTCATAAGTAATGTGACGAGTGATTTCCAAATCATCGATAAATTCACAAATTCACAAAGTGATAAGTGAATTTATCTAGAGGATTTGGAAATCAAGAGTAGCATGTTAGAACTATTTAATGAATAAAATTAAGCTGTTTACTTAAAAATCACTATTAAAATATAGTTATTTTAAGATATATACATATTTGGGAGGCAGAGGCTAATTGGAATTTCCAGATTTTTGATCTGGTCAAAAACCCTGATGGAACTGATATTTAACCTCTGGCGTGAATTTCGGTGAAGTCCGGAGGGTCTAACATAGCTAAATCCACTCTCCTCACCTTCAAGTTGGGGCCCCTCAGGACCTTCTTAAGATATTTATAGATTTTTAAGATGCAAAAGAGAGAGTGGAGTGTGGAAAGAAACGGTAAGCTACTGTACCTATATATCCCTAGTATAACTGCAAACATGACATGATGAGTCTTGTCACGGAAGGAAAGAGTGGAGAATGCTGAGTTTGCAGTGAAAGACCTGTTCTTGGGTGGAACACTATGTCTCTGTCTTATATATTTAATGTAAATGGCAATGTTTGAAAACAAATCAGAATTATGTGGTTATGTTTCACTTCAATGTTTTTATTTTTCATTTCATACATCTCATCTAGAAGTCCCGGCCACGCGTTGCTGTGGCTAAGGTATACGTTAAAAATGTTCATTAAGTTGCTGTCTTTCAGCCAGATTATTTAAAACTAATACTTTCAAACGAAATTAATAATAATGAAAATAAAATAAACACTGAACACACTTAAATTATGAAATAATCAATATTTGTAATTCAATTGAAATTTGTGGTTGCAACAAAAAGCACAGCCATCTGGATCTCTCTTTGTTAAATAATAAACCAAGTACCTTACCAAATTACCTTACACAGCCATCTGTTAGAATCGTATGGAATTCACAGATAATTATAACTATTTGTTAAATAATAAACAAATAATTTGCAATAAAAAATAATGTGACTATAAATTTAGTTATAAACTACCCTAAGTCTCAAGTTGGATCAAACTGCACACAGTGTGCAAAATTTTATTAAAATCGTTTCAGTAGTTTAGGATTCCATCGCAGACAAACAATGTGACACAAAATTTTTATATATTAAGATGATGGATAAATAATATTTGAAGAGAAAAAAATACGCTCAGACCGGGGTTTGAGCCCCGGTCTGAGCGTATATTTTTTTCTCTTCAAATATGATAAATGTTTCACTTGTTTATCCAGAGGAACTTGATCATATAATATTATTTATTGCCATTTGGCATGGACAACTTCAAATAGGATCACAATGGTGAAATTAAACCTCATAGTGATAAATTCCTATAAAAGTTAAATAAATAGGAACACAATATTATGATGTTAATTTAAATAGAAAAAACATTGAAAATATGAAGCTTTACCGCTAAAAAGTAATGTATAAATTCTCAATAAAAATACTTCTGAATACAAGACATCAGTTGGCGAGATAGTAGTGACAGCTATTAGCCTTCGGATGAATGAGAATTGTTTAAGTTGAAAGAAATGTTAATGTTTGGATCGTCATTTGAATGGTGTAATGGACAGCACACTCGTATGGAGAACGAGAGGTCCAAGGTTCAAATGTTAATTTTTCTTTCTTAAATTATTAATTCATAATTATTTCTCAAGAGTACTTCTAAACTCTGCAATTTACATTTTAGATTTAATCTTAAACTGTGATCATAGTGAAATGTAGTTAGAATTTTTTTCCCCCATGAAATAAGCCTAGTGCAGTTTTTCCACTTTGTCTACTTGCAAACTGAACCATCCAAAAATGAGGCAAAAATTTTATTATAAGGTTTCTCAAAAGAGCACTGTCAATTTCAAAATATACAAGAAATTGTTATGCCTATACAATAGCCCAGGAATCCTTCTTCATCGAGTATATCAGACACTGCTTCAGACTACCGGAAACAGAATCGTCATTGAGGAGAGACAGAACAAAGCTGCTGAGATACCGACAAAAATTATGGAAACAGACGCAATGAAAACTGAAACCTGGAAGCAGCCGAGCTTCAAACTTCGGCACCTGTACACACGTTTCGCAGCCTATTGATTTCTTGGGAATATATGCCTCAACAACAAGTACCATGAACCCAAGGAGGAATGTGTCTGTAAATTATGCAACAATCCATGTCCCAAATATCATCTAGCGAAGTGTAAAAACAGGACTCCATAGTAATTCTGCCCGAAGACAGGTCCTACACTGCAATCATAGCATTTGCATGCTATGCTTTGCAGCTTTACTAGGGAATTGTAGGTGTGGTAGCTTCCCGTTGCTTTCCACACCGGTGAAGGATGATGATGATAAGGATGATAATGATGATGATGATGGCCATATGATTTCGGGGACCATTTGGGCCTTAAATTTTCCTGACATTTGTCTTACAGGTGAGGAAAAACCCCAATAAAAACCTCACCCGAAAAACTGCCCCAACCGGGGGATCGAACCCAGGCCCGCTGCGTGACAAGGCAGCACACTACCTCGAGACCACAGCGGTGGACCTAAAGACAGGTAAAAAACAAAATTAAATTTAATGTACACATTGTGTTTAATAAAGTAAAAAAAAAATTGATTATAGTACTTACTTGACTTTGACTTATCTTCCTCATCAGTGAGATCGATGATTTTGAAATCGCATGACTTATTTGCTGCAAATGCAATTTGCTTCACTGGCTGTCTGTTATTTAACTGAGCTGCTGAGGCAATTCTCAAGTTATTTGCAGTGTTAACTACAGTGGTGTTCATTGTATTAACAGTACTAGTAGGAGAGCCAGTCGCAATAGCAGCTGCTATGGATGTGATAGGTCTTCCAACAGGCTGTAAGTAAAAATAATATAATTCAAAACACAATCACTGATTTATTAAATGGATTGCAAAGATTGTGAAAAAATATACATAGGAAAAACAAAAAAGAACTTAAATACAAGATTGAAAGAACACCTTAGAAATGTTAAAAATGGAAAATAGAAAAATCTGCAATAGCTGCACATGCATGGTCAGAAAAACACAGAAACGAAAACAAGGCCAAATTGCTGAAACAGTTAGATAAATCTAAGGAACAAAACTAAAGAAACACTATGAAGAAACTACCAGCTGCTCAACTGGTTCACAGCCATCTGTGTAAGAATGGGCTTCACTTGATCAGCCGGCTGGGAACCGTCTGTGTAAGTCAATGGGTTAATGTCATTTAAAATTTGTAGGAGTTCAGGTTCAAATCCCAAGAATGGCAAATCTTCAGAGTTCCCATTGTTTTCTTCAGTCATTAAGGTAAAAGCTGAATTGGATTGTTTTATCATGAATAATTTCTATTATTAGTCATAATTTAAAATTTGATGAAAAATGATATCTAAGATTAGTCGTCATTTAAAATTTTATTAAAAATTTAAATTGATAAAAATGTAATAAACTTATGACTACAAATAATCCCCCTATACTGCAGCCACTTATTCTCCAGCCTTGATATTTTCATGACAGTGTTGCTGATATGGATATTCAGTGGGAGTGGCCACTTTATGTATGCGGTTAGCAGACATACAGCTGACAACATGTCTGCAATTTCAAACCTTACTAGTGCGCTATAGCTGCGTCAAGAGCATTGATTGGTTGTGGCAGACATCTACTCCCATAACTTAAAACTTCAAAGCCGGAGATATGGCAGCTGGGGTATTGTAATACACATCCAAACATCTTAGGTAGGATAATGTCTGCATCATTCAAGTATCCCAAAATGAAATAAAAATATCTACTCATGAAAGGGAAAAGATAGTTCTCTGGGAAATATTTAAAAAATTGTCATCTAATTTAACAATTAAAGATTATATTTGAAAAGAAAAATATACGCCTAGACTGGGGTTTGAACCCAGGACCTTTGACTTTCTATGTCAATGCTCTTCCATCTGAGCCACCTAGGCCTCCAATCTAAATGTGTATTTTTCTCTTACACATAGTTAATTCCCTAACCCCAGAATGGAGTCATTGGGTTCAAACCCCAGTCTAGGCATATATTTTTCTTTTCAAATATAATTTGTCCATCATTAAGGTGTTTAAAAACAAATAATATTAACAATTAAAGATTAACTGACTCATTCACTGGCACTATAAAACCTGGAGATTTGTGTAAACATAAGTTCTCTGTGCAACACTATCCTGACCTAATATTTTCCAATCTATCCTTATAATTCATCTTCTCAAATCATAATCCCTTCATTTCATTTTTGGCATACCTACTAGGTGTTTTTCCACCTGGTTTTCCTGCTAGAAGTTTCCATGCCCTTCCTTCTATTCTCATTCATTTGTCAACAGTTTGTGGTTCCCAATTAACTTGAATGAGTGGCTTATTTATTATCATTATGGTTAGTTCCTGTAAATTCTTAACTGTTATTGTTCTGTATGACACTTCAAAATTGCTGCCACTGAAAAATAAAATAAAATTACCTTAACAGGCGATGGTGCAACTTTTCCTACTTTGTTGGCTGATAATTGTGCAGTTGTTGTGATACTTGGACGAGAAATAGTCTGAGGTGTCGAGGTGGGAGTAAACTTTGAGAAACTAGGCGTTACAACTTTCTGGACTGTCACTGGAGTTGGAATAGGTGCTGTTCCTCCTGATGCTTGAGATGTTTGTCTTTGAGACTGTTGTGACTGCTGCTGCTGCTGCTGCTGGTGCAGCTGTGCTGATTGTTGTTGTTGCTGCTGCAGTTGTTTCTGCTGCTGCTGCTGTTGTTGTTGCTGCTGTTGTTGTTGCTGCTGTTGTTGTTGTTGCTGCTGCTGTTGTTGTTGCTGCTGTTGTTGTTGCTGCTGCTGCTGTTGTTGCTGCTGCTGTTGTTGTTGCTGCTGCTGTTGTTGTGGCTGAAATAGCAATAATTAATCATTAAAACATGCATATTTAACATATAAGGACTTATACATATACCCTTTGTAATGCGAACTGAAATTACATCTTGAAATTCATTTATGTCAATTAAATTTGAAGAGAAAAATTTTCGCCTAGACCGGAACTCGAACCCGGGACCCTTGGCTTTCCGGGCCAAGTGCTCTACCAACTGAGCTACCGAGGCGAGTTACGATCTAGACGCAAATTTTTCTCTTATATACGTTGTAAAAAAAAAATTTTTCTCTTCAAATTTAATTTATCTTTCATTGAGAAATGTTAAATCAATAATAAAAACATTAGATTCATTTATGTAACTCTGTTTATTTAACTTTCACAGGGAAAGAACACTATGAGGTTTAATTTAATAATTAAATTAATGTTTTTATTACCTCACCTCATATCCTTTTTTTTCTATACTGCAGTTTCGGAGCTTATCTCCATCGTCAGTAGCCTCTGGTCGACCAGTGTTATGTCGTTTCTTGGCGGTTTCCTTCTTACTTCTGTCGGTGGACCGATGAACCTCTGGATTAGGTCAAAATTTGCGGGAGTTTCAAAATTCATGAGTTTTTCTTTTTTTTTTTTTGGATGTGGATTTTTTCCCAGACTGTGAGTTCCTTTAGTTTATCTGTTTGTTTGATTAGGCTAGCTTCTGTATCTATTAAATGTTTTTCAGACCAAGCATGGGCTGCTACTGCTGACTTGTCCACTTCCCCCTTTTTTACATTTCTAAGGTGTTCCTTCAATCTAGTTTTTAAATTTCTTTTTTTTTTCCTATATAGATTTTGTCGCAATCTTGACATTTGATCTGATATATTCCTGATTTATATTCTTGTCCAATTTTTTCATTTTTGTTGGTTTTAATTATCTTGTTTAGGCTGTATTCATTCTTTGGGGCCAATCGAATGTTAAACTTATTGAAAATTTTCTGGAACTTGTGGTGTTTTTACAGGATGGTAAGTGAATTTTTTTGAATCTTATGTTCTCTTCTGTTTGTTTTTTAAGTGTGCTTTCATTAATTAGTTTTTGCCTTTTGAACTTATTTATTTTCTTGTGTACCATGTTCTCTTCATAACCATTTTCTATTGCTACTTTAATTATGTATTCTTTTTCTTTTTCATATTTTTCAGCCGGTTCAGCCTTAACACACAGATTGGTGAATGTACCCCTGAACCGTGAAAAATATGAAAAAGAAAAAGAATACATAATTAAAGTAGCAATAGAAAATGGTTATGAAGAGAACATGGTACACAAGAAAATAAATAAGTTCAAAAGGCAAACAAAAAACTAATTAATTGAAAGCACACTTAAACAACAAAAAGAAGAGAAAATAAGATTCAAAAAAATTCACTTACCATCCTGTATAAAAACACCACAAGTTCCAGAAAATTTTCAATAAGTTTAACATTCGATTGGCCTCCCAAGAATTGACTAAAGCCTCCACAAGATAATTAAAACCAACAAAAATGAATGAAAAAAAAGGACAAGAATATAAATCAGGAATATATCAGATCAAATGTCAAGATTGAGACAAAATCTATATAGGACAAACCACACAAAGAAATTTTAAAACTAGATTGAAGGAACACCTTAGAAATGTAAAAAAAAAAAAGGGGGAAGTGGAGTGGAAGTCAGCAGTAGTAGCAGCCCCATGCTTGGTCTGAAAAACATTTAATAGATACAGAAGCTAGCCTAATCAAACAAACAGATAAACTAAAGGAACTCACAGTCTGGGAAAAAATCCACATCCAAAAAAACAAAAAAGAAAAACTCATGAATTTTGAAACTCCCGCAAATTTTGACCTAATCCAGAGGTTCATCGGTCCACCGACAGAAGTAAGAAGGAAACCGCCAAGAAACGACATAACACTGGTCGACCAGAGGCTACTGACGATGGAGATAAGCTCCGAAACTGCAGTATAGAAGAAAAAGGATATGAGGTGAGGTAATAAAAACATTAATTTAATTATTATGTAACTCTGTGTTTTTATATAATAAATTTGGGAATTCTTAACATTATGAGGTTTTATTAATAAGAATTAAATGAATCACGAATTCTTCTTACCTCATACTTCTATGTTTTTTTAAACACAACACTGCAGTATCAGCGACCATTGTCACCATCCTCAGCTGTTTTCACGACTGTCAATTTTTTTCTTTTGCCGGTAATTATCCAAATTAAATTAACCAGATGGCAGTTTGGATAATTACCGGCAAAAGAAAAAATTGACAGTCGTGAAAACAGCTGAGGATGGTACAATGGTCGCTGATACTACAGTGCTGTGTTTAAAAAAACATAGAAGTATGAGGTAAGAAGAATTCATGATTCATTTAATTCTTATGTAACTCTGTCTCTACTTTTAAATTATGATGCAACAATGAAATCTCTACTCAATTTCATATAGTGTTTCCTGATGTGGAATATGAAATTTCATAAAGTTAATGCTATTGGTTGACCTTTTTTTTACACAATTTGAAATGTCATTATGAAAAAAAAATGCAAAAATTGTAACTTCATCTAATACTAAGAACACTTTTCAGAAAGCCAAACATTATAAAGTGACATACATTTTTTTTTCTTTTGTAGTACACCCCGGGAATGATTTGATTTCGAGGTTTTTTTAGTCTACCAACAGAGGAAGCAGGAGGCGACGCTTCAAGACATAACAAGTCATAAAAATACTGAGGATGGAACTGAAGAAGATGGTCCCAAAACCGGTCTATTTATTTATTTATTTATTTTACCTGATGCAGTTAAGACCATAAGGTCTTCTTCCACTTCATCAAGGTTGAATTATACATATAATAACAAATATGAAATATAATAACAAATATGAATTATAATAACAAATATGAATTATCTACGTGATTAATGATACATAATAGATATAGGCAGGTTATACAATATAAAGTTGACAATGGAAAGAAATAAAATGTGTAATTATAATAATAGTAACAATAATAATAACCTATAATTTGATTAAGTAAATGGTTTGGTAAAGGAAGTTTAAAATATAGAGAAATAATAAAACTATACATGGAACACGGTTAGATATTATATTGTCTAAGGAAATATGTAGTGAGTTTTTTCTTGAACTGTTTTTGAGTCGGGCAGTCCTTGATATATGAGAGGAGGGAATTACAGAGTCAGATGGCTGAAACAAGGACGGATGAGGAATAGTGAGGTGAGATATAAAAACATTTTCTCCAACTCATTCATATATTAAAAATACCTCATAGTGTTACTTCCCACTTTAAATTTGATTAAAAATATAATAATAATAATAAAGTAAATAAATAAAAAATATACTTTACCGTTTTTCCTGTTACAGGAGGAGAGGACACCCTATTAGCTCTCCGTCTTATCTGTCCTTGATTTCTTGAAGGATCATTGGATATAGAACGATTTCTTAGCATTCCAGCATTCTACAAAAACGAACATAATAAATTTTTGAACATTTTTTGATAACTCACCTCATAAATTTCATGTTTTACATGATACTGCAGTTTCAGATGATATCACATCCATCTTCAGCCATAACTCCAACTGATGAAATTCTTCAGCCGTCAACTCTTCTATTGTCACCACCTTCAGCGCTGCTATCTATGGTTGAATTTATGAACTTTGTAATCAAATGTAAATTAGAAATATCAAAATTCATTGACCTATATTATTTTACTGAATGTATATTTTCTCCCAAACTGTCAATTCTAAAGGTTTATCCACTTGTTTTAAAACCTTTAGAATTGACAGTTTGGGAGAAAATATAAATTCAGAAAAAATAAATATAGATTAATGAATTTTGGTATTCCTAACAAACAAAAATTTTACTTCGAAGTTCATAAATTCAACCATAGATGACAGCACTGAAGGTGGTGACAACAGAAGAGTTGGCGGCCGAAGAATTTCATCAGTCGGAGTTATGGCTGAAGATGGATGTGATACTGTCTGAAACTGCAGTATCGTGAAAAACATGAAATTTATCAGGTGAGCTGTCAAACATTTTTCTCCGATGAATTTCAATGATTATACCTCATAATGTTTATTTCCCAACAATAATTTAATATACATATAATAAAATTCAAAGGCATGAACAAAAAGCTTAGCAAACTCTCATACTTTCCAAAATAAAGTAACCCAGTACGTATATAGCTATCTACCACTTCTGTGATGTAAAAGCATGAGCATCCCAGGACTCCTGACTATACCATAGTTTTTTTTTTCAATTTAACCCCTCAGCATGGGAGCATTTAAATATATATTCTATGTTAAAGGAAATTTTAATATCTCCTCTATGAGATGGCAGTTCATAAAGCCTGTTTTCTTGGTATATTTTCATTAAGAATCATAATAAAACAAATGTGGTGCATGTTAATCATGCTCGATCAGCACTGCGCAGAGAAGTGCGGGCACTGCACGTCATTCCACGCTGATGGGTTAAGGTCTGGAATGGGATTCTTTCTGCCTTGTGAGGATAACTGAATAACCACTTGATATGAGAAGAAACTATTCCAGTTTAAAAAATGAAAATAAGGTTGAGGGAATGTATCATCAACTTTTATAAGATTCATGATGTGTTCCGTTGAGGTTTATTCAAAATTAATATAAAATTATAGAATATTAATGTATCATGTTAACCCACTGACATCCTGTACTGTCTTCTGAGAGTGATGGCAAGCACATCAGCCTTAGCTCTTTCACAACTGTGGTGTCATGAATTAATCTTTTTTAATGTAAAAGATAATAATTTCTAAATGATTGAAGTTTCATTATAAAAAACTTAAGATCCATTTTACTTAATGCATGGTTTCTGATTTTCAACAGTAATCTAACTAGAGGTTGTGTTTTTCTGAATAAATCATGAGCGACAAAGTTGTGAGTGATTTTGCCTAACGAAAAACACAACCTTGCATTGGATTTGGAGTGACTATTAAGCGAAAAATACATTAGAAGCTAAAATAATTATAATGTTTAATATTTACCAAATGTGAGATTACGTATTCCAATCTTACTTCTGGGTGATTTGTAAGCCACTTGTATAGTTATAAATAGCATATCTTTGCTGTTAAATCTCTTGGAAAAAATCAATAACAGATGATTGAATGAGAAATAACTTTTAACAACATTGCAGATTCATCATACAACATTTAATAATGTTTTTAGAGCAACACAACTAACCTTCTTTTATTGTTATTTTTTAAATTGTTTTCTTTTGGCATTTCTTGCTGTGCCATATCGATAATACATTGTTGAATAGATATCCTTGTCAAAGAAGTTAATTTGCGGGGATATCTCTCATTACAAATTTTAAATGTGAGGTTATGTATTCCAATCTTATTTCCGGGCAGTTTCTAAGCCGGCTGTATAGTTATAAATAGCATATCTTTACTGTTAAATCTCTTTGAGCTTGGGAAAAATCAATAACAAATAATTGTAGGAGAAATAACTATTAACAATAATGCAGATTCATTATAGAACATTTACCCTCAGGGGTCCTCATCTAGGGGATATGTGGATGGCGACCACAAGGTGCCCAAGCTGTGCAAAACATTTCTTCCACTTACTTGTGTTTTGCACTCTTTTAACTTTACTATCTAACCTCTCTTGGTTAACTCTTGTTTTTTCGACCCCGATGCTATTAGGGCATCCGAGGGCTAGGGAGTCTTTCCTTTCTTCCATTTCTTCTTTCCTTTATTTTCTTTTCTTCTCCAGAAAAGCCTGACCAGAGGCTATAAGATGGCAGCCCCATCACTGGTCTTGCCTTCCTTTGGCCAGCAACCAATCGAAGGGACTATTATTATGCTTTCAAATCTTATACGAGAATTTCCCGGAAGGCCATCCTATGAAACGCTGGAGGGAAAATTTTCTATAGGATCGTAACAGGCCTTGGCCTAATACTTGGAAGGCAGAAGAAGAAGAAGAATAAATTTTTTAGAGCAATAGAACTAACCTTTTTTTTGGTAATTTTTTAAGTTGTTTTCATTTGGCCCTTTCTAGCTGCACCATATTGATCGTACATCGTTGAATCAGTATCCTTGTCAAAGAAGTTAATTTCCAGAGATATCTCTCATTACGAACAGGAAGAGACAATTTTATCAACAGGAAGAAGCAAAATTATCGGTTTATGAGATAAATAGTCAGTGTAATTTATTGTTTGTTTGATGCTGCTATTAATATATTCACCCACTTCCTTTAACACTTCGAGTCTGGCAGTGGTACTAGTACCACAGCATTTAAATGACACTAAAGCCAGAGAAAATTAAATCAGAACCAGAAAACACCATTGTAAATCCGCCTGCACAGGCATACCAAGGGATTTAATTTTCTCCGGCTTCAGTGTAATTTAAATGTCGTGGTACTGGTACCACTGCAGGACTCAAAGTGTTAATTTAAAACCCATATCAGTCCCCTAGGAGTCCTACATACCAATCAAAATTTTCATTTTTAGGTGAGGTATTAAAAATATTAATTTAATTCTTAAATTAAACCTCATAGTGATTTTTTTCCTGTGAAAGTTAAAAAAAAAAAAAAAACTGAGAACCGAAAAATTACTGTTGGTTAATTATATATGGTTCAAATATTGATGAGTAATGAAAAGTAAAAAATTAACAAATGCAATCCCAAATATAGTGCATATAACTTTTTTTTTAAATTGTAAACTTACCATTGGACCCATATGAACCTGCAGACCTACTGAGCGTGTTATTTTAACTGGAATTGGCCTCTCTTTTCTTGTTCGAGCATCACCAATGTACCTTTTCATTACCATCTCCATATCTTTCAGCTGAAATTTAACATAAAATAATTACTGAAAGAATATTAATATTTTACTGGTATAGTGTACAATTAAACCATTATAAAGATACAAGTTAAAATGTGTGGCTTTTTACCCATGACTAACTCGCTGGCACTAACAAACCCATAGGGGCCGCACAGACATAAGCTCTCTATACAGCCATATCCTGAGCTAATGTTTTCCAATCATTCCTTATATAATCTACATCCCTCAAATAACGGGTAATGTTATTCTCCCACCTCATTTTTTGCCTACCTGTACTTTCCTTCTTGTTTTCCTACAAGGAGTTTCCAAACCCCATGGTCATGAAGATAAAATGTAAATTATGGAGCACTGACTTCTCTTGGTACAAACTTAAAGGACATTAGGTTTAAAATTGCCTAAATTAGAGCCTCTGGCAAAAATTTAATTGGCCTTATTCAACCAAGTAGTAGAATACCTGCGCCGTAGGCAAGTGGTTAAGGCAGGAAGCCTTGGCGCAGAGCTACGGGACTTGCACTGGTTCAAGTCTCCATGGGGAAAATTTTCTCATGGTATTTTGGCCAGTATAGGACCGGTGCCCACCCAGCATCATGAGGCATTTGGGTAGCTACAATAAGTAACGGCTCCAGGTTGAGAAAACCAGCTATAGAACAGAGCTGCAATCACATGGTTCAGTTATAATTTTTTTTCTATCTTCAAGATTGATACATAACATGAATACTATAATTTTAAAAGTTGACTCTAGTGGACCCCATTCACCAGAAATGACAAGCGCTGACACTGGGCCTGCTAGCTACCGAGTGCCATTGAAAATGTCATCTAAGTAATATGTTAATTGTCTACCAGATATTAAGTAACCCCCCCCCCTGCAAGAAAGCGCCCTTGCCCTATGTGGGGGATGTAAGATTGTAGATTAAAATTGTGAGAATTTGCTGTCATGTCATTATTGTGAAAAAATCTGGTTCTGTAATTAATTATTTAGAGGTAGTATTGGAATTATTTATAATATTTATTATTAGTTTAATTTTATTAATTTGTGTTTAGTGGGGGTAGTTTTTTTTTAACTTTATTGGAGCATAAGGTTTTAGGTTATGTTCACTAATAAGGTTGGGTTTATTGGTACTTTACAACCATTTAGAGATGCAATTAAGTTGTTTAGAAAGGAGTAAACATTCCCATTAACTTCTAATTATATTTCTTACTATTTTGCACCTATTTTTAGCCTATTTTTATCTTTGTTGTTATGAATAATTTTTCCTTATTTAAGTGTTCTTCATTCCCCCAAACATTATAGCTGGTTTTCTCAACCTGGAGCCACTACTTATTGTAGCTACCCAAATGCCTCACAATGCTGGGTGGACACCGGTCCCATTCTAGCCGATTTTCCATGAGAAAACTTCTTCCTCCATAATGACCCAAGCCAGCACAAGTCCCTTAGCCCTATACATCACAAGTGGAATGTACAGTGAGATATTTCTAAAATAGTGAAAAATGGATTAACTTTCTAAAAACAAAGATTTTTTATTCTGCATCATAAAATAATGATATATTATTATATTAATATTAAGAAGTTAAAGCTGTTACTATGATTGAAATAAGTAAATTAATGTACAAAACTAAATCATTGCAATCAATGGTAAAGAGAAAAATGGTTGGTGAAAATTAAACCTCATAGTGATTAATTCCTATAAAAGTTAAAAGAAAAATTGTTGCCTGAACCAGCAATTGCAACCCAAACCTTCAGCTTTCCGTGCTGATGCTTTGACCACTGAGCTAATTCAGACTTCATTCTCATCCAAACATAAATCCTCCCTTTACTCTTGGTCCTACATTCAAAAGCAATGAATCATCATTCACAAGTACACAATGAGAATGGCTTCTACATTAAGAAGACATAAAAGGACTCCACATAGCTATAGCATTATATATTAAACTAGAAGTCCCAATCACGTGTTGCTGTGGCTAAGGTATACGTTAAACATTTTAATCAAGTTGCTGTCTTTCAGCCAGATTACTTAAAACTAATACTTACACACGAAATTAATAATATTGAAAATAAAATAAACACTGAACACACTTAAATTATAAAATAATCAATATTTGTAATTCAATTGAAAATCGCGGTTGCAACAAAAAGCACACCCATCTGGATCTCTCTTTGTTAAATAATAAACCAATTACCTTACACTGCCATCTGTTAGAATTGTATGGAACTCACAGATAATTACACCGCCATCTGTTAGAATCATATGGAACTCACAGATAATTATAACTCTTTGTTAAATAATAAACAAATAATTTGCAATAAAAAAATAATGTGACTATAAATTTAGTTATAAACTACCCTAAGTCTCAAGTTGGATCAAACTGCACACAGTGTGCAAAATTTTATTAAAATCGGTTCAGTAGTTGAGGATTCCATCGCGGACAAACAATGTGACACGAAATTTTTATATATTATGATTAATATGAATGATGATTCATTGCATTTGAATGTGGGATCAAGAGAATAAGTTAAAGGGAGGATTTATGCTTGGATGGGAATGAAGCCTGAATTAACTCAGTGGTCACAGCATCAGCATCGAAAGCTGAAGGTTAGGGGTTCAATTCCCAGTTCAGGCAAAAATAGTTCTCTTTACTATTGATTACAATATATTATATTACACTGGTCAACATGATTTTTGTCTCATGAGTACCAATAGTTGTACTTAATGCAATTTTTTATCGTGTTTTTAAATATGTATTCGGAATTTCTCCATCACCCACGGTTTTTTTTATTTCAATTTCGATTAATGGATTTAAATAATTATTTTTTAATAAACGTTTCTTCGTCCATTTGTCCATTGCAAAATAAAACCAAATGAGCTAACTTAAATGGTTTCATAATTACAAAGAAATAAACGTTATCTCAGTCAAAAAATTGGAATTTTTAATTTATTCATTTGATTTTGTATAGATATATTTATAAAAAAATTAATTGTCTTGGTGATGGTAACTATGTACAATAAATTTATAAACAAACATGTCTTGAAATTGATCTCACATAAGGAGATTGAAACGTCGACACAATAAATTTATATTTTGACTGAGATAACGTTTATTTCTTTGTATTTATAATATTAATTACTCTCAGTGAAAAATAATTTTAAAAAAGTCTTAAATGGTTTCAGTTATGGAAAAGAGATATCAAGGCAAATGGAAATTCGAATATGCTGACCGATTATTGTTGGACCATCAAGAGGGATGCTCCATAGGCAAAATATAGCAGAAAATCTTCATTTCTTACTTTCTAGGTGAGTCCGAATGTTTGAATATGTGTAGTTACGAATGTAGAAAATATTAAAGTGTTTGAAATTATAAATTCCTGTCTCTTTGAAACCTAGTGTGATGGAGAAAAACTGATATCATATTTGAATTCAGGGAACAAAATACTATCAAAGCACATATTTTTCTTTCTGAGACAAAAAAAAAGTTTATTTTTTGTTGCTCGGTGTTATTAATGGTGATGATAATTCATTGTGTATTTTGTAGTAACCCAACTTTGGGATTCTTGGTGTGTGAAGAGATGAATCTCTCTCTCTCTCTCTTACAAACCTACCCAAGACATAAAGAACTAACCTGTTTCTGTAGCTGCTGTACTTTTTTACGCCACTGTTCAATCATCTGTTCCAAAGTCTGACATCTCTGCCGCATGTCTCCAATAGTACAACGATCTGTCACAACCTCACACATCTTCTGCATCAAAAATTCCTCCAGATCCTGCACAGTATAAATAAAAATAATAGTAATCAATCTTTGTAAGATTAGCATAAAAATATGTTATTACTAGAGACCGGATGTTAGGGAAAATGCCTATAGTTATTTATTATAAATATTGTAAAAGTGATTTCATATAAGTTCGTACCAACTACCCTAGAGTTGTTTTCCGATTCAGATTGAGGGTCTTTCCACTTTTCAGCGGTTGTCCTTTTACCAGCCGGCTGCTGACCCTTCACATCCACATGTGTCAATCACAGAGGTAGATGATCTACAGCCAGTGTAGGGGTGACATGTGGTTAGCATGTCGAGTCCCCCAGCCGTTATAGCTGGTTCCTCAACCTGGAGCCGCTACTTATTGTAGCTACCCAATTGCCTCACGATGCTGGGTGGGCACCGGTCCCATACTAGCCGAAATACCATGAGAAAATTTCTTCCCCCATGGAGACTCAAACCAGCGCAAGTCCCGTAGCTCTGCGCCAAGGTTCCTACCTTAACCGCTCGTCTACGGCACGGGACGAGTTGTTTTCCATGAAGTTAATTTTGCCTATAAATGCCTATTTCAGCTTATAATGCCTGTAAATGCCTATTTGCAATTTTTTCTCAAAATTAACTTAGTATTTCAACGAAATCAATTGAAATGGACAAACTTCATAGCACAATCATTTCATAGAAGTTTTCAAGTGTTCTTTTTATAAATTCCCTTAGAATATTTTAGGGTAAGGGTGGCAATAACCCAATAACCTAGCAGGTAGAAGGTTTCCCCCTTAATGCACTCCCGTTAGGTAAATATTGTATATTTCCACCTCATGCATTCCCGTTAAGCGAAATAGCCCTAAGCTATGTCCCATTGTATTATGCTCCGGCTCTAAGGCTTGGAAAAAAGATCTTTGCTTCTTTTCAATACAAATATTGCTGACTGACAAAGAGGGTTCTGCTCTTTGTAAAAAGGCAAAACAAATTCCAAAAGCATCTCTGATATCTTTGCATGCTATTGATAGTACATGTTTATATTCTTAACGTAAGACTGTAAAAAGTTATGTTGTAGTCAATTGTTTGTAAGAGCCTATTTTGAATATTTTAGTGCCTATATTAATGATTATTAGTGCCTTTTTGCCTGCTTTTTTTTAATTTTTTAAGTGCCTAACATCCGGACTCTAGTTATTACTAAATTGGTTTCAAATAAAATATTAAATTTTTAATGATGATGGCCCAGATCAGTGGATTTTAAATTTCTAAAATCTACAATACACCACCAGATATTCATATACAACATATAAATATTCATCTTCAGTATATATATAAAATTCAGGATTCTTTTAATCACATATCTTCTATAGGTAAATCTTCATTATTTTTTCTTGAATAAAATTTTTTACCATCTTACATCAAAAATAAGTTTTAAAATAAATACTTGGTTTAAAAATAAAACAAAATAATAATTGTAATCATTACTAAAAAATGGAAAGAACAAAAATAGTACTAAATGACAAATGCTAGAACAAGTAAAAGATTTCAATTATCTAGGCGTATCTTTAGGTTGTAATACAGAAAAAGACATAAATAATAAATTACAAATATTTCAATATTTATGTGGCACCCTTAAAAGAATATTGGGAAAGAAAGTAAGAAAAGAAACATGTTTAAAATTTTATAAAGTACTGGTGTACCTGCAATATTGTATGGCTCAGAAACATGGACTCTCAATAAACAGTCAATTAAAAGAATAGAAGTAGCAGAAATTAAATATTTACGATTTATGGTAGGATATATTTTAATGAATAAAAAAACGGAGTGAAGATATCCTCAACGTGTCCAACTCAGGATCGGGTCGAGAGATGAGATGAGATGAAGCCCCATATTTATAGAAGTCTGTGAACAACAAGGCTGACCAATCATGACACACAGTCACAGGGGCAGATGAATGAAATGGGTGAGATGAGCATGGAGAAATGGTGGAATTAAATTTGTGGCAGGGAAAAACAGGAGAAATCCCAAGAAAAACCTGCCCAAGCTCAGTTTCGTCCACCATGAAACCCACATCGAGTGACCGAGATTCGATCTTGGGATCCCAGCAGTGAGAGGCGAGTGTCTAACCACTTGCACCATGGAGCCGCCAATTAAAATATCAAAAATATTATATATTCTTGATGCAGATGACCACATTATCTTTGCCAACTGTGAAGATGAGTCATTGTAGTACAACATTTTAAGATCGAAATTTTTACAGCAAAAATAAAAATCTCAGGTTTTCAAGGAAAATGGTGATTAGAAGTAAAATTTCCATCAGATACCAGTGGAAACACTAGGAATTTTAATTTGAGAGTCTGAACAACCAATCGAAGGGACTATAATTATGCTTTCAAGTCTTATACAAGAATTTCCCATAAGGGAAAATTTTCTATAGGATCATAACAGGCCTTGGCCTAATACTTGGAAGGAAGAAGAAGAAATAATGGTAAAATATACTACAATTAATGAAAAGTTTTAAGTATTAGGCATACCATACTGTGTAGATGTCCCGCACCGTAGCCGAGTGGTTAAGGCAGGAAGTCTTGGCGCAGAGCTATGGGACTTGCGCTGGTTCGAGTCTCCATGGGGGAAGAAATTTTCTCATGGTATTTCGGCCAGTATGGGACCGGTGCCCACCCAGCATCGTGATGCATTTGGGTAGCTACAATAAGTAGTGGCTCCAGGTTGAGAAAACCAGCTATAACGGCTAGGGGACTCGACATGCTGACCACATGTCACCGCTACACTGGCTGATTATCATCTACTTCTGTGATTGACACATGTGGATGTGAGGCCAGCAGCCGGCTGGTAGGCTAAGGGCCTTGTAGGCCTGTCGTTCCTGGAGTTTTTTTTTTTACTGTGTAGACAAAATTCATCAAATTTTAGGCTAAACAACAATAAGGTTCTAAGCCCATTGCTCTGCAGGTTGCAAATTAATTTCCAGCTCATTGCATTTGTATTATGCCGGAAAGACAGACTATGCCTATCATATTGCAAAAATATTTTTTTAAACATTCTTCAATTATTGGCTTCCCAGCAGTGATAAAAATAAGCAATAATAAAAATATTAAAATATTCGAAAGAAAAATTTTAAGAAGAATTTTTGCACGAGTATAATCAATTGAACAATTTTGAAATAAGAATTCAGAGGAGGATACATGGATCAATTAATGAAAATTGTACCCGGAGAACTTTATCAACCATTACATAAATCACCTGACATATTTACCTCAATTAAAATGGGCAGGTCATGTGCAGAGAATGAAAACTAAAAAATTGTTAAAAATTACTGATAATAACCCTTGAGGAGTTACGCAATTAAAAGTTTACAAAATTATGGCAGTACCTATCATAACATATGCAAGTGAGAATTGGACGCTTGACCATTCAGACAAAAGAAAAATAAAAACTGCAGAAATGAAGTCCTTATGTTCAGTAGCAGGTGTGACAATTTTGGACAGAAAAAGAATGAAGATATTAGAAAATATTTAAATGTTTTTAATTTAACAAATAGAATTGACAACATGAGAAACAACTGGTATGAACACATTAAAAGAATGCCTTCAGATAGAATCCCTCAGCTGTTATTAAAGTACAAACCAATAGGACATAGAAGTGTTGGCCGCCCATTTACTAGATGGGAAGATTCATTAAATCCCACTTGATGTGAAAACAGGTCAAAAGGCCTAATTTCATTAAGTATAAGAAGAAGATTACTGATAACAAATAAGAAGGGAGATGAAGAGTTAGAAAAGCCAATAGTGATGGATAAATAGTGTTTTGGAGAATATAAGGATTAAAGATATCTATAGGAAAAACAAAAATTATGGCATTTCAAGGTGTAGATCCTGTCAGAAATAAAATTGTACTGGACAATAAAATTTTGGAGCAGGTGAATAATTTTACATATCTAGGATACAATATCTCATATGAAGAAGAAAAGGATGTAAATGCAAAAATATCTAAATTTTTAAGAATTTTAGGGTTAATAAATTCTATCTTCAAGCCACAGTTAGTCCAAAAGCATTCAAGAATGAAAGTGTATAAAACACTGGCTCTTCCAACTCTTTTGTATGGTAGCGAAGTATGGACGTTGAAACAGAAGGATATACAGAGACTTAGATCTGCTGAAATTAGATATCTTCGGAGGACTGCAGGATACACACTACTAGATCACAAAAAAAATGAAGACATCTTAGAAGAATTACACATGGAATCTTTAGAAAACAAAATTTCTGATTATAAGTCAAGATGGATGCAACATGTTCATCAAATGGAAGATCACAGAATACCCAAACAAATGTTAAGATATCAACCTGCAGGAAGAAGAAGACCAGGACGTCCACTCAGAAAGACTTCTGGATGGTGTTTCTCTTGAGGCCGAAACAGGTTAACAAATGGCCTAAATTCGTGAATGTACTATGATGATGATAAGGAAACTGGGCATCAAGAACTGATATGACGTGGCTGAAGAGAGATCAACCTGGCAGAAAATCCTGAAGGAAGCTGAGGCCCTTAATGGACTGTAATGCTAATTTAGTGATTTTGATGTAAAAATGATGTTACAATGATGGATCAAACAGAGTGCATGATGATACTGATTTAGTCAAGATGACTAAAGCTTCAAGAATAAGATGGCTGGGCCACTTTTTCAGAGAAAAGGAATCAGATTTGCCCCATAATGTACCTTTACATAAAATTGATGGCAAATAGAAAATTGGAACACTTCCCTATCAGATGGATAATCTTCAAGGTAATGGGAGTGACTGGACGGATGCAGAAGATATAAAGATAATGGAGGCACATTGTTAGGAAAGTAAAGCCCTGTAACAGGTTATAACACCATGATGATGAATAATAATATTTTACGCATTTTGCATAATTAAAATTGGGACAATTAAATTACTAGTTTAGCGGATGAGTTTGAACAAATTGAATGAAGCTTAAACACCCCCGTCTCCTAAATAAGGCACTATTGGAAATACAATTTTTGAACATGTGAACTCATTATTTCGAAAAGAAAAATTGTCCATCATTGTAAATGTTAAAATTTAAATACATTGAAAGGGAACTCTTTTTTATAATCAGACCAACCATGACAAAAAGACAACACAGAAAATTTCAATAATGCCCTTAACCCATTCGCCTCAGAAGATGAGGTACACTCGCTTAACTCTGCCTGTTATAAATTTTGCAATATTTTGTACATCCCTTGGCCCGGTAATTTTTGTTAACATTTATGAATAGTAGAGGGATGTGTTTTGGTCTTCACCTATATTGTGATATAAAATACCGTTATCTTTTGTTCGTTTTGGATGTCTAAAATTATACAATATAAATTACAATGACTTAAATCCGGTTTCTGATTAAATGTATTGAGCATTTAAACCTGAAGTGAATGGGTTAAGTAATTTTTTTCAAGTTCTAACAAAAAAAAACACATCATACAAAATGCCAAAGCCCACATTTATGTACAGCAGCAAGGCCAGAATTCTCCAGAATGAAGATCTAAAATACCCAACAACTGCATGAATGAAATTTTTAAGAACTGCTGACTGCAGTCTCTTACATTGTAAAATAAAATATCACATCAGCAACAAACCAAACTTAAACCCCATTCATTAACAGGCCTATAGACAGAATTGGCTCTTACATGTCAACAGAATGGATCATTCCAGATTGCCTCTACAAATCTTCCAATATGTACATCAAGGAATAAGATCTTTGGATTAGTCACTGGGATAGCTAATTGTAACAGGTCATTAGGTCTACTTTTTGATATATTCTAATGTATTTCACCAAAAAGAGATAATTTTGGACAGAAACTCTCAGAAATAAAATATGGTACACTAATTGTTAAGTGAAATTCTCATACATTCCACAAGGAAAGAGATTCTTGGCACTTTTATGTTATGGGCAAGAACTGTAATGCAGAACAAAACAATGTTGAAGTAGTAATCACACACAAAGCAAGAAGAAAGCCATCAAGCTGTAATTACCGATCTTCCAATCTAAATTGCTGGCTTTCCTTTATAATTTTCTGCTATTGATCCTAATCCTAACATTCCATGTTCCTAGGAACATGTCCCTGTGTTTGAGCCTTTGGCATGGGTTCCCTGAAGTAGCCCCGCCCAGAGAACCAAATGGGGGACTATTTGACCATGTCCACATTTCTTGACGGTTGTATTTTTACGGTGAAAGATTGTCACTCTTTCGCCCAAGGTACTTTTTTCGTCTGGTTTATCACCTTCGACCAGTCCGGAATGGGTAACCCTATCGGCCGATAGCAAGGAGATACTGAAGGCCAACACGCACACACTATTGAGTAACACTAAGAAATTAGGACTGGAAGTAAATATCAGTAAAACTAAATATATGGTCACACGTAGAAATACATTATATAATGGAAATGGACAGCTAATGACAAATGAGGGAAATTTTGAGGAAGTGGCTGAATTCAAATACCTAGGAACAATAATCACAAATAGGAATGAGATGCACAAAGAAATTAAACATGGGCACAATTCTGGAAATGCATGCTATTATGCATTGCAGAGACTTTTGATGCCCCAACTCCTTTCAAAAAACGTTAAGCTGAAAATATATAAAACTATTATTCTACCAGTTATATTGTGTGGGTGCGAAACATGGACTCTTACTTTAAGGGAGGAAAGGAGATTATGAGTATTTGAGAATAAAGTTCTTAGGAAAATTTTTGGACCAAAGAGAGATGAACAGACAGGTGAATGGAGAAGACTACATAACAATGAACCACATGATCTTTATAGGAAGCCAGATATAATAAGAACAGTTAAGTCTCATAGACTGCGATGGGCAGGACATGTTGCGCATATGGGGAATGAAAGACTTGCATGGAAACTTCTTGTAGGAAAGCCAGAAGGAAAACGCCCAGTTGGTAGACCAAGAATGAGGTGGGAGAACAACATTAACTATGATTTGAGGGAAGAAAATTATACAGGGAATGATTGGAAAGCATTGGCTCAGGATAGGGATGTATGGAGAGCTTATGTCCGCGCGGCCATGAACCTACAGGTTCGATAGTGCCAGTGAGTAAGTAAGTAAGTATTGATCCTAATCCATGAAATTATTATAATGTAAATTGTCAACCCCTGAAGGAGAGTTCGGGGGTTGGAGAGATGGTTCTGACCATATGGCTGGTTGCAGCGAGCGTCCTTGACTCCGAGGTAACCTATCATGGACGAACGTAAGCTAGCATACTTGTTTACACTTATTCCTAGAGTAGCATTGGATTTAGTTTTAGATAGGCCTAATAAACTAAAGCATTAAATATCCAGCCTAAGAGGCTTAATATAGTCTTAGCTAATATGTATTTTGTTCAGGCTCATTTTTAGGTCTTGTATGTTTCAGAATATTTCAACTTGTCTTTCTGTTATAAACTCTCTAACATTATTTTAAATTTGTTAAATATATATTTTCATTTTTAGCTTTATTTTATTTATGTCTGCCTTAATTCCTTAGTTTTTGCTATCCTTTGCAAATTTAGGTATATCCATGACCTTGATTTACACATTCAGTACCGAAAACCAGTTAAGGCATTTAAAGAGACTATCGTGTATGCGGCCGTCGGTCAGTTAACTCGCTTTAGAGCGGGCGCGAACAAATCACGTTTATATTCGGCACCTAAATATTGTGTTGGCTTAGTATGACTTGGAGATCATAGATGGCATGTAAATGTACATTTTCTATTCCCGTTTGACACATTTAACCTTGGTGAATCCCCTTTTATTTTTAAAACAACACATGGAATTCGTTCACCCAAACTTGCCTCCAGGCTCCAATGCAGTCATATATGTTTCCCGTTATCGCACTGTTGTTTGTGCGTGAGTGAAACCATGGCGAAAGAAAAATATCTCACTGAAGAAGAATTAGTGAATATTTTGTATAATAATGATTCAGGTGATGAACTGATTCCTGAATTAGAAGATTCACAAAGTGAAATTGAAGATGAACTTCCACTTCCTGAAATTGATACACCGATACCATGTGATGTCAATCACCCAAGTTATTTCACCATCAAATCCTACTAGGATATCTCCTTTAGGTATGTACAAAATTTGAATTTTCTAGGACTAATAGTTTGTGAATAATGGTCCATTTTGTGAAGTGCCGCGAAAAGGGTAGCTGGGGTATTTAAATGGCTGGCCTGTGGGTTTAAATGCCCTGCTCAGTGCCTGGTACTGAATGTGACACAGTCCGTCTCATTGATTGTAATTGGCCTATAAAAGAATATTGCTAATCACTAACAGGAGACGGGCCTTAACACCATCATTGAGATGTATGAAACGAATAATAAAAATATCAAAATTATTAACTATTGAAAAAAGATATATATATATATATATACTTACATTTCTTGAAAGATTCTTTAATAAGTTGTCTTGTAAGTTACGCATAAGTGGCATAGGATTTAACTTCTTAGGTTCTTTGGGTTTGTCGACGTCAATAGTATCTTGAGAATCCTCTGTTAATCCTAGCACAACTCGTTCGATTGCAAGATCCAAATTTGATTTTGGAGACCTCGGTGGTAAAGAATTTTTTAGTTGTTGAGATTGTGCAATTCTTTCATTATCCTTTTTTCTGTTTTCCTCATCATCCTCTTTATTTTCTAAATTGATATCATTGCTTTCTTTAGCTACATTATCGTTGGTACTATTGTCTATACCTTCAACCTGTTTCTTTTCACACACTTTCTTTGTACTATCCTCATCTACTGACATCTTTTCGTCATTTTTTGTCACCTTTTCATCATTTTTTGTAGATTTTTTATTGTCCAAAATTTCTTCTTTTGACTGTACTGAACTAACACTGCTACTATCAGTCTGTTTATGTTGATCATTTTGATCTTTTGTACTTTGAGATATCGTTTTATTCACTAACAACACTTTTGTAGGACTATCAGTAGAATTCTTCTGTAATTTTTCAGAGTTACTGAGTTTACTCAATTGGTTTTCCATTTCTGGTGTGATACGTACTTTCTTCACCTCGATGAGACCAACTTGTTCATGAATGCGTTTAGTACCAGTTCTCGCTACCTCACTCTCCTTATCTTTTAAAACACTACACTTTTTATCACCTTTGTTTTCCTTCTCACCAGAAACACTGTTACTTTTTCCAACCTCGCCTTCTTTATTTGCTTTATCCTCTTTCGGTTCACTAATTTGGTCCACAACTTTAGCCACTTCTTTAATTTCACTAGGAATATCCTTAACTTCACCTTTTTTCTTTTCAATTGCACTAACACCATCTTCACTGCTGTTTCCTGTAACTTTGGTCCTTTTTATAATTCTATCAGCATTATCTTCTAAACTTGTTCTTTTACGCACCACCTTTTCAGCTGTAAAATAAAAGTACAAAGATATTAATTCAACGTATTTAACATTTTAACAATAACTGAGAATTTTACAACTATGCATTTATTAAGTTATGTAGATAGAAAATAACACTATGAGGCTTTTTAATATTGTAAATCAATGGTAAAGAGAAAAATTTTTGCTTGAACTGGGAATCGAACCCCGAACCTTTAGCTCTCCATGCTAATGCTCAGACCACTGAGCTAATCCAGGCTTCATTCCCCTCCAAGCAAGAATCCCTCCTTTACCTTTACTCTACTGGCCCCACATTCAATTGCAATGAATCATCATTCACAAATACACAATGAATGGCTTCTACCTGAAGAAGACATGAAGGGACTCCACACAGCTATAGCATTATTTATTAAATTAATATTGGGAAGCTAAAGCTATTACTATGATAGAAATAAGTAAATTAATAAACACAATTAAATTATTGTAAATCAATGGTAAAGAGAAAAATTTTTGCCTGAACCGGGAATCGAACCCCGAACTTTTAGCTTTCCGTGCTAATTCTCAGACCACTGAGCTAATCCAGGCTTCATTCCCATCCAAGCAAGAATCCTTCCTTTACCTTTACTCTACTGGCCCCACATTCAATTGCAATGAATCATCATTCACAAATACACAATGAATGGCTTCTACCTGAAGAAGACATGAAGGGACTCCATACAGATATAGCATTATTTATTAAATTAATATTGGGAAGCTAAAGCTATTACTATGATAGAAATAAGTAAATTAATAAACACAATTAAATTATTGTAAATCAATGGTAAAGAGAAAAATTTTTGCCTGAACCGGGAATCGAACCCTGAACCTTTAGCTTTCCGTGCTAATGGTCAGACCACTGAGCTAATCCAGGTATTGTTTATTTTTTTCTTTCACTCACCTCATACATAAATTAACAAAAACCAACAAAAATAAAAAGATTGAAGACTGCAAAAAATCAGGAATTTATCAAATTAATTGTAAAGATTGTGAAAAGATATACATAGGAAAAACAAAAAGGAATCTAAATACAAGAAATGTTAAAAATGGAGAAACAAATAAATCTGCAATAGCTGCACATGCCTGGTCAGAAAAACATAGAATAGAAACCAAAACAAAATTACTTAAACAATTGGAAAAACCGAAGGAACTCACAATTTGGGAAAAAATTTACATATGCAAGAATGAAAACACAACTATGAATTTTGAAATACCCGGTTATAAGGAGAGAGGATTGACTTGGAAGTTCATCGGTCAGCCATCAGATGGCGCGGAGGTCAGTCTGCTAGATAGATGGCCGTTGGAAGTCAGTTGTGAACATGATACAGCATTGAGAATGTCACAAATGAAGTGACAAAACCCGGGTCTGCGAGGAGTTATGAAGTATGAGGTGAGTGAAAGAAAAAAATAAACAAAACTATGCATTTGTTCCTTATGTTCTTTGTAGTGATAAAGTAAATACTGTGAGATCAGTTTAGTAGTGGAAGGCAGATGCGGGGATTTCACTATACACTGCTGATGCACTTGCAGCAGAGAACAGACAGCATAGGATCGCGGTGATGCAACCACACACATTTTTGTAAGTATTTTACAAATTGTTGTACTTACAAACTTTATTGAAGCCGGTGTTGTCCATACATTTTTGACACCTCTTTATAAAATTTGTTGTACATATTATGGAATGTTGGACGTGATGGAATTTTTACACCTGGGAATCGTGTTTCAAATCGTCTTCGTACTTGGCTGGCAAGACTGAGTTAATAAATATTGTTCATAAATAAATTCAGTAGAAAAATTATTAGCCATTATACAGCACTCATACACACGCGATTCAATTTACACTTATGTTTTATAAGATACAAATTTTAAAATTGAAATAACTTCTACACACGTCATTCTTTTACACAAGGAAAAGCGAGTGAGCACCTAATCTACTCGAGGTACACTATCTTAGTGTGGCCATAAACTCGTAAACTGCTGAGTCAGCGCACATTTTCAGTTCCCGTGCCTGCATGTGTAAGCCTTTGTTATCGCACAGCACAAGTCCCGCATCTGCCTTCCACTACTAAAGTGATCTCACTATATATGGCACATATACATGCAAAATCTAACTAAAGAAAAGTAAATTAATAAAATTGGAAAACAAGAGGAATACTTTGAATTTAAAAATAAAAATAATAAGAGCAAGAAAAGAAAGCATAAAAACATCACAAAACAAAAAATCATATAAAGACAAGACTATATGAAGAAAACTGAAAAAAATCATATAAAGACAAGGCTATGTGAATAGAACTATGGATGGAAGGGAATACATAAAGGCTTAATATAGGAAATTTTATTTAAAATTGTATTTTTATTAACATTTGGACTGGAACTAAAACCTTGAATCTCTAACTCTGCGCATTAGTATAATACCAATTGTATCATCCGAACTCCAATACGAATGTCTACAATTCTTTCCATTTATGTAATTCTCTTAAAATGGGAAGTTTTATTTATTTTTCTAATTTTTACATAATTTATTATTGTCCAGAGGCATTTAATTCCAAAGTTTTCCAAGGGTGGTTTTTTTTATAACCCAGATTTCTTTAATAAGTCATATATCCCTATGGTCCATCGCTGTGGTATTGAGGTAGCGTGCTGCCTTGTCACGCAGCAGGCCTGGGTTCGATCCCCGGTTGGGGCAGTTTTCCTGGGTGAGGTTTTATTTGGGGTTTTTCCTCACCTGTAAGACAAATGTCAGGAAAACTTCAAGGCCCAAACGGTCCCCGAAATCATATGGCTATCATCATCATCATCATCCTTCACCGGTGTGGAAAGCAATGGGAAGCTATCACACCTACAATTCCCTAGTAAAGCTGCAAACATAGCATGAAAATGCTATGATTGCAGTGAAAGACCTGCCTTTGGGCAGAATTACTATGGATGGATATCCCTATGATGCAGAACTGATAGATTTTAAATGTTTGTTTCTCACCATTAATCTCTTCCGAGATTAAACCTCATATTTATAGAACAAGTACTAGACAATTGAGTCAACTGAATAAAAGAGAAAAATCAGTGGCATCTTAGTGTTATAAAACTAACTTACTGACCTATCAAACATATGGGTTAATGGCCATGCAGGCATAAGCTCTCCATACATCCCTTTCCTGAGCCAATGCTTACCAATCATCACCTGTATAATTTACCTCCTACAAATAATGGTAAATATTAGTCTCCCACTCCATTCTTTGCACAGCGGACACTATCCCTCTTGTTTTCCTACAAGGGGTTTTCATACCCTCTTTCAATCCCCATTTGTACCACATGTCCTGTCCATCATAAGTCTACGAAACTTAACTGATCTTATTAAGACCATAAAGTTCACATAGCTCACTGTATTAGCCTTCTCCATTCATCTGTCTCTCTCTCTTTGGTCAAAACATCCTAAAAACTTTATTCTCAAATACTCTTAATCTTTTCTGCTTTCTGAAATGGAAGAGTCCATGTTTTGGATTCCATAACTGGGAGAATAACAGTTTTAATGTTTTCTTATAGAAGTCGGGATAACAAAAGTCCCTGTAATGCGTAGAATTGCCCATATGTTTAATTTCTTTGTGCACCTCATTCCTCTTTTTAATTATTGTTCCTAGGTATTTGAATTCAGCCATTTTTATAACTCCCTCATATGTCATTAACTGACCATTATATAATTAATTTCCATGTGTGGCCATATTTATAATTTTATTGATGTTTACTTCCAACCCCAATTCCTTACTGTTAAGGTAAAGTGATCACACTACAGGCCTCAGGAGGTCCTTGGGGTAGTAGGAGGTTAAGGCTCCCACTTTTCTAGACAATTGGCACCTGATGTCAACAGGGTTGTCAGCCCTACGTGACGGCCGCCTTTACCCCCATAACAAGGGTCTGGTACTCATTTTCGTTAGAGGCTGAGTGCCGCCAGAAGGTTTGGGTCAGTTTAAAAATCTTGACCCCACTGGGACTCAAATCCTCGACCTTCCGGCTTGTGGCACAGTGCCTTAACCACTATGCTACAGTTACTAATATAATATGTGTGTTGGCCCTTAATGTCCCCTCACTATCATCTAACAATACATCATCAGCATATACTAACAGCTTATTAATACCACTGAATTGTACATATTTGTTTATCTTCTAAAGATTTGATAGCATGTTGTAATACGAAATGGGATAGTAGAGGAAATAATCCATCTACTTGTTCTGTCTGACCTATTGTGAATTTCAATTCTATGTGCCATTTAGGCACATTCAAATAAGTCTAACTTTATAGAAATTCCAAAATTCAAAAGGATCTTTATTATACTATTTTACTAATATGATTTGCGACTCACTACAGAAATAAAAATAAGTCTAGCTGCTTAACACTTTGAATCCTGCAGTGGTACTAGTACCATGGCATTTAAATGACACTGAAGCCTGAGAAAATTAAATTCCTTGGGATGCCTGTGCCAGCAGATTTACAGGGGTGTTTTTTGAACCAGAAAAGCACATCTGTAAATCCACCGGCACAGGCATTCCGAGGGATTTAATTTTCTCAGGCTTCAGTGTCATTTAAAAGCCATGGTACTAGCACCACCGCCGGACTCAAAGTGTTAACTTTCTGACTGGGGCAAGCCACTTAAAAAAAGCATGGCTATATAGACTTATCATAGCAACTAACTGAGATACAGGGGATAGACAAAATAATAGAAACACCATCCAAATATTAATTAATATGGTGTAGGACCACCATTAGTCTTTAAAACAGCTGCAATTCTTCTTGAAATTTATTTGTACAACTTATGAATGTATTCTATGGGGATCTCAATCCATTCTTCATGGAGAATTTCTTGTATCTCTGGAGGAGAAAAAGGAGGTGGGTTTGTTGTCCTTGCTCTACTTTCCAATTCACACCACACTGCCTAAATAATATTCACATCTGGAAATTGATCTGGTCATGATAGGATCTGGATTCTCCTTCATGTTCCTCAAATCATTCCTTAACACAACCAACAGTGTGATTATCTCAATTCTCTTTCACAAAGACTCCATACATGATTATAGTGTGCAAAAATCTCTTTATTGTAAAATCAAATGTTTCTTACCTCTCCTCATACAAGTCTTCTGAGTAGATCGCGATTTCGAGACCATAACGGTCTCATCTTCAGTACTATTTTGGCGACTGATGTTATGTCGATCGGAAGAAATTCTTCTTCCCTCTGTTGGTGGACCGATAAACCTCTGGATCGGGTCAGAATTTGCAGGAATTTCGAAGTTCATAAGTTTTCCTTTGTTTTTCTGAATGTGGATCTTTCCCAAACCGTGAGTTTCTTTTGTTTGTCTATATGTTTAATCAGACTGGCTTTTGATTCAGTTGAATGTTTTTCGGACCAAGCATGAGCAGCTACTGCTGACTGTTCTACTTCTCCATTTTTGACGTTTCTAAGATGTTCTTTCACCCTTGTTTTGAAATTTCTTTTTGTTTTTCCAATATAAATTTTGTCACAATCCCTGCATTTGATCTGATAAATTTCTAATTTGTTTTCTTCTTCAATTCTTTCATTTTTATTGGTTTTAATTATCCTATTAAGACTGTATTCGTTCTTCGGTGTTAATTTTATATTGAACTTCTTGAATTTTTTTTTTAATTTATGGTGTTTTAACAGATGGTAAGTGAATTTCTTGAATTTTATTTTTTCTGTTTCTTTTATAAGTGTGCTTTCATTAATTAATTTTTGTCTTTTAAATTTATTTATTTTCTTGTGTACCATATTTTCTTCATAACCGTTATCTATTGCAACATTAATTATGTGTTCTTTTTCTTTTTCATAGTTTTCTTTGCTCATAGGTATATTTACCAATCTATGTGTCAAACTATTGGATACTGCAAATTCTGACCTGATCCAGAGGTTCATCAGTCCACCAACAGAGGGAAGAAGAAGTTTCTTCCGATCGACATAACATCAGTCGCCAAAATAGTACTGAAGACGAGACCGTTATGGTCTCGAAATCGCGATCTACTTAGAAGATTTGTATGAGGAGAGGTAAGAAACATTTGATTTTACCATAAATTAAACCTCATAGTGATTAATTCCTGTAAGAGTTAAATCTCTTTATTGTCACTTCTACCTTTAGTCCAAATTCATACACTTTGGGGAAATCAATCAATCCTTTGTATTGAATATAGAACTGATTTAATACTCAAAAAATTGTTTTGATTTGTTCCTTAAATTTGCACAATTTTTTATAAATTATTAATCTCTACAGATTTTACATTATACTTAACCATGCCAACACATTAGATCCACAATTTCCAGATAAAATAAAAAGATTGAGAAAAAAAAAGGTGATATGATATACCAGTCCACCGCTATGATCTCGAGGTAGTGTGCTGCCTTGTCACACAGCGGGCCCGGGTTCGATCCCCGGTCAGGGCAGTTTTTCTGGGTGAGGTTTTTATCAGGATTTTTCCTCACCTATAAGACAAATGTCAAGAAAACTTTAAGGCCCAAACGGTCCCTGAAATCATATGGCCATCATCATCATCCTTATCAGTGTGGAAAGCAATGGGAAGCTACCACACATACAATTCCCTAGTAAATCTGCAAAGCATAGCATAGCATAGCATGAAAGACCTGCTCTTGGGCATGATAATATACCAAATGTGAGAATATAAAAATATAAATAAAAGTAAACACAAACTAAAGTATTTTAATAACAAAAACCTAAAAAAAAGTCTTAATCCATCATTAGCTATATGGAACAGAATGCAAGCTGATAATGCAAAAGGACACTGTTTTATGTATGAGTTGAAATGTTCATGCCCAAGTTGATAGACATGAGCATAATTTTCCAATGGATACATAAAACTCTTCCAACCTTGTATCATACAATATATTATTTCATAGTACGTTGAATTTCTTAACTTAATATATAGGTATATAAATATTAACATTATGCAAATAAGACATTGGGTATGGGACATTCCATACGAAATCGGTAAAAAAATGTGAAAATTGAACTCACATCTTTAAAAGTTTACAATTTTTTTTACAGTGAAACTTTATTATATACTGAATAACTGAACCGAATTTCATGTCTTTGTTTGATGTAATTAAAGAGTAATAGAGCTGTCAATTTATCAATTTTTTAAATAGTCTCTTTTATGAAATAAATTTCTCGAAGTATAACTACTCCTTCAACTTGAAAAGATAGTCATATTATAGATGATATTATGCTCTATCGCTTGAAAATTAGTATGTTAATATTTAAGTTTTTCTAAAGGGCCTAAATGCAATTAATGTGCAATTGACCTTTCCCACCAAAATTTTTATAAAATTACAAAATACCACATTATTACCTGATGATCAGTTAATTGTTTGTAATTAGTATTAAAGTGGTGGGATGAAAGGAAACTACCAAAAATAATTATTTTCCCTAAAATCTCCTATGTGTAGATTGTCCGCAATATCTTTTAGGTAAGTAAAGATCGCTCGCTCATACAAAGAATGACAGAGCTACTTGGTAGTAGTCGTTTGTGCACTTACAAACATTATTATTAGTATTATTATTATTATTACATTATTTTTATTATCATTGTTACTATTATTACATCATCATCATCGTGGACTAGTGGTTACTCTGCATCCTCAACATTTCTCTTACTCTCTAAAATTACCCTGCAATTAATACATATTTTTACCGATAGCCAGTGTTCTTGGGGTACCCCGAATTCCTCACAGATCCATGGAGGGACAGATCTGAAAATGTTTAAACTACTCTTATGACGTCGTTCGAGTGGATTGAAACACTTTCCAATCACATAACACCAGTTAGGCTTATTCATAACAGACAGTATAATTATATGTACACTAATAAAATAAAACACTTAAATCTGCAAACTTGTTAGTTAAAAACGATAAAAGATTATTTCAAATTTGACTGTGGCACTTAAAATGACGAGGAAGACTAAAAACACACGCACTGATTTAAATCAACTGTCTAGTAATCTGAACTTGAGAACTGTTGATGGAGGAGCAGATATTCCAACGCCCAGTTGGAAGAAAAAAAATGAGGTGGGAGAATAACATTATACATGATGAGAGAAGTAGATTATACAGGGTATGATTGGAAAACGTTAGCTCGCGATAGGGATGTATGGAGAGCTTATGTCCGCGCGGCCATGAATCTACAGGTTCGACAGAGCTAGTGAGTTAGTTATAAATAATTTGTTTAATGATTCACAGTAAACGTAAGTAACAGAGCTCTTTACTTCTCGCTTCAGCAATTAAATTCCATAAATAAACATTACTGCGTAAGATATAAATATCGCCATTTTATAAATTGACGGTACTGTTCCATTAAGCAGAACATATAATAATCTATTAGATTTAAATGACAGTTAAAAAAAGTCACTGATGAAGCAGGGGTCAGCTGTTTCAATTAACTACGCGCGCCACCTTGGTAGTGAAATGAACCAGCTGCGTTGTGGATCCGCCAGTTTTTAACGAAATAGAATAAAAAACATATATTTTCTGAACTATTAATCCCACCAAAAAGGTAATTGCTGGAAGTTAATCCTTATTGCGTGAATAATATCCTACATTTTTTTCGTTTTCAGTTTTTGATATGTACTGCTGTAAACCGCCATAAAATAGAAAATTGACACCGAAAATAAAAATATCCTAATTATGAAAATAACACCCTTAAACTACATATCACCTATATAAATACGTTTAAAACAAATTTTTGCTGTTTACTGTTTCAGAAATATCAGTTAGTAAACGTTTTAGTTTATCATATTTACGATAATTTTAGATCGTCATAAATATGAACCTATAAATGATAAAAATTAAATTTCGATATTAATACGTTTATAAATGTACTCACTATATTTAGGGATACATAAAATTAAATAAATTGCATGATTTTTTGCTGTCCGATTTGATATGGATTATCCCGTATACTAGTAAGATGCTAACTTCAGAAATGCCATTTAGAATGTCGCATCAAATATGGAGGGAGCTTTGGACGATTGCGAAATGCTGTAAATTATTCTAAATAAGTTGAATGAAGCAGTTTGGAAAGCTAATCCCAAGAAGATCTGAATTAGGTTGAATTTCGTTCATGGAAAATATTGAACAATGTAAATTTATTGAATGAAGATGTTATGTTGGTATGTATATGTTGGATTTGGTAAGTGTTGAAATGAATTATAAGATATATTTGCAGTGATGTATTTGGGTAATTTATTGTAATCATTCGTTGAATTACTTCCAATGTCGGAAAAGAATAGATTAATGTGTTTTATCTAAAATATAATATTGAGCAGATCTTATTGCCATGCAGCGGGTCCGGGTTCGATTCCCGGTGGGTTACAATTCCACCAATGCTAGAAGAGAATGCCAGAAATTTTGTAAGACAGCCTAGTGGCATTGGACAAAAACATTGAAAAAATGGAAAACCAGCAATGTTTAAGTGCCAAAAATTTAAAAAATGAATATGAGAGGGTGTTATCTTTTGAATATTGTATATGTTATAGAAACCAATGATTTAGAAAATCAAGACAATATCAAAGAAAAGACCATGAATGTCATGATATTACATCTGCATAAAACTATCTTGTAGAAACGTATCTAAATTATGTTAATTTTCTCCATGATTTAAAAATGTATAAATTAGATAGATGGAGAATTTCATTATCAATTCTAAAATAACATTGATTGGAGAACTATGATCATATTAGAGAGATTTAAAAATATGACAAAAATGTAGGGTTGGTTCTTCCAAAAATGTTCTAGCAATGTAAATCTAATGCCACAATACGTATAACTTAGGAAGGGATTTATATTAATTTCTCAATGCTGTCAAATCAAATGCATTATCAAAAGATAACACTCATCTGGTGACAACAGTGTACAACTGAAGTAACATAAACCCCTGATATTAGTCCCTCGTTATATTCAATCTACTTCCTAAAATGAGGCAGAATGCTTTAATAACACTGAGCAACAAAAAATAAACCTTTTTTTTTATTTCAGAAAGAAACATATGTGATTCTAATAGTATTTTTTCTCCTGAATTCAAATATGATAACGGTTTTTCTCCATCATGCAAGGTTTCCGACAGACAGGAATTTATAATTTCAAACACTTTAATATTTTCTACAGCATATAGCAATAAATTAAGAAAAGTAAGTCCAGCTCATTAACCATCGAAATGAACCATTGGGAGTGGGGACTAACCTGAAGCGAAATTTTAAAAATCGTTCTAGCTGCCGAAAGTTCGGTTTTTGGCAGAGAAACTCGGTATATGCAATTGAAATAAAACGAGAAAGATATCAAAAAAATCAACAAAATCTGACCATTACAGGTGGGCATTTCTGAAAGTCAAAATTTAAAAATCACTCTAGCGGCCGCCATGTTTGTTTTCTCGCAATGAAACCTTATGCATACATAAGAAAGATATTATATTCTGCGAAACAGAAGAATCGGACATTAAATTTAACTAACTGAGGTATTCGCTTAGTTTATGCAGCTCCTGCATTGATGGACTTTTTTAAATATCTTATATTAGGCCTACAACATTAAAAAGTAATTGAGATTGACTTAAAAATCAATCATTATGAACGAGTAATATCTAAACACGGGTTCCGGATTAATCAATTTTTTATGTTACACTTTAAATTTCTGGAATAATACAATTTACGACCAATAGCAGGATATCAAAGAACAGACATAAACACAACACAGAAATAAGACAGCTAAAAGTAGAGGAATTAAACAACAATAGTGAAATACAGAACAAACTGGACAGAACACTTAGCAAGGATAACTGAGAATAGAATACCAAAAGCAGCATACAACTATTCACCACAAGGAAGAAGTTTGGGAAGACCAAAGAAAATATGGACACACAAGCAATTTGGAGCCGGAACAGGCTAGTAAATAAGCCTTAAACCGTGACGAAGAAGAATATAATTTACAATGTTGAACTGAAGTTTACAATATTAAAAGTCTATGAATTACTAATTGCCTAACTCAGGGACAATTATTCAGGGGAAGTACGTAAAGTGCGACTTCACTCATTTTAACCAGAATTATTTTTAAACTTAATTTTCCTTATCACGAATGTTAATTTTAGTAAAAACATATTTATATATATTATTGTATGAGGCGGCACTCGTTCTGACACAGAGGGCCCGCACCACGTGGTGTCATTCTGGCCAACGGCCAGTCCAGAAGTGAAGGATCTTTGCTTCCAGCTTGGTCTAATTCTGGGGGCGGAGCTTACCTCGCCGATCGCTGAGACAACCGTAACGTCACTCGCTGATGTATAAGGTTTTTACAAGTGAAGTAGGGAGAGGACAACAGATTCTGCTTCGTGGCTTTGTGTATGAAATTATCTCGTATTACAAAGATAAATACCAACTAGATAGTATAACTGTCACAGGATTGATGATCGGGGCAAGAGGTACTATACCAGGATTCATAGCCAAATTTTGGAATTCCTTAGATTTGGACAGGGTGTATCTTTCTAGAATTGCCATCGCTGCCATTAGAGGATCAATTTCAATTTTAAGAAACTATATTTGCAAAATTACTTTATAGTATGTATACTTCAATTAGGCCTACAAGCTAAATTCTTTTTAATGTATTTACAAAATGTATTTCATCAATTACAACAAAAAATAATTGTATCACTTTGCCCTTGAGGTAATCCTCTAATGAGGAAAGTTTTATTTAATAATATTGTGGTGGTTTAAATATAAATCCTGTATATGATGTAGAGTGTATTTTATTGTAAACGCCTTTTCGACACACCCAAGCTAGGTTGAAAAAAGTGTGAGGGGGGGAGTAAAAAACCTTGGTTCAGCTTGCCAGCTGATAGTACCTTGTGAAGGCCCCTTGCCAGGGTTACGGTGAAGACCTCAACGGCATATACAGCGGAGGAGGAGTCCTTCGGTACAGTGTACCAGGCGGAAGAGGCACTATACATCTACTGCCTTGTAGATTGACGAACGGGCAGATGGGGTTCGTTAGTCCTACAGTGCACAGATGAAGTGTATGAAAGCAGTAGGTATTTCACACACAGCACATTATATCATGAAGGATCGTACTATAACTTACCTTCATTTAGACGCTGAAAGTGCGTGTTAGTTTCGAGTCTGACGGACACACTTCAAATTGTAATCATCACCCTTACATCACAGTGAACTACGAAACATTAAAATATAAAGTAACTAAACTAAATAAGAAGAGCAAATTTAATTACCGTAAAACATAAAATTGAATACGCCTGAAATAATCTGCATATGTGAGTAACATCATGGACTGTTCCTAAATTCTCAGGTAGTAAGTAAGCCATTGTATCGCTTGCAATTCCCCGTGCCCCCCTTCATCCCTTGCTTTCATTCTTCACGTCAGTGCACTATACAAAAAAACCCATCTATTGTATAGCTGGCTTAACTTGGCAGAGAGAGAGAGATGGAGATACAAGCGTACATCGTTGACCGCTTTAGTCCAGATACAAAAGAAAGAACCCACCCTGTTATCAGTTTTCCTCTTCCCCGTTCAGCCTATTAACATCTGGTGAAGAAACACGAGAGAGGTGAATACAGTTGTCTCATTCTACAAATTTCTCGTAAGTTAAACTAGAGAAACAACTCAGAAATAAAACTGAGCAGACTGAGCTCTGGAGCTGGGTGAAGGCAATCGGCCTAGGTAGGAAACCCGGAATAATAAAACCACCACAAAAACGAGCTTTCAACCCATTTCAAGGTGTATCTAAAGGTACGTACACACTTGCGCGCCGCGCGCGCGCGCACCATGTTCGTCAGATTTGGACGGGGTTTTAAGGTGCGCGCGAACGGCGCGCGCGCGTCTCGCACCACGATCCACTCATTGTCGGTTTTTTCCACGAACACTTTGATGGTTCGCTGTTTAGATTTGGACGGGTACCTGAGAGGTTCGTTGTTTTCGGTGCGCACCTATTATTTGAGTATGGAATGGTCAGAGGAAAACATGTTAAAACTTATTGATACTTATAGAAGCAAGCAATTATTGTGGGATCCTCAACATAAGGATCATTTTAAAAAATCATTCAATGTTATGTGTGTGTTTTTTTTTCGTGTGTACTGTAATTGTATGAATAAATTAGAATTATTTAGAAAACATTATTTATTTAAGACGTTCATTTCATAATATTATGTATGAAGTATCACAAAACAATACAATATACAAACACATTTATTACTAATTATTTATTTATTTCTTCAAAGACTCCAAAGAGCAAGATTGCTCATGTTAAGGGGTAATATACAAAAAATAATGGCCATAAAACAATTAACAATAAAAACAAGAAAACAAATTCAGGCATAAGTTTAAGTAATACAAACTACTATAGATGCACAATATAGCCTATATACACATATAAATACAATATTTAAACAGGATAATATTATTAATAATAAAATTAACAAAATTAACTAAGAAAGCAATGAGAAAAAATATTTTTAATACAATTAGAAAAATGTTTAACATTCGTGAAATGTTGATATTCAATAGGTAAGTTATTGTAATGGTTGATTAATGCGTAACGAATCCCTTTTATACTTTTTTTTGAGAAACTAGTATCTTTGTGCAATAAAGTACAACCTCTAGTATAATAATCATGTACATCTTTATTAAAAATTAAGGCCATGTTACGGTGAGATAGATTCTTAATAATTTTAAACATATATATACAAATCATATATTTTTTTAAATTCCTTTAATGCTATAATATTTGAAAAAGTATAATAAAGTTATAAGATGTAATAAGTAATAAGCGTGACCAGACGTCCCGATTTTTAACAATTTGTCCCGCGGCATTTTAAAAAAAAAGTCCCTATTTTTGGGAAAGAATGCAGGACAAGCGGGAGAACGGAAAGGGAATAGACATGGTTGGTTGCACCTGCTCTGCAAAATGTCTACTGAAGGTTTGTGGGTTTCCTATGGATCGCAGGAGGTTCGTTGAAATTAATCATTTCGACGAACATAACACGCGCCGCACATGCGGCGCGCATATGTGTACGTACCTTTATACATTGCTCGCAGTACCAAGGATGAAGCCTCGGATAAATATGTCTTGCTCCGAGGAGTGATTTTAAAATAAACAGGATCAAAATCCTACAAACTATGATTAAGAAGAAGCCTTTTCGCGTCGGAGATATGAAGATAAAAAAGTTTTAAATTGTGGATATCCTACTAAATCTCACAAATATGTGGTACAAAAGAAGTTAAACGCTACATTCTTAGCTTCAAACGATCATAAAGGAATTTCCATGTTTGTGCTCCTCTCAAACTCTACAGAAATTGTTTTGTTGGTATTGCTTGAAGACACTATTTTAGATTATAATAAAATTCAGCAATTAAGATGGTACGGACATGTCCAGCGAATGGAAGAGGGTCGGCTACCAAAATGTGTTTTGTAATGGAAACCTGAGGGAAGACGAGGCAGAGGAAGGCCTGAAACCTCCTGGAGTCAGGGAAAATATTTATACATGAAGGAGAAACATCTACAACCAGGAGATTGGATAAACCGACAAAATTGGCTATTAGGAATCGGACGATGTCAAAGGCATTAATCAACGATGATATATATATATATAAGAAGAACCTAAATAAGGCAAATCTAGAGGAAATAGAGAAAGTCAAAGCACACTTTTTAAAGATAGCGCTAAGCGTATCAAAATACACGCATTCACGCCTAACATACATACTGACAAAGGAACCATTCTTCATAGAAGCGCTCCACCTGGACCTTCTCGTGCCAACAGATGCCTACAAAGAACTGCTGAGGGAACTAAACGAGAAGAGAGAACAGATATGGCCTGAGTTCTACGCAACGGATGCGATGATCTACAGCGAATGGACAGCAGCCAGATACGACCTCAGACACACCGTGAAAACAGTCGCGGTCCATGGTTTCCACCACAGGATATGCACTACAGTGAAGCGCCATAACCCAGAAGAAAAGTGCAAGTGCAAACTATGTGAGTCGCAATGAGACCGATATCACATATTACAGTGTAAATAGGAACATCGATAACAGACTTCTGTAAGACGAAAACAATTCTTTCTGCATGGCAATTGGATGCAATAATACATATTATATATATATATATATATATATATATATATATATATATATATATAATGAGAAAGGAGGAGGGGGAGGAGTAACAACCTCGTTAAAAAACCAGGGTTCAGTTGGCTCCGACTGATAGTACTCTGTAAGGGTCCCTAGCCAGGGTTACGGTGAAGACCTCAATGGCAGAGTCGGTGCAGAAGGAATCCTTCATCACGGCGGATCTGGCGGAAGAGGCAACCCTATCTCTAAGGGAAATAGAGAAACGCTGCCTTGCTGTGAAGAGGGATCTTCAAAGGCTATGGGAGGAAAACCCAGACAGAAATTTTCCTGGTCCTCCAGGTTGGGGGTTTATGCTGTGGGCCAGCTTCCCACACATTAAAAAAAAACAAAATGCTAAAAGACCAAATCAATCAAAAGAATTAAAGTGGTTAGGACATGTCTTAAGAATGGAAGATGAGCGATGGCCGAAGCAACTATATGAATAGCATCCGAACAGAAAGAAGAAAAGAGGGAAAAACCAAGGTTAACATGGAAGGAAAACATGAAGATAGTCATGCAAGCTAGAGGGCTAAGCATCGAAGATGCCCAAGACCGTAGGCTTTGGAGGTTTGGCACGGGAAGACGGCAGCAGCTGTAAAAACCCGAAGATATATATATATTCGCCGTGGTCATTAGTCACTAGATGCTGCCACATTACATAAGATTCCTAATTTCTTACGTCTTTTTTCCTTCCTTCCACTCTTCAAACAGTTCCCTCTTCTTAATATCTAAAGCGCGCTGCTCCACAAGGAAATTTTGGCCAAATACTGATAAAAATGAATAACAATTATAATAATTTTAGTTATACATTTCAAATTATTTTCACGATATACCTCGCGAAGAAATGAGGGGCGGAAACAAAATAATACATTTTCAATCAATCAATCAGAATTCCCATCATTCCTGCGTGGAACATAGGGCTCCCTGATAATTTCTCCACTTGACTCTATTCTTGGCCAGCTCCTTCATCTCATTCCCAGTCTTTCCCATCTTTTTTAGCTTCTATGAGAACAGTTCGTTTCCATGTTATCTTGGGTCTGCCAATTCCCCTACTACCCTATGGGTTCCAAGACAATGCTATCCTGGAGGGGTCATCTAGACGTCAGCGAAGTGTATGTCCCAGCCATCTCTACTTCGTATGCCGAATTTCAAGTTCCACTGGTTTTTGACCACAGGCTTTCATTAGATATCTATTTTACTTACTAATTAACTCATTGGCACCATCGAACCCGGAGCTTCAAGGCCCCGCGAACATAAGATCTCCAAACATACCTATCCTTAGGTTTTCCTTCAAATCATGGCTAATATATTACTCTTCTTCTTCCTTCCAAGTATTAGGCCAAGGCCTGTTACGATCCTATAGAAAATTTTCCCTCCAGCGTTTCATAGGACGGCCCAGAGACCTTCGTCCTCTTGGTATATAATTATAAACAGCTTTGGGGATCCGATTTGAACTCATTCTTTCTAGATGGTGTTTCCAATTTAGTTGGTACTGTTTAATATACGAGTATTCCAAAATTGGCGTAGTCTCCAATTCTTTTAAGATATCGGTGTTCTTTTTCCGATCCCATCTGGTGTAGCCCGCTGTTCTGCGCATGAATCTCATTTCACAAGCCGTTATTCTGCTTTCATGTTGTCTTTTTAGTGTCCATGCTTCACTACCATAGGTCAACAATGGTCTAGCCTGGTGTTTTTTTTTTGTACAAGGGAAGGTTTCATAACTTGATTAATAATTCCCAAACTTTTATAATAACTAGTAATTTTTTTTCAGGGATATCCTTTTCATCCCAGATAGAAATATAATACCCAAGATATTTAAATTGATTAGATCTCTTTAAAATTTTATTCTGGAGACAGATTTTACTTTGTATGGGGTCCTTCCTATGAAATGCCATAAAGAAAAAAAATTTGCTTTTTAGCACATGGAATGTACAAGGCATTAACTATAAAAATGATCAATTAGATGATATATTGTGCAAAAAGGGGATTTCATTAACTGTAATATCAGAAACAATATATTACTCCCATCTCATTAACTCCACTCTTAGCATATAAGATTTTCATATATGAATTTTCCATGCTCATCTATAGTCCTGTTGTGGTAACTGTAGCCGTCTTGGTGAATCCTAAGGTGCATGGCAGGACACTGCCGAGTGGGGGAGGGAAGTAGTAGCCATGCAAGAAAACATTTTCTTAATAATAATAATAATAATAATAATAATAATAATAGTTCGATAAATTGTTATAAAAACAACACTATTCTATAATGAACACTCCAAACATATGAGAAAACATAAGTATTCACTAACACAGAACTAGTAGATATAAAAATTCAATGTGTAGTAACTACGATGTTTTCAAAACTGAGAGTAGTTTCTAGCTATACCTGCAACTCACCCTCCACTCTTACCGCACCATAGGCCTACAATATTGACCCCTCAAAAGCGGCTAAAGATTCCACAACTGAACTATAGTATTGCCCATTCGTGGCAATTGCCCTGCCCATCGCATGTACCCCACTATTATTTAGTTTTCTCCATTTAAAATTTAAAAAAATATATAATTAGCCTTTAGAATCCTGTATCTATATCCACAGCTAACAAACCTAATATCCATATATCTGATAGTTGAGAGGACCCTACTTCGGATTAATTCATTCTGATCTCGCTCCGCCCCTACTGTATAACGTAAGGTCCCTGATTCCTGACCATCTTATCCTGGCCGTTTAACTTCCTGCAAAGCGACTATTCCAAAGGGAGGTATATCTAATTATCATAAATAATGCCACGAATGATTTCCAAATTATCGATAAATTCACGACTCTCGAAGTGAGGGGTGAATTTATCTAGAGAATTTGGAAATCAAGAGTGGCATTTGTTAGGACTATTTAACGAATAAAATAAAGCTGTTTACTTACAAATCATTGTTTAACTATAGTTATTTTAAAATATTTATATATTTAATGTAAACGGCGATGTTTGAAAACAAATCAGAAATGTGAGGTTATGTTCATTCACTGCTGCTTGATCATATTATTTATTACCAAATAAGATCGCAATATTGTAAGAGTGCACCCAAGTGGAGAAATAATGAAACACATCAAACTATATATCATAATCAACATTACGGGTTATTCATTTATTTTTTTAGTAAACAACTCAGTAAAATCAAGGAATCTTTTTCATTATTTGCTATATTCAATGTATTTGTTGTTCAGAACATTAAAAAGGAGGAGCTTTCTTTATCACAAAAGCAGGAGCTGATAAAGAGAAATCGATAAAGAGCGAGGTGAAACAATCAAACAATCATTATAACGTGATAGGTCATTGACTCCCATTTGGGGCATGAGTTAAATAGTCTTGTTAATATTTTTAGTGCCCCATTGCTATATAATCTCCGAACATTCCATATTCATAGGGTGTGTTATGTTTACATCGTTGTCATAGATTCCTTAAGTGGTCCCCGCCAGGAGATCCGAATGGGGACTATTTTATCTCGGAAAATGTTACTGCTGTGGAGCACCGACGGTTGTATTTTTACATTGAATGACCATCATTCTTTCAAACTAAAGTACAAGGTAGTCCATCAAAAAGATAATCGAAGTTATATGTCATTGTAACATAACTTTTTATTTCCTTTATTGATTATTACCATTTCAATAAAGAGTGGACCCAGTACACCACACGGAGCGCTCCTGGGCTGTTGAACATTATTTTTGCTCATATCGTACGGAAAGAAATAATCACTATAAACTGTGTCGTAGGGTTTAGAGAGTGTGTTTCATAAACTATCAACCACCTATAAAAAAAAACGAAAGGATGGAAATGTTTCGAATGACAGGTTCTGTTACTAATCACAAATGGGGGAAAAGTGGACGACCAAAGACCACAAGAAAAAAAATTGCAATATTAGACGCGTACTGGACGAAACCCTAACTTCTCCAAAGGAAAGTCGACGTCACATATCAAAAGAACTCAGTATAGCACGCAGCAGTGTTCAACGAATATTACATGATATTGGATCACTCTCGTTCAAAATTCAGGTTTTTTCACGAGTTAAGGGACTTTGAAGCACACGTGTTTTATTGTAAACGAGTTCTCGTTCATTTTTATATCCGTAATGCATGATGGCTTCATGAAGGAAGTGTCCAGGTGAATAAATAGAACTGATGTTTCCTTGGTTGCGAAAAACCACAAGATTATAAACAGAGACCGTTACATTATGAAAAAGTAACAGTGTGTGCTACTGTGTCCAGCCACAGCATCATTAGCCCATACTTTACTGAGGATTAAAAATGGGTACAGGATAAATGGCAATTCAAACGTTATACAGACATCATGTTATTGGACGTTTTCAAGAGGATTTGGTACAATTTTGCGAGTTAAATAATCTTGATTTGGAACAGCAAGTTTTTCATAAGTAATGGCATTTGTTAGGATTATTTAACGAATAAAATTAAGCTGTTTACTCACAAATCATTATTTAACTATAGTTATTTTTAAAATATTTATAAATTTAATGTAAACAGCGATGTTTGAAAACAAATGAGAAGCGATAGGTACGCTTCATCTGCTTCTTTTGTTTATCACTGCAACCAGATCACATTACTTATTGCCAAAGGAACGCAATATTGTAAGAATGCTCTCTAGTGGAGAAAAAATGAAACACATCAAACTGTATATTAATTCATTTCCGATGTCGTATGATGTAAATATGACAATTATATTTTTCTGGATTCTTACCTGGGAAAAAATACATTTAAGAAAGTGCAAACAGTGGTTTCTTTTTTTGGTGGTATAATCAATTGCTACAAATGTTTTATATTAACTCCCACATGCGGCATGTGTTGACATTCATGCACTATATATACAATCTGGTAGCCGTGTTTCTCACAGGCACAGTCACTGCAAAATAATGGTCAGACCTGTTCAGAATATTAAAAAGGAGGAGCTTTCTTTAATATGGTAATTATAACACTGATAAATATTTCGTGAAACACGACTCTGATTGGTTGTAAAACAGAAATCATTGAAACGTGATTGGCCATTGAGTCCCATTTGGGACATGAGTTAAATAGTCAATAAGATGGAGCCACACTGGCCAAGGAAATCTACCGCTACTGCAACAGATCGATGACTAGTAGACGATCAGACTTTCCGCATCTTGCACGAAGTCCTAATCTGTCTTTATGTGATGCATTTTTGTGATGCATATTGAAAGAACGGTACTTCATGCTCGTCCTACGTACTCTACTTGTCCTACGAGAACACATCGAAGCGAATCTGCATAACCTAACAAGAGAAGAGTATGACTACCACGATGGTAGATCGCATGAAAGAAGTCATAACCAATGACGGAAGACTTGGTTGTATAATAGTTATATTCTGGGGTACAAACATTTCGGTTACATTTTTTATGGACCACCCGTATATATTTTAGTCTGATTTATCACATTTGACCTATTCGAAATGGATTATCTTTCTAGCAGCAATGGGGGCACGCCGTAGCGTAGTGATTAAGGCACTGAGCTACAAGCCGGAGGGTCGAGGGTTCAAGTCCCGTTGGGGTCAGGATTTTTAAACTGACCAAAACCCTCTGGCGGCACTATGGCCCTGGGGTCGACTCAGCCTCTAACGGAAATGAGTACCAGACGCTTGTTCTGGGGTAAAAGCGGCCGTCACGCAGGGCTGACAACCCGGCTGACATAAAGTGCCGATTGTCTAGAAAAAAGTGGGAGCCTTAACCTCCTACTACCCCAAGGGCCTCCGGGCCTGTTGTGGGATCACTTCTAGCAGCAATTCTACTTCAGGCATCTTGGGTTCATATAAGGACGCAAGTCCCTCCACCACGAACAAGGCAAAGATATTATCGTAGAGGTCTATTTTATTTACGGAGTTATATTTCATTTTCAATCAGTTTCTAAGCCCAAAATTTTTAGATTTCTCTTAGAGTTATAAGATGAAATTAGGACATTGACATTAGGGAAAATACGAACAATAAAAGAAAAGTGTAAACTATACGATGAAACGGGGAAAAGGAGTCTAATACATAAACTAAGTCCACCGCTGTGGTCTCGAGGTAGCGTTCTGCCTTGTAACGCAGCGGGCTCGGGTTCGATTCCCGGTCGGGACAGGCTCCTGGGTGAGGTTTTTTCGGGGTTTTTCCTCACCTGTAAGACAAATGTCAGGAAGCTTAGGACCCAATGGTCCCCGAAAATCATCCGGCCATCAGCATCATTATCATTATCTATCACCGGTGTGGAAAGCAACGGGAAGCTACCACACCTACAACTCCCTAGTAAAGCTGCAAAGCATAGCATGGAAATGCTATGATTGCAGTGAAAGACCTGCCTTCGGGCAAAATTACTATGGATGGACATAAACTAAAGCAGAAATGGCAATTATTCCGATTTACATTTCACTATTCGAAGAATTAAAACTATTTATTTATAAAAGTTTTTATAAGAGGCGAAATTTTCTTGTCTTCGATAAATGCCTATGTACAATGTTTAAGTAATGAAACTGACGCATACCTCCGAATGGCGTGAAACCTGTTATAATATACAATTTTAACATTCGAAGCCAATCATGTAATTATATAAGTGGGTAATACAAAGCTACTTACTTTACTTCAGCCATTAAGAAACATTTCGTATATTTTCAATTGTGTGATAAACGAAAAGCTGCACAGTTAATGACATATAATTCCTTATAGTTCACATATAGATTTCCCACGCTGTGTCCGACCTAAATCCATTCCAAAACAGACTGGACATCGCTTGACTGCCCGGCCTCAGACGCTAAGTACTCAAAACTCTCTCCAAGTGATTTGAGGTTTATATTAGGAAATTGGTAAAAAATTTCCAGATGAAAACCTGAAAGAAATGCCTGATTCCTTAACCAAGCACATGTTATAAACTCTTTTATGGTGTCCTTTTATGGAGAAGCAGTGCAATGAAATAATGTGAAATTGATAGGAAATAGGGTCATAAAGATGAAGCTAGCTTTTCAGCAATGAAAAAACAAACACATAGGCACGCTAAATGAGGATAGGGTTCAAATCTGGTATTTCCAGAAAGCTAGAATCACATGCCAATATGGAACCACACTGATTCCTTTAACATAAAATATTCTTCATATGTAATAAGCACAAGCAAAAGTGAGTATTAGTAACAGATAAAAAGCATTATTCACGCTAAGGCATCACACATCTCCCCGCAATAAAAAATAGTTGTTCCAAGCAAACGATCCCATGCAAAACAATAAATTATCACATTACCTTTATTATTGCCCACACCATTCTCATGTTGTCCCGAAGGAGAATCTGTTTTATCACCCAAACAATCCTCAGTGTCTTGTTTCTCAGTACTAAGCTTTTGTAAATGGTTACTGTCTTTCTCAAGTGAATCTGAAGCTATCTCAGTATCAGAAATTTCTTCATAGAGTTCATCAAAGTTTTGTACATCATTACTATCGTTTACAGGAGAATCAACTGATTCATGCTGAAAATCATCCGCATTTGATTCCATGTCTATATCCGTATTTGATTCTACGTCCGTATCTTTCTCATTCTGTATTTCAGAACACGTGGGTTTTTTTGTCATTTCACTGTCCACTTTTGGTTCAACATTATCGCAAACTAACATCTCTTGATCATTCAAACTTTTTTCCACCTCAGCATCAAGTGATTTTGCTTCTTCATTGTCTGATAAATCCACATCGGATGAAATGTCACTTAGCATTGTTGAATCGCCCTGTAATTCAGTAGTTTCCAAATCTGATCCTCTATTTACATTGAGTGTACCGGAATTTTGCATTTCTGAATCTTCTGTCTCAATTGGTCCAATATATTTATTCTTATTATTGTCTTTTAAATTGTCATCCGATTTAATTTCATCGGCGTTTTTATTATTTTCCAAATGGGGTGTTTCATTTTTAGACGAGGTATTGACGTCCGTAGTGCCTGAATTACTCTCAAATGCATTTATCTTATCAGAGGATTCTTTTTCTTCTGAATTGTTTGAGAATATACTCTTTTCCGAGAGTTTAGTTCTACTAAACAAATCTTTACCTTGTGAATCATCTGACCGTTTTTTGTTTTCTAATAAATTTGATTTACTGCAAGAATCTTCACAATGCAAAAAATGTCCTTCTAATGCACTATTGCTAGACAAGTGGTCTTGTGAATCAACTGATTTCGAAATACTTTCTTTATTTTTATTTTCATTTTCTGTAATATTATGAATGGAATACCAGCTTCAATGTGTCACCAATGTCTGTGCAGTTTTCTAGAGAACTGTCTGTAACACTTTTTAATGAAATATCATTGTGTTTGTCAACAGGATTTCCATTATCAGAATGATTATGTTCTTCAGTATTTTCTTCATTTATATCGCTTTTATTAGGTACTTTGGAAATGTCACGACAGTTAACACTTTCTTTCTCCGAAATATGATTTTGTTCTAGCTTGTTTGAAATATTACTCTTGATAGAATCTCCAATACTAGATTGTAATTGTCTTTCGAAATTACTTAAAAGCATATCTGCTAAATTGCCGGATTTTTCACCTGCTCCTCCACCAGTGGCAGTGAACGTTTCATTGTTTGAGTCTGGAATACAAAAACTTTATCAAATAGCGAATACAGTAATCCACTCCTCCCATCAATCTATGCTTTACACAAACTGCTCTTAGCAGGAAAACAATATTGCATACTGACTACGGAAGTTTATTAAATATATTCTGGCTAATTTTCCAGACTGATTAGGGCATATCCATAAGTTTTCATGAATTACTTGATACAATCCTTAGCAATTGTAAAAATAAATTAAATATATGTTTGGAAATGTATTGACGCAGATTGTGTGTGCAAGCTTTGAATTAAGGGGACTGGGTAGTGATTTACACATAATAAATTAATTTTATGTCCAAAAGTGTATTTCAATGTTTTTCAGCTTGTATTGCTGATAACTAATTGAAAATTTGTATAGATATATTCTGAAAATTTGTGCATTCAATGGTATAAGACACAATTAATTGTTTTTGTATCTAAAGTAATTACAACATGTTAACTGATGGCCTATTTTCCAACGTTCAAATATATATTTATTTAATTTCAAGTGAACTTTTCTTCAATATTTTTTATTGAAATTCCATGATTTTTTAATTTGTTAAATTATGTCTGTCTCAATTCTAAAGCCAAAGTTATTTAAATATTTCACTCTGAAGGTCAATATAAAAAATCTTTAATTTTTTTTAAATATGTTCTCTAACTAAATATTTTATTTTTTATGTTATGTATGATGTATTTAAATAAATTTGGCTTTAGAATTTAGAACAGACATCATCATTTAACAATTTTTAAAAAATCAAGGAATTTGAATAAAAATATAAAAGAAAAGTGCACTTGAAATTAAATATATATTTTTTAAATGTTGGAAAATAGGCCATCAGTTAACATGTTGTAATTACTTTAGACACAAAAACAATTAATTGTGTATTATACCATTGGATACACAAAGTTTCAGAGTATACCTATACAAATTTTCAATCAGTTATCAGCAATACAAGCTGAGAAACATCGAGATATACTTTTGGGCATAAAATTAATTCATTATGGGTAAATCACTACCCAGTCCCCTTAAAGTTTTAGATTAAAATGTCAACAGGCTTAGAAAATAAATTAAAATCGGTACCCTTTCTTTGATAATTTATATATAATTCACAAACTATGGAAACCGTGTTTTCGGGGTAATCATGTTGCGATATCACAGTTTAATTCAAAGTTTTCAAGATTAACTGTATGTCTCAACAATTATACACTTATATTTTATGGCCTGCCTTGTATCGAGGTAAGTATTAATAACTGAAAAATTTTATCTGCCTCTTTTCACAAAAATACAGCCCATCTAACCCTGTCCGGTTTAATGTCAATTCGATTGATAATACGAAAACTACTTCATTGAAATTTTGTTACAAGGATACAGGCCGATCAGAAACCCAAGAAAAACCTACCCTGACTCCAATTATTTTGTTTTTAAATTACATATTATTTTATTTAACTAGAGATGTAATCGCTTAATATAACGTGTTTACTTATGTTAATGAAACGAGTATAGGTAACTATTTACGTTACTGAAGTTTGATCAATCAAATGTATGATTACTACCTTAATAAAAAAATATAAAAAACAAACCATCCCCCAACCATTTAATCGTATTAGATTAACAATAAATGTTATCAATAATTTTCATTCTGAACTTCAATTTTAGCATCAAGATTTTTAATATGGCATACGATTATGATACATCCAAATAATTTCGTGATCTGCTTACCCAAAGTTAGTTCTGGGGTGTGTAATAAGACGCAAGTTCAGAATGAATTAGTTACAATTATCTTTCGTATTTGGAAGAACACATCCGCATAATTCATTTACAAAATGTTGGGTTAATATTTGGAATGAGATTCCTTTTCATTGTAAAAAAATCAAACCCATAAAAATAGCATTAGGCTATTCAAATTCCTACATAAAAAAACTGAAGACTAAGCAATATGTATTTCACTTTTTTTTTTGTGAAATGTATTCTATTAACATTAAAATTTAGTTGTAAGTTGGTTTTTATATTATTTTTTACTACAAATTGTGTCTCCAAATTTAGTACTTTGCTTACGAAACGTTTATAACTATAATGAGTTTGCAAGAATTGTATTACGTTATACAAGGAAAATTCTGAAGATTTTGAAATGATTATTGCATTCCCACTAAAACTGTTTGTGCATAGATAACAATCAATATGTAGATTTGCTAATTGAAGCTTGTCTTCATGAATTAATTTGTTTTGAAAATCTCCAATCAACAAGTCTATCATTATAACACATTTGCTTTCAACAATAATTTAAAATAAAGACATTTTGCACAATAATCTTTAATAGTAAGTGAAACAGTAAGTAAAACATGATTACCTACAATTAAAAAATGTACAATCATTATTGTAATACGAAAAGAAAAATTATCGGAACTGCATGTTTGGAATAAAGTGTTTTTCATACAAATCATGCCACAACGCAAGCTTTGTTAATAAAAGTCACTTCCGACAAAACTTTTCTTTTCCTATTCCTCTTCGTATTAAAAAAATCAATCTTTTATTAACCTTGGCAGATTTCTAAAATTCAATCTGCATAATATTGTTAAAATTAACTTGTAACAGTCACGCACATATAATATTGAACAATACTAAGAAATACAGAGTGATCCACAATATTTTACCATGAGTTATCTCTTACAATTGGATATTGTTTTCAGTGAGTACGGATTATGCAATATATTACAAGGTCAAACGAACATGTCATGAATAATGATTCTCGATTCAAAAATAATAATCCGTAAAATGGGACTCCTTTACCATTTCAAATATGTACTGATAAAAAATCTTCCACCTATATTTAACAATTCAAAACAGATGTTTAATATGTTAAGGATTTATCTGTACGATGCTACAAATATAATTGAATGTGTTGAACTCTTGAACTCTTAAGTGAACTGAAACAATCAGCAACGCGTTAATCCAGTTTAACTAGATGCAGCTCTTTCTTCCCACATGATCGGTAATCTGATTAAAGCGGAATATTTAAAATGTTCTTTAAAAAACGGCCATGAAGAAAAATATTGATTTCTTATTGAAGTGATAAATTTAAAAAATAACAGCAGACATTAACTATATTCAAATTAACTGTTCAGTTAATACACAAAATATATAATTACCTAAACACAACAAACTTGAAACATTTAGATTATTCTAGTAAGTGAAAACAAATATATTGTCTGTCCAACTGATCTGTACCTCCGTAAGATATGCGAACTAAAGCCAACTTCCTTTTCTACCTCGACAAATCATTTCTCTCCCTTCATTCCTATCTCTCTCTTTTCTACCTCTATCTTGCACTTGCACTCCAATGCTGTCAACTTAACTCTAAGCTTGCATTATTCAACATTCAAGAGCCATGACACTGGGGGAAGTTTGGCAACATCCCTACTCGATGGCTGCTGTTTGGCGTAGTGGGAGGGGAGTGCGGTGAAATGGTGCGAGTATTGACGTGTACTTTTCTAAGAACGATGTCAGCGTTATAGGGGCACAGATCCGTTGGTCCGAGTGTGTGTGTGTGTGTGTGTTAAAATCGTCGTATTTATAATATAATGTTGCCGCCTCGTTATTATCACGTTTGCCGGCTGATCCTTTAGAAATATCAATGTCCTGACGAAAGAACAATCAAGACATCTTTTAATTTATTAAATGCTAATTAGTTAAACATAGTCAAAATAGCAATCAAATATACTCCATCCACAGTAATTCTGCCCGAAGGCAGGTCCTTCACTGCAATCATAGCATTTTCATGCTATGCTTGCAGCTTTACTAGGGAATTGTGTAGGTGTGATAGCTTCCTATTGCTTTCCACACCGGTGAAGCACGATGGTGATGATGATAAGGATGATGATGATGGCCATATGATTTCGGGGACCGTTTGGGCCTTAAAGTTTTCCTGACATTTGTCTTACAGGTGAGGAAAACGCCCGATAAAACATCACCCAGAAAAACTGCCCCGACCGGGGATCGAACCCGGGCCCGCTGCGTGGCAAGGCAGCACGCTACCTCGAGACCACAGCGGTGGACATCAAATATGCTGTAGTTAATATAAACCTTCGGGGAAATATAGTTGCCTTAAAATATGAAAATATGAATTTCATATGAATTTTATTAGTATTGCCTTAAAATAGTCGATCGCAATATAAGTTCCAGGTTGTTATCGCATCGAAAAATAGATAAGTTCAGATCAAGGTGTGGTGCAACTACACCCCGCAATCTGCAGAAATACAGACTGGCTTGATGTGCAAGCAGCGCTCGGGGCTATAGCATAAACGGACTAAACGTTTGTAACATCCTGTAATGTTGTAAATCATTCTGAGAAAGTTCTCTAGCGCACATCTAGTTTCTAGGAGTTTTTTTTTACATGGGAATAAGTCGTAGACGGGAATAAGTCGTAGACAAAAGGAATTAACTTTGGGCGTATAGGAAAGTAAGAAGAGCTATTCCACAGAAGTATCAATGCTCGTGGATGAAATCAATATTCTCCACTAGGCACGCTGTAAAATGCTGCACCTATCCTATGAAATTGGTTGGAATTTGAACTGTGCCAGAGCAAAGAATGTAATTTATTGCTAAATAAATATTATTCTGAAGTTACCTAAATTTTGGAATTCCTTAGATTTGGACAGAGTGAATCTTTCTAAAATTGTCTTCGCTTCCATTAGAGGATCAATTTCAATTTTAAGAAACCATCTTTAGAAAATTTCTAGTTTATAAAATATACTTCAATTACAATTTGACATTTTATAATGTATTTACAAAATATGTTTCGTCAATTTCGAAAATTAATTGTCTGTATCACTTTGTCCATGTGGCAATCCTCTAATGAGGAAAAGTTTTATATAATGAAAAAGGTACACTTCAAACTTTCTTGCATAAACATCTTGGTCTAAATATTACATTATAAAACAGAAATCAATATAGCCCCTTTTTGAAAAGAATATTTTGTCACTAAAGCAACTCTTAAAATCACAAGATGTATGAAATTTCATGCGTTTTACATGTGATTGGTCATTGTATGAAGTATTTTAAATCAAGAAAGGTGGTTAGAATTATATAAAGTTCTAAATGCCTATAGACAAAATACGTGCAACGGTTCATAAATGTTCGACCTAACAATTGTTAGGCACAAACGCAAAAAAAAAAAAAATAATAATAATTTTCAATATACTCCCGCTTCATAGCAACACACTTCCAAGATCTTATATATATATTTTTTTTTTTGTAAGCCCATGTTTTCCCTTTACAGAGATTTAGGCGCTCTCCCCCTACAGGGAAGAAATTTAACCATACTAATTTAGTTACACTTGTTTTCGTATAGATGTCATTTTGAGTGGTCCATGGTCAGCGTTCCGCCTCATACTGACATCTAGGAAACCAAGGTAGTACTAGGACGGGAAAATTCGGTAAATTTTGCTTAGAGGCCTTTCCATTCAGGCTTAAGGATTTTTTACGAGCCTGAAAATCTTCAGACTCGGGATCCACGGAGGACTTGTGCCATGGATTTTTCCGTCCTAAAAAATCCATCGACATATTTCAATTAATATGTCAATTCCCTCCAGAAAAAAATAGACTGAAGGCTTGGAAGTAAATGGCATCCATCACTTCTTTGTCAAACATAAATTTTCTTCCTTGACGGTCTTTTTGGAGTTTTGAGAACAGGAAATAGGCCTAATTATAGGTGGGTAGTTTGAACTATAAGGGTGGAAAGTCAATATTGAGGTCAAACTTCTTTACAGTTTCCTAAGCAACGAGAGACGTGTGAACAGACGCAATTCCATGAAGAAGGCACATACCTACAGTCCAGCCAATGATTCCCCGGCCCTGACGTTTTCACGACAGTGTTGCCGATATGGATATTTAATGGGTGGGGCTGCTTTATGTATGCGGTTAGCAGAAATACAACTGACAACACCTCAGCAATTTCAAACCTTACTAGCGCGCTATAGCGGCGTCAAGAGCAGTGATTGGTTGTGAAGACGCCCACTGTCCTTCAACGGTTCCCTTATTGACAGTAGAGAGCGAGTTTCTCCTTTTACCCCTCGCACAACCTAAATTTCAGAGTAGGAGATCCAGCGTCGTAGGTATAGACTCAGTTTTCCTCGTATTTTCTCTTTTGGAAGCTCGCAATCTGTGAAGTAGGACAGGAGAGTAATGCCCATCTACTGTTGTGTTCCTCACCTCGAAGTCTATCAACAAGTTTCCTTCACAGTCCCAAAAGATTGTGGCCATGATCTTATTGATTGAATGAGCAATATAAACGTTAAGACAGTTTCTCCACCAGATTCATGCCACTTAAGGAATCTTAGTATATTATCATGGTTCCATCCCCTATAACAATGGTTTGCAGAACGTCTCCCTCGTTCGCACGGCAGAACTCCAAAGACTCTGGCAAATAATTGCTATTTGTTCCTTTTGGACTTAGGAAAGAAGCCAACACATTCATCGTGTGTAAATATTCATGATCATGAATAATTCGAAGGGTCATTATTTTAACCATCCTTATTGCTACTATTTTATGTCGCCGATCCTCCAAAATATTTCCCTTCACATGATCGATGTTTTCAGGAGTGAGCATCTAGGAGGACCGACCTGCGCCTTATTGTTGTCAATCCATTCTCGGCTCGTCCGGGAACAAATTTGGCCCATTCTCTTACGTCGGAATGAGCGGAAAACTACTCTATATAAACCGTCAAACGTTAATTTCATTTTGTGTATCTCCTTCTTTTGCGAAGAAATGAATAACAGCTCGATACTCAGATTGAATGACATAATTTTCATTACACAAACGACTTTATTCAACTACACTCAGATTCAACCCAGGAAGTTACTGCTTGTTTGGAATAGGGCACTGGTTGCCATTTTAACAGTGTTTTCTTGAGAGGAATCCTTAAATAAAACTGAAATATGCAACACAGCAGGTACAGGGTTGTAAGTTGTAGCCGTCCAAGCCACCCCCTCTTAACCCATTTACTGCAGGTTTAAATGCCCAATGGATTTCCCCAGAAACCTAATTTAAAACTACCGTAAATTATATAGTCTGTTTTCAGACATTCAAAACGAACAAAAGATAACGGTACTTGAGATCTCCATTATTGTAAAGATAAAAAACATTCCTTTACTATTTATAAATGTTAACAAAGATTACCCTGCCAAGGTATGTACAAAATATTGCGGAGGTACTTGAGATCTCCATTATTGTAAAGATAAAAAACATTCCTTTACTATTTATAAATGTTAACAAAGATTACCCTGCCAAGGTATGTACAAAATATTGCGGAATGTATAACAGGCAGAGTTAAGCCAGTGTACCTCGTCTTCTGAGGCGAATGGATCCAAGAAAAAAAACAGTTACCACTTGTCACTGAGCTCGTCCAGACCTATATTATCCTGTGTGAAAGTTTCGACTCTCATATTTACTATAAAACTAGTATGCATGCCGTAAATAAAATTATGTTTTTTAAATGTATAGTACATAGATTTGGAAAAAGTACTGCTACCCTTCCCCCTCCACTCCTCCCTAAACAAACAAATACCGTTATTATGAGTTTGGCAAAATCTACCCCTGTACATAGGGGGGCACTGGCGTAGCCCTTAAGGTAACTAACTTCCTGGGTTGAATTTGAGTGTATATCAGTGTAACTGAAGACAACAGAGCGGAAGACAGCTGCAATTATTTACTTAATACGATAAATACGATATCACACCCCAATAGCATTTACCTAGATAACGCGACAGTCCTTATCCGCAAGGCCGGTTTTATACAGACGGCATTTTGGTACGAGTGAACCATCAGGGATAGCAGTTTTTCTTCTTCTTCTTCTTCTTCTTCACTCGTACAAAAGAAATCCCCCACGGAGACTCGAGCCAGCATGTGTCCCTTAGCTCCTCGACTATGGTGCAGGACAATGATTTACCATTGTTCATTAGATTATTACTAATATTTTTTTTATTGCGGATGAGCCCATGTAGGACTATGCAAAGTACTTAGAGGCGTTTCCTTTGAGCCCAAATTTCTTTCATTCTTTTGCTATGAGCTTGTTTTCTATCATCTGTCCAAGTACCAGTTTTTTTCTTCGGTTTGTCCTCTTGGTCAACTTGCCACTTATTCACCTTAATTCTAAATATATTTCAGTTTGGGATATCTTCTTTAGTAATTCCTGCCAATTTTAAGTCCTTTTTGACTTCATCAATCCACTTCATAGTATCCACTGGAGCTTTACTTCTGTTTTCGTAGAATTCCATTATCTGTTTTGTAAGCCTATTTGAGTTAATTCGTTTAATATGGCCATACAATTTTAACCTTCGTTTTCTAATATCACTATGAATGTCTGTATACATTTTTATTTCCTTTTTACTTCTGAGTCTAAATGCTTCACCTATGACTTGTGGACCTAAAACTTTTGTTATAATTAATTTTGCATTCATTTTTCACTATATTATCGTTATCTTTATTACTAATATTATTGTTATTATTATAAGTGATTGTCCGCCGCGGTTATCTAAGGTATGCTCTTTGCCTCTAGTTCCGAGGATCGATGGATTTTTCGGATGGAAAATCTAAGTCCTCCGAGAGGGACTTTAAACCGTGGTTCCCCGAGTCTAGAGATTGCAGGCTCGTAAAAGAACCTCAAGCCTGAGAAAAAAGTTCTCCAAAGTAATACCTTAGTGTCTGAGGCAACATGCTGATAACATAACATTCGCGACATATGTAGGGAAATATGCGTAACTAAATCCGATTGGTCAATAAATACCAAAAAAGGGTCAGCTAAGGCTAGATTCAAATAACTGTGAAGCCAAAGAGGAAGGAAGAATAAGTGTTGAAATTCCCGTTATCTCGTATTAATATCTAAATCTAAATATATTACAAATATTGTAGAATATGCCACAAGAAATTGTGCATTTCCTGAATCACATTTATGTCCCCTTACATGCCGATGATCTAGAACCATACTGTTCTAAGTTCGATTTTTTTAATACTTGTTAAGAGGTTAATGTCCCATATGCTATGCCCATACCCATTGTGAGATTCGATATTTCGATTAGTAATCATTAACATATTATAACAGTGAATTTTTGTTTTATTCACACAATGATGCATCCTCCTCATAGCAAGAATTCTAAAAAATGACTTTAAACAGTGTAGTTCTAGAAATCTAGACATATATGCATCCAATCCTGAAAAGTTATCGTGTATTTTTGTTAACTCCCTGTATAGGCTAGTAGCTTTGACTCTTGTGATTAGAGCGAGGATTTTTATGAAATTCCATGTTTTAAACTATTAGTCAGAGAGCGCTGAGACAAAGTATCTTTACATTTTATGATCTGTAAAATTGAAGAGACCAAAACATTTGTTTCATATTTCATGGTATTTGGTAAAATGTTCATATTTTAGTAAAAATGTAATATTACATCATATATTTGAACTTTCGATTTTTTTAATAAAATGTCTAATAATTGGTTAAAACCATTTTTGAAGTGACTAGTTTTGAAATTTTTTGAATGTAATATGGTAGGCAGGCGAAAATTCCTCAGAATCCCATCCAGAACAAGATAAATAGTCTTGATAAAAGAAAATAACTTAATAAGAAGACATGGAATGACCAAGGGGAGGCTTTTACCCAAAACTACAGAACAAGAACATCAATAAGTAGAACAATATTAGAATAATAACCACTACTCTATCAGGTAACAACCAATTCCTTTATTCTACCTAAGGACAGTCCTTATTTTGTGAATGGATTACAGTATATAAATGTAGGAAAGACTGCTGCTGCTAAACTTGAAGATGTGCTGGGAAATGAGGTCTTACTCCACAGATTATGAAATTAGCAAAGTTCTTGTAGGTAAATACTCCAAACGCGACAGGCCTAGAAGGCCCTTGGCTGACCATCCGGCTGCTGACCTCACATCTGCATGTGTTAATCACAGAGGTGGACGATCATCTAGCCAGTGTAGGGGTACATGTGATCAGCGTGTCGGATCCCCCAGCCGTTATAGCTGGCTTTCTCAACCTGGAGTCGCTACTTATTGTAGCTACCCAAATGCCTCATGATGCTGAGTGGGCACCGGTCCCATACTGGCCGAAATTCCATGAGAAAAACGTCTTCCTCCATGGAGACTCGAACCAGCGCAAGTCCCGTAGCTCTGCGCTAATATTATTCTCACTTACATCAAACTATCAAATATAGCGCGGTACATGTTGCTCCCATAACATCATATGGTGTGGAGCGTACTTTTTGATCATACAAAATTCTGACAGACAGGGGTAAAAATATATAAAACGTAGAAAAAGCTCGTAACTGTGTATTACGAGCAGAATTGAAAATTGGATTGTTCAAAGCACAAGTAGACCAAGACTAGATACTGTGCTCGGCCAATTTCATGAAAAAACTAATGTTAACATAATTCTAACTACATTTCACCATGTTCATATGTGTAGTGTATAGGATGAAATCTAATGGTAATTGCAAAGCGAGTTTTCGAATACTCCCTAGAATTAATTGTGGATTAATTAATTTTAACATTTTGTTTCTCCAAATATGACATACTGGACTTGGTTTACTTGTGTTCTACTTAATCCAATTTAATGTTGTTACAATTTACATATATTGCAGTTCAAGGTAAATAGCAATCATCCAAACTGTATCACTCTAATTTTTTTCAGTGGTATGTTCGATGGAAAGTGTTTGTTTCAGTTACTATGTTTTGTTACTATTGTTTGGATTTCGTAATTAAATATCATTAATTGATCGTGTTTAAATATGCTCCCAGTATTAATTATTAAAATAAAGTCTCAAACTACAGGCTTGGGAGATGGATGTTGAGACTTTCATTTTTCTAGACAATCGCCATAGGGTGTCCACTGGACCGTGACGACTGCCTTTGTCCCCAGAACATGTGTCTGGTACTCGTTTACGTTAAGAACTGAGTAGACCCTAGGGCCGAGATGTTGCCAAAAGATTTGGTCCAACTAAAAACTATGACCCTACTGAGACTCGAACCCAGGATCTACCGGCTTGTAGCGTGATTCAATTAACTACACTACTACGTGAGCCATTAAAATTGCTTCAAATCGGAACATATTTTCTATTGGGTCAGAATTAATGAAAAACTAATTAAAATGGAAATACAGTGAAACTAGTTGATTTCTTGAGCTACTCAAAGGTATTCTTGTCTCATTTGTGGGCTAGCTCGTACACCTATAAATTCTACAGGACTTGTGTATATAAATAGGCTATATCTAAAAAGTTAAAAAAAAATAGTAGCTTCATAATATTTTTGTGTCATAATTTTTATATTTTGTTATTATGATTTCATATTTTGGTATAATTTTCTTCATATAATTCCTCGCTCTAATTATGATCATATCGTGACTTGAAACTCGTAAGAACATATCCTGTTTGTGGATATTTCGTCTGAATTTTAGAAAATCCACTGTCTTGTATATGTTTGTATCCCGCCCCGTGGAGAGCGGTCTTAGGCAAATCGCTATGGAAAGTACAATGGTTGGAGTTGAGACAGTGGAAGAAATTTTGGCGAATCCTCACTTAGCATCGCAAAGAATTGCGTAGTTACTACAATTAGTGCCTCCACACTGACAAAACCAGCTATAACGGCTGGTGGACCGCAATGCTGACCATGTGTCATACCAATACTGGCTGGATGATTGCTCACCTCTATTACTGACACATTAAGGTTAGGCCTGCAGCCGGCTGGTAGGCCAAAGTCCTACGCCTGTCGCGCCATGGATTTTTTTTAAGTCTGACTTTTAACTTGCGTCATCTGAGTTCATTGAAGAGCTTGTACGAAATGATATCTACCCGTAACAAACGTCCTTAGCAAAGCGGTAAAAACATTATTTCTGTTACAATGAAAGACAAACATCCTAAATCCACAATTATCTTACGGCAGAACTGAGATTATTTCTAGGAGACTTGAGTGGTACTAATATTAACACAAATATTAATATACAAGCGTAGTAAGTTGTCCACCCATACAACTTGTCTATTTTTAATGGAACTGTTTAAATATGAAACAATGGTTTCAATTAACGCATTACAAATGCAACCCTCTAAGTAAAATGAACAGGTCCCAGAAATTATTGGAATCAGTAACCTTCCCACTCGAAGTTCCAATATGGCCGATTCCATTCTAACAACCTTGACAAGCAGGGTATGCACGCATTCAACCTCATAGAAGATCGCTTAGTTTATCGACATCTGTTGTTGGCTTCATGAATTCTCATCCTCATCTAAGGTTTACATGTAGTTTACAGTTAAAATGAAATTATAACTAAGGATTCTCTTTCAAGTTCTAAAGCTTAATTTGGATATTCTATAATAGCATTTCTAATATTTTGAATTTCACATAACATTTCTAGATCTATGGACAAAAAAAATATAGGATATTGATTTATCTTATTAGTAAGAACGGAAAACTTACCATGAGCAGTGGTGGCACATTTTCCATCGTGCATCATACCCCACAATATAAATTAACAATCAAAAATACAAAAATCACATTAGGCCTAAAATAATTTTAACCAACACCGGATACCTAAACTAGTCGATTATTATAGACTAAAATGGCGGCTAGTGAATAGCAAAACAGAAGGTGAAATTTGTCTCGCGCATGCGCCTTGTAACGATCTACTAGTCATGGAAGCCAACGTTGATCGGTTGTACTTGCCAACTCGGCTCAGAAGCTTGAAACGAAAATGCGCCCGGAGTTGTGCTTGTTTTCTCACATATCTGTCCCCCTTGCTAGAGTATAAACCCCCTGTTTTTCTTCCACTACCTTACCTTTTCAATTCATATTCTCCTTCATAGCAAAACCGGCTCTAAAAGAATCCTGCATACCAAAACCCCAATAACATTGGATCAAATCTTACTGCATTCCCTGAAGTGATCCATCTGCACATTTCAGATACATAATTGCTAACTTATTTTTTTCCTAAATAAGGATCATGGCATCCAAATTCGGTTGTACAGGGTTATTCATAGCATAAGGATATTTTGATGACACGTTTAGAAACTGGAAGATATAGTTTCGCTCAGAAATCTTCTTACCACAGATATATACATTACATAGATTTAATTTTCCACTTGTAAATGAACAGCTTTGGAAGTATTAGGGTAGTATGCTAGTCTCGGCACACGAGGAACGAGGATTCGATCCCGGTTAAGTTCGTTTGAGTGTATTGAGTAATGAGAATTTGGGAAATCAACTTCCTTAGAAAGGAATTTTTGTCGACCCCGCACAAGAGAAAAGCACATGAAAGGGCCCTCAAATATGAAAAGCATGTCCCTTCAAATATAGGGTAGGAGACGCGCCCTGACGTCACCGCAATTCTCGTGTGAAAACATTGGCAAAAAAATCACTAAACAAATATTATAACGTAGGGGGAAATCGTCATTTTGACTATTCATTACATATTCGTTCTATTAATAAACTTCGTCTTGCAAGTAGAGGCATTAAGTCCGAGAGTTTGCAGAATCATGACAAATGATAGTTGTCCCAATCTGTTTTAATCATTCATAAAGCCCGTGTTTTATCAATGAATAAAATAATTAATTCTACGCACGAGTCAATCTAATACACGATGAAAAAACTATAAATTCAATCTACAGATGTCCAAGAGATAAAGTTGCACCTACTATAAGCTTGAAATACATATTATTAATTAGCAGTAAACAGTTCGTAAATATAACAATGTCAATGCTTTTATAACAAACTCTAGATACATGTTTGGTCTGTCTTTCGGGCTAAATGGCCGTGGTCTGATTTTCTTAAAACTCAACGTTTCGTCTACTACTCCGGTAGACATCCTCAGGAGATTCTGCGTGCTGTATGAATTCCTAACTCTTCAACTGTCGGCTGCAGTTGAAGAGTTAGGAATTCATACAGCACGCAGAATCTCCTGAGGATGTCTACCGGAGTAGTAGACGAAACGTTGAGTTTTAGAAAAACCAGACCACGGCCAATTAGCTCGAAAGACAACCCCAACAGGAATCAAGACACCTGCCGCGAAAGCCTACAATTTTACATAAACACTAGATACACAGTTAAACCAAAGGATTAGTAATATCACGGAGGCGGCATCGTGGCGCTGGCCTCTCACCGCGGGAGTCTCGAGATCCAGTCTCGGTCACTCCATGTGGGGTTCGTGGTTGACGAAACGGAGCTTGGGCAGGTTTTTCCTCCCATTTTTACCCTGCCACAAATTTCATTCCATCATTTCTCCATACTCATCTCATCCATTTCGTTTATCCGTCCCAGTAACGGTGCGTAAGGCGTGGTTAAATGGCACATTTGTTGTTCACAGACCTCTCCTCATTTCATCCCTCGACCCAATACTGAATTTATTAGTAGTAGTAGTAGTAGTAGTAGTAGTAGTAGTAGTAGTAGTAGTAGTAGTAGTAGTAGTATATTCACGACATACCCATAGCTTGTGATCTACAATAAATCTCCCAACTCTAACCAAGAATCAATATTTATGACGGCATTCAGAATGTTGCCAGACTCCTAATTATATCTTAATTATTATAATGTTGGATATTTTATGTCGGATTCAGGACAATTTCATATATTCTACAACTTCAGAAGATATCTACTGTTCCAGAAATGACTTCAGAATTTTAATGATGCTACAGAAAAAAGTCAAGGTTCTTTCAAAGTACAATCAATTTCTAAGTTTGAACATGTGTCTCTTGAGTTTCAGTTGGAAGTAATAAGACCTTCCATCGAAAAAATGCATGGATACTTTTTTTCAGTGGAGGACATATGTTGAATTACTACACGACATTAAAACTTCTATGAGTTAAGCCCTTAGTGTGTTTTCTGTATTTGGATTAACATAATACAGTGTATATGTATAAATGTTATGTCAACCTATGTAATCCTTAAAAATAGGACAAATTCGCCGCTGCATTGAATTAAAATGTTGTTACTGCAGTAATTTAATTATAAAGTATCATCATCATCATCATCATCCTTCACGGATTAGGTCTTTGCCTGTTCCGATATCTGTTCAGCCCTGTGGTTTCTTGGACTTCCCACCGATCTTCGTCCTATAAGATTATACATCAGTGCCATCTTTGGTATCCTATCATCTGTCATTATTTACAGATGTTCTATCCAATTGTTCCTGTGTTCTTCTATTTCTTGAAGAAGTAGTTGTACTTTTAGTTCCTCTCTAATATTATTTCTAATATGTTCTTCTCTTGTATAACCTTTCACAGCCCGTATGAATCTCATTTCCGCTGCCTGGATTTTACTCTTTTTTTTTTCTTTTCCCTTTAGGACCCAGGCCTCACTTCCATACATCGCCACTGGTAGTACCATCGTTGAGTAAAATCTTAGCTGTATATCTCCTTTCTTACTTTGTTCCTCAGTGTTCGTCTGATTGTTCTACAAATATGTTGAAATTTCTGCATTTTATTTATATCTTGTTCTTCATAAGTCATATGTGTATAAAGAATTATTATATGAAAATTACAGTATTAGATTGAGTTGGTTATTTTTAATATGGCTTCAACTCTAACGTGCTGACTGCATTCTGCCCGATGATTAGAAAAAAAGAGATGAGACCTCTACTCTAATACAATCACAAGACATATCAATTGCCGATAATTAGCTGCGATATCTTAGGTAATAGTATTTTGCGGTTATACGTTTTTTTAAACCGAAGTTCATATTTTCTTTCATCGATTATACAACTCGCTGTTACACTGACCATAATATAGGACAGGATAAAATAATAGAATAATAATATACTTAGTCTGGCTACAAAAGAAAAACTAAAAAAAAGCGAGACATTTTAACATAATTTTAGTATTAATAAAAAGACAACATGAAAGCAGAATAACGGCTTATGAAATGAGATTCATGCGCAGAACAGCGGGCTACACCAGATGGGACCGGAAAAGGAACATCGATATCTTAAAAGAATTGAAGACTACGCCAATTTTGGAATATATTAAACAGTACCAACGAAATTGGAAACACCATCTTGAAAGAATGAGTTCAAATCGGATCCCCAAAGCTGTTTATAATTATATACCAAGAGGACGAAGATCACTGGGCCGTACTATGAAACGCTGGAGGGAAATTTTTCTATAGGATCGTAACAGGCCTTGACCTAATACTTGGAAGGAAGAAAAAGAAGAAATTTCAATATATTTCATACACTTAGTACCAATCAATTCCAAAATGTCCGCATTTCCACGGACACAGGATCTAACTCTTTCGGGTATTTTATTGCAGCATGCATACCCCAATTGAGAAATCCACCATTGCTGGTACCAAGGCACGCTTCATGGTATCGACTGTGAAGTGCATCATCTTACAAACATTATCCTCTTTTATCACTCAAATTTTGCAGACCAGAAGGTTGACATCTGAATCCAACCTGTCTTGTGGGTTGGAACAGAAAGTACAGTATTGATTCCGGAACAAGATCGTATTGAGGCTTCTGACTGTAGATTTCAACACTATATTTTCAATATTTTTCCATTTCTTTTAACCTCCTCCTCGCAGAAACGAAGTTTGGTGACATCAGAGTAACTCACTTTTCTCACCAAACAAAACTGAAGAGGGCTGAAGGACACGCTGGTTTTCTCTTCTTCTTCTTAAACTTAATTTGTAGGATTTTCATCCTGTTTATTTCCAAAATCACTCCTCGGAGGAAGATGTATTGGATGTGCATTCACTGTATATCCATCTCTTGGCTGGTCTTCCTCTTGTTCTTCTCCCGTCCATTGGTCTATCTTCTTTAGCTCTTTTTGCAAGCCGGTTTTCTTCCATTCTTTCTATATGACCCTTCCAATAGTTTCGTCTATCTATAATAAATTTGGTTATGTCTTCAATATGGCATTTGTCCCTAATTTCTGTTTTGTATATTTTTCAAATAATGTTTTCCCCTGAATAGTTCTTAAGATTTTCATTTCGCATGTGCTCATTATTTGTTAGTTTTTGTTGTATTAGCCCTAGTTTCTGCCCCATATACTATAACTGGTCGAACTATCGTTTTGTATATGCGGGTTTTGCTTTCTATTGACATATGTTTGTTGCGCCAAATTAAATATTTCATATACCCTGATATTTGTGCTGCTTTATCAGCTTGTTTATTTACTTCTTTTATTAAATTTTTAGTGTTTGTTATTAATACACCTAAATAATTAAATTCTGATACTTACTCTATAATTTTCTTTCCACTTCTAATTTGCATCTTACTGGTTCTTTTGATATTGTTAAGCATTTTGTCTTATTCGTGTTAATTTCCATATTGTATTTTCTGGCATTTATATTAAATTGATGTAAAGATCTCTTCATATCTATGAAACATAAGAATACTGGTTTATTGAATTCCCGTGATTTTTCCACAATTTGTCTATGTAAATTGCATCTAATGTGGATCTATTTTTCCGAAATCCTTATGCTGGTTTTTCAAAGCTGTTTTATGAGCTTCTCGAGAGTTTGCAAATTTATCGATTAAACACTCTCAGGATATTAGCTCTCTCTGCTTCATCAGCCGCGTGGTTAGAAAAGTCCGGTACTCCGTCGGTAAGCCGTATCTCCAAGGTCCTCAGTGAGTATCCTGGACATTTGAATTGACATGTTCAGTTCCAGAATCATTATAGTAGTTTCTGGACAGCATTTCGGAGAATACAATCCGCCATCGGTTTCTAGAGTCTTCATATCTGAAGACGATCTTGCCTGAGATGATCCTAGACTGGTCCAGTATCAATAAACTGTTATATTTATTTTATGTATTTTGCCTGTTGGAGTTAAGACCGTAAGGTCTTCTCTTCCACTTAACCAGGGGTCCCATAGACGAATATTCCAGTGATTGTGAGCGTCTTTAAATTTTGAAAAAATCATCAGCAATTTCCCCTACCTCATGTAATACAATCATCACAGCTATACTATTTTCGTACAATTTCATTTTAAAAAATTGACGAAACTGCTTCCTCTTTTATTGATCAAGTCACAAGTTTGCAATTGTGCATAAAAGCAGTTGATATCCCTCAAAACAGGTTGTACAGTTTGTGTCAAAAGTTTGTATACTCGGACCAACGGACCTGTGCCCCAATAGCGCTGGCATCGTTCTTAGAAAAGTACACGTCTACACTCACACCATTTCACCTAACTCCCCACCCATTACGTCAAACAGCAGCCACAGTAACTTATCGAGTAGGATGTTGCCAAACTTCCCCCAGTGTCATAGCTGTTGAATATTAAATAATGCAAGATTGGAGTCGAGTTGACAACAATGGAGTGCAAGTGCAAGAGAGAGGTAGAAAATAGAGAGAGATAGGAACGGAGGGAGGGAAATGATTTGCCGAGGCAGAAAAGGAGGTAGGCTTTAGTTAGCTTATCTTACGATGACACAGATCCGTTGGACAGATAATAGCGGTATTCATAATTGTGTGTTTGATGCAGATTAAGTTAATGTAACAAAAAACTAAACCCTATGGTGTGAGAAGCATAGAAAACCCTTGGCCTACAAGCCGGGTGCTGGTCTCATATCCAGATATGAAATTTCCAGAAATGGACGATCATCAACCTAGTATAGGTGTAGCACGTGGTATACATGTAAGGTACCAAAGTCGTCAGAACCGGATAGCCTCTGGTCAGGCTTTTCTTGAGAAGAAAAGAAAATAAAGGAAAGAAGAAATGGAAGAAAGGAAAGATTCCCTAGCCCTCAGATGCCCTAATAGCATCGGGGTCGAAAAAACAAGAGTTAACCAAGAGAGGTTAGATAGTAAAGTTAAAAGAGTCTGGTATAAGTAAGTGGAAGAAAAGAAGAAATACCAGATCGGTTAAAGATAAAAGTAAGGAGCAAAACACAAGTAAGTGGAAGCAATGTTTTGCTCAGCTTGGGCACCTTGTGGTCGCCATCCACATATCTCGTAGATGGGGACCCCTGAGGGCACAGCATTTATTTATTTCTTCAATAAGTTCAAGCCACAATAACTCTTTTTTCTTATTTCTTGAATAAGTCCAAGCCACAATAACTCTTTTTTCTGTGCATCTCTGTACTCCTTCATACTCATGTCGTATAAAATACGATGGTTTGAAACGAAACTAATTAAAATTTAATCATTGAATTTGCAAAATTACAAACAAGCGCTCTTTTCTCAACATTTTGCACATAATATCTTAGTTTGTTTTTAGCCTTTTTTAGCAATGAGTACGGGTAATAGCTTCTATATTCTTTGTTTGAGCTGACAAATTGCGTCCGGAATTCAAGTGATTCAAATGCATGACACGACATGTGAGCGCAATTTTTTTTTCGCGCCAGCGCTTTGCGTTGTAGGAAAACCATAGCATTACTTCAACATGATGTTTTAGATTACTGGCTTACTGCGCGGGGCCTTTGGGAATTCATGAAAGTCCGTCACGCAGGAACTAAGTAATCTAAGCGAATTTCTCAGCAAGTCAAATTTTATATATCTTTCCTGGTATTAGGAATATAAGCTTGGCACTTTCCGAAAATGATTTGCAACGATCAATTTATAATTTACAAAAAATAGCTGCCAAATTTAATATGGAAATATCAATTAACAAAACTAAAATTATGGCATTTCATGGGAAGGACCCCATACAAAGTAAAATCTGTCTCCAGAATAAAATTTTAGAGAGATCTAATCAATTTAAATATCTTGGATATTATCTCTCTATCTGGGATGAAAAGGATATCCCTGAAAAAGTTACTAGTTATAACAAAAGTTTAGGAATTATTAATCAAGTTATGAAACCATCCCTTGTACAAAAAAACACCAGATTACGTTTATATAACACTTTGGCTAGACCAGTGTTGACCTATGGTAGTGAAGCATGGACACTAAAAAAACAACATGAAAGCAGAATAACGGCTTGTGAAATGAGATTCATGCGCAGAACGGCGGGTTACACCAGATGGGATCGGAAAAGGAACACCGATATCTTGAAAGAATTGAAGACTACGCCAATTTTGGAATATATTAAACAGTACCAACGAAATTGGAACACCATCTTGAAAGAATGAGTTCAAATCGGATCCCCAAAGCTGTTTATAATTATATACCAAGAGGACGAAGATCACTGGGCCGTCCTATGAAACGCTGGACGGAAAATTTTCTATAGGATCGTAACAGGCCTTGGCCTAATACTTGGAAGGAAGAAGAAGAAGAAGGAATATAAGCTGACATCAGAAATTGAGTTTCTCGGGGGAAAAAACTATATATATATATATATATATATATATATATGCAACGGAAAAAGAAGCTTTTAACAAGAAGAGAAGCATTTTCTGCGGACCTTTGGCAAAAGAACTACAGAAGAGGCTAGTAAAGTGCTTTGTATATGTGGATGTGAGGCCAGCAGCCGGATGGTAGGCCAAGGACCTTCTAGCCCTGTCGCGCTTGGAGTTAACGCTATTTTTAAATTTCGTTTCAGTTGAATGCAAAAGATAGTGTTGATATACATTATACGAAACAAATCACTGCATTTTAAAGGAAACAATATTGAAAGTAATGTAACAAAATCTGCAATATTGATATCTTCTTTTAAATTTATCATAGTCTTCAGCATTGAATATTCTGACCACAAACATGCTGGAGACTTCAATGTTTCACTCCTGAGCATAAAACAAGGAACCATACTTTCTTCACTTACAGTACAATTATTCTCCTCCAGTCGCCTTCTCAATGATTTTTCTTTTATATCTTGATTTAGATTTCTCTTCTGGCACCAAAGAAGCACAACCAACTAACTACCCACGCTTCTTCAATTTCGTCATTTTGATTACCGTCATTCATACTTCCCATTTTATCCTGAATGGTGTCACGGCCTGCTATAGTCTCAACTTAATTATTTTCGGCATTTAGCATATATACATTTGTCAGACTGCTAACACCAGGTGTATACAATGAACGCAAATATTTCCAATAAAGATGTTATTGTTTTACTACGCCTAAATGATAGAAGAACTTGACATTCACATACCTTACTATTTCAAATTCTGCACACATATTTACCAACTTATTTAACAACACGTTTTCAAAATTTATCGGCTCATCACAATTTAGGAACAAGATCACAAGACTCTTCTTTACTTTTGATACTACAAAACAGGACCTGTCTATACTCTGAATCTTACACAATATCTATGGCTAGAGCATGGAACTCACTTCCCAGTCATGTCAGGGACTGTCAATCGCTACATTATTTAAATCCAAATTAACTGATATCTTAAGTTCGACACAATGAAAACATTAACTGCATAACAACTATATAGAGCATTCCATTAATAATCATCTAGGAAGCTACTTACTTTATTTTATATAATTTTAATTTTATTATATTCTGTGTTTTTGTTAGCATTAGCTAGTATTAGATTACATCATCATTGTATTTTGTTTAGTCTCTATTTTAATATCTTAAAATTGTAATATGTACGTAATTTTTGTATAATTTTACTATTCGCTGGTTGAGTGGAAGAGAAGGCCTTATGGCCTTAACTCTGCCAGCTAAAATAAATAATAATAATAATTATTATTATTATTATTATTATTATTAGTTTATGCTGATGATGTATTATTGGCCGACAGCAAGGAGATACTAAAGGACAACACGCACACACTATTGAGTAACACTAAGAAATTAGGACTGGAAGTAAATATCAATAAAACTAAATATATGGTCACACGTAGAAATAAATTATATAATGGATATGGACAGCTAATGACAAATGAGGAAAATTTTGAGGAAGTGGCTGAATTCAAATACCTAGGAACGATAATCACAAATAGGAATGAGATGCACAAAGAAATTAAACATAGGCTCAATTCTGGAAATGCGTGCTATTATGCATTGCAGAGACTCCTGATGTCCCAACTCCTTTCAAAAAACGTTAAACTGAAAATATATAAAACTATTATTCTACCAGTTATATTATATGGGTGTGAAACATGGACTCTTACTTTAAAGGAGGAAAGGAGATTACAAGTATTTGAGAATAAAGTACTTAGGAAAATGTTTGGACCAAAGAGAGATGAACAGACAGGTGAATGGAGAAGACTACATAACAATGAACTACGTGGACTTTATAGGAAGCCAGATATAATAAGAACAGTTAAGTCTCGTAGACTGCGATGGGCAGGACATGTTGCACGTATGGGGAATGAAAGACATGCATGGAAGCTTCTTGTAGGAAAGCCAGAGGGAAAACGCCCACTTGGTAGACCAAGAATGAGGTGGGAGAATAGCATTAAGTATGATTTGAGGGAAGTAGGTTATACAAGAAATGATTGGAAAGCATTATCTCAGGATAGGGATGTATGGAGAGCTTATGTCGGCGCGGCCATGAACCTACGGGTTCGATAGTGCCAGTGAGTAAGTAAGTATTATTATTATTTTGAAACATTATCATGCAAAAACAGAATCTCGGAAATTAAAAACCTCGCTATCGTTCGTTTTTATAATTTCCTCACTTCTGTAAAAACCACTTCCCAATCTCGCATTGTAATATACTACAGTAAACTCAAAGCGGAATCGCATGAAACCATTTTTTAGACAAAATTCCGTATTATAAAAAAAACAAAAACTTCTTAATCAATCTTAGATTACAGAGCACCACGTGTCTTTTTACGTACCTTGGATTAAGTGTTGTTCCGCTGTCTTTGAAACATTCCACACAATACTGTGTCGCCTTTTAAAACTGTTCAGCCAACCTATAGATGCCTTGAATTCGTTATTCCCTAGGGATTTAGCAACAGCTAGAGCTCGACTCTGGAGCACCGGTCCGGAAATTTTGCGATTTTTTGATCGTGCACTTGTAAACCACTTCCACACTAATGAGTTGATTTCTTCATTTCCTGTTTTTTTGGCTTTCCTCTTCATTTGACCATTTCCTTGCATCCATTCATTCATTATTTTGTCTTTGCGTTTTAAAGTATCATAAATTTGAGTTTTTCCACATTTAAATTTAATCATTATTTCCCGCACTGAGAGTTTATGTTTTTCTTTATCTTCAATCACTTTCACTTTTTCGTTTAATGACAATGATACATTTGCTTTAGCCATCTTTATTCCGTAAATTCAGACCGCTACCGGAGAAAGATACGTACACAACGGGTCTGGCAATTAAACTAGAAGTTTTACAGTGCACTGGTTATTTGTAAGACAGGTACAGTTTCTGCATTTCGCATAAAGGGTGTGCGGTGACGCCGAAAGGAATATTCAGGTAGTCTATTGGTCCTTTGTCTTTTTAGCCTAACCGAAATTCAATGAAATGCAAACTAATTTATTTCTCTCTCTATCTCTCGCTTTATAAAAATATTTTTTTCAAGAATTTTGTAGAAATGCCTTCCGTTTCCGTATTGGACAGTTTCCGTTTTTGCAAGATAAATACACGAGAAATTACTATTATTTCGCCGGGATCAATAAATTGATTCACATTGGACAGATTTCCGTATTATTCACGTTTCCGGATTAAACAAGCTTTACTGTGCTATGTATGTCAAATGCTTCATTGAACGCACACGTACCTCTGCTTAAGTATTCACACGTTCTGTGATACAGAGCGATGGTTTTCAAAACGTAAAAGCATAAATTCTGTTTATCGACAAACATTTATGAAAATATCGAAAAATATGTTGAGTTGTAGTCCACAGACGAAGAGCACGAAAGCACGTGACGAAGGGGGGCACGGGGAATTGCAAGCGATACAATGGCATACTACCTGAGGAAAAAAGGTACATTCATGACATATAAAATACCTACTGTTTTCATTCGCTTTGTCTGCGGACATTATTATTATTATTATTATTATTATTATTATTATTATTATTATTATTTACTTTTTACACGCTTTATATTAGTTTGACCTGTATCTGTTTATCTACGTAACGGAATCTTTCAACACGATTTTCACCCACTAAAAACATTGAATAGACTTGAAACGTTGTATACTTGTAAAGGACATATTTTTTCTAAGATCCTAGCCAGGATCATCAGGACATACAAAAAAAATAAAGACCGGTATAATAGGTTGCGGGCTTACCGACTTTTTAGTCCATCGTTATAAGAAATTAATATTATATCCTCTGGTAGCTCAGTTGGTAGAGCGGTGGACTGTAGTGGTATATAATTTCAGTAATCCATAAGTCGCTGGTTCAAATACGGGCCGGAGGTTTTTTTTAGTATTACTTTCAGCTCACACTATAATAGTATCGAATTTAAAGATATTTACATTTTTTATCTTATTCTGTAAAATATTAATGGCAATTTTGTAAACTTACCACATAGTAATTTATCAAAAAATATGAGGATACGATTAACTGTAACTATTTATATATATCAAAATATTCAAAAATATTATAATAATGTTAGATAATAATTTAAAAAATATATAATTATATTCGTGCATAGACACTAAAAATATCGTAAGCAATAAAATTTTCATGGGATTCCGGTTTATGGCAATCAATTAAACTAAAAATTCAAAAATAAATAATAGTTTAAAAAACTAAAACACACTTTATTAGAAAACCAAACTAAAAAGTAAAAAATAGTTTAAAAGAACTAAAACAACACGCTTTATTAGAAAACAAAACTAAAGAATTAAAAATAATTTTAATTTCTAACACGCTTGAGATCAAATTAAAGTGATCAAGAAAAAAAAATCGTCTCCAACACATCTAGAATAAAACTAGAGTTATCTACAAAAAAAGTAATTTTACCATCAAAAGCGTGGGGTTCTTTTTATGGATTTTACGTTTTCTTCTTAGGGACTTTACCTTTACCAATATCTGTTTATTATCAAATATATTAATTGATATACAGCACCCCACGCTTTTGATGGTAAAATTATTATTTTTTCTGTAGATAACTCTAGTTTTATTCTAGAAGTGTTGGAGATGATTTTTTTGTTGACCACTTTAATTTTATCCCAAGAGTGTTGGAAATTAAATTTATTTTTCATTTTTTAGTTCGGTTTTCTAATAAGGTGTGTTGTTTTAGTTTTTTTAAACTATTATTTATCTAAAGAATAAAGTCATTTTAAAAACTTGCAATCGCTTCGGAAAATCGTTAAATTATGTACCCTATTAGAATAAATTAATTAATTAAACAATTTTAATGTATCTTTATCCATCCATAGTAATTCTGCCCGAAGGCAGGTCCTTCACTGCAATCATAACATTTTCATGCTATGCTTGCAGCTTTACTAGGGAATTGTAGGTGTGGTAGATTCCCGTTGCTTTCCACACCGGTGAAGGATGATGGATAACGATGATGATGGTGATGATGGCTATATGATTTCGGGGACCGTTTGGGCCTTAAAGTTTTCCTGACATGCCTTACAGCTGAGGAAAAACCCCGATACAAACCTAACCCAGAAAAACTGCCCCGACCGGAATCGAACCCGGGCCCGCTGCGTGACAAGGCAGCATGCTACCTCGAGACCACAGCGGTGGACTGTATCTTTATAATTTTGATAATACTAATTCCATGGCGCGACAGGCCTAGAACGCCCTTAACCTACAATCTGGCTTTTGGCCTCATGTGTCAATCACAGAGGTAGATGATCAACTAGCCAGTGTAGGGATGACCTGTGGTCAGCATTTCGAGTCCCCCAGCCGTTATAGCGGGTTTCCTCAACCTGAAACCGTTACTTATTGCAGCTACCCATATGCCTCACGATGCTGGTTGGGCACCGATTCCATACTGGCCGAAATACCATGAAAAAAACTCCCCATGGTGACTCGAACCAGCCCACAAGTCTCGTAGAACTGCGCCAAGGCTTCCTGCCGTAACTATTCAGCTATGGCGCGGGACTTATAATTTAGAAATTACATATTTATTGCTAAACTCTTAGATAGAATAAAAGAATCTAGAAAAAAATGGAAAGAACATGTTCAAAGAATGGAAGATGATCGCATTCCCAAAATTATACTTAAATACAAACCAAATGGACGCAGAAATGTTGGTAGACCGAAGAAGAGATGGGTCCAACTTTTGAATGAGAATCTATGAGACCGGAACAAGCCACATGGGCTTAATCCGTGATTGTTGATGATAATGATATATTTATTACTAGAGACCGGATATTATGGAAAACGCCTATAGTTATTTATTATATATATATATATATATTGTAAAAGTGACTTCATACCAATGACCCTAGAGTTGTTTTCCATGAAGTTCATTTTGCCTATAAATGCCTATTTCAGCTTGTAATGCCTATAAATGCCTATTTGCAATTTTGTCTCGAAATTAACTCAGTATCTTAATGAAATCAATTGAAATGGACAAACTTCATGGCACAAATTTCATAGACGTTTTCAAGTGTTCTTTTTATAAATTCCCTTAGAATATTTTAGGATAAGGGTGGCAATAACCTAATAACCTAGCCCCTCAATGCACTCCCGTTAGGTAAATATTGTATTTTTTCACCTCATACATACCCGTTAAGCGAAATAACCCTAAGATATTTCCCATTGTATTTATGCTCCGGCTTCTTTTCAATACAAACATTGCTGAGTGACAAAGAGGGTAGATGGCTCAAGCTTTCTGTCTCTGTCTCACACCTGGTGTTGAAACTGGCAATATTATTTTTGATGTTGGTAACACTGAATTCAGTCTGCAGTCCTCATACACGGACAGGTGCTTCAAAGATAAAGTGGTGCAGCAAGTGTATATAACTTTTTTTTTACCTCTAGAACTGTTTTTTTAAGAGACCTAAAGAGCGGACAACAGTAAAATACAAACCGACCAATTTCGTGAAAGAATTTGGCGCGGAAATATTCTCAAGTGGAGGTTCTGCTCTTTGTAAAAAGGCAAAACAAATTCCAAAAGCATATCTGATATATTCGCAAGCAATTGATAACATATGTTTATATTCTTAACATAAGACTGTAAAAAGTTACGTTGTAGTCCATTTTTGTAAGAACCTATTTTGAATTTTTAGTGCCTACATTAATGATATTTAGTGCATTTTTGCCTACCATTTTGAATTTTTTAAGTGCCTAACATGCGGACTCTATTTATTACTTTTTTTTGTTTCACGTACATATTTCATGGGGTAATTATATATATAAATCCGACCTCTACTTGGAATGTGTACTAATCTACTCTATATTTCTTATCAGTGTGATACTTGTTTAAGATCGACAATCAATGGATGCATTTTAATATATTCCGTCTAAAAAATAGACTGTCTAGGACAAAAAATACATTTTGACAAAAAGAAAAGTAAGGCTTGGTAAAACCTACATATTATCTATGTCAACGGAGGGACGTCATTTTACTACCCCCACTACTGTTGGGGTGCACACAATAACTAGGCTAAAGTTAGGAATGTGGCTGTTACCTGTTATAAACCAACTCCCCCAAAGCGGTGAAAACCAGAAAATAAAATATTATAATTTATCCTTTTTTTTTCAGAGGATTTTTGTAATAAATATGATATATAGGCTAGTTTTTAATTCCTAGCTTATTTTGTTATACTTTGAATTTATATTAAGATTTCTATAACTAATATAATACAAAACACACAGTTTTAGTATGATAATTTGCGGGGTGGCAGACCGGCGGAGGACCATCTATTGTTAAAAGTGTAGTTCAGTACTGATATTGTATTAACAATACAAAAAACATTAGTCTTTCTGAGTAGACTGTTCTTAGTTCTAGCAGTGTGGTCGATTTTAGAATTGTCTTGAAAATTCAGTTAATACATTATTTATTAGTAGAATTAAGTGTTTAGTTAGCGTTTAATAGATTGTTTTTATACATTTAAAAAAATGTAATTATTTTTAGTAATATTTAGTGCTTAGTTATTGTGTGATAGATATAAGGAAAACACAGTTAAAAGTTTGAGTGTATATATATTTTAGTTTCGGTATACATTTGAACGTAATTTGGACACAGGAAGCTGGGATTTAAATATGCATACAAAGGAGATGTTAAAACAAGTAGAAGAAAAAAAAATGTATAGTTATAAGTTTTAAAAATAACTATTATATATATATATATATATTATAAATTTTCGAATTGTTCAATATATAATCCAATATAATTTTATTTTCATAACATAATTTAGAAGACTGATGTATTTGTAACAGAGAGTAGTACCTTCCCCTTTACTAGCTGCCTGTACCTGCTAGTGGAGTGAGTGAAGTGAGGATCTCTATCAACTGGTTTGAAATAGAGAATAGAATTTAATAAATGATATAGGGAATTATCAAAATGGTATTTATATACAGGTATATATTATTCATAATTCTTTCAGATAATTAGGGATTGCAGGTATTGTCCTCCTCCCATGAATTAGCACTGGGAGGTAGAGTATTCTTGCCATTCGTTTTACTACACTTGTAGGTAGTTTCTTTTGTTCATACAACCGAGTGGAAGGGAAGTATTATTTATTCAAAATATGCAGTTTTCAGTTTGCGGTTTTCTGTGACTGTGTCTTCAAGTGTTTAGTTCTATATAACGAACTAGTAAAATGGTGAATAGAAAAGGTAAAACAATTCACAGCGAAGCGCATAATATAATCGCGAGTGTAATTAAAATGTGTGCCCAGGAAAAAAAGAGTGAATACTATGAATATTACCCTGGTCCGGCAACATGAGCGAGCTGTCGCTTATACATGCTCATCTGTGGGAACTACTAGAAATGTAAGAATTGAAAATTAAGAACACATCAGGCTCTCAATCACCAATCAAATCACCAAGGAAACTCCTTCAGAGACCAAAATAAAGAAACGTGGAAATTGATAATTTCGACTTTCGACATTCATAGAACTGTGCACGAGTTTTATACTGTTAATAAGATAGTGCCCACGTGCAGAAAACTATTGCTTGTAATAAAAGGAAAAATATACTTTCCGTGGGGAATTGAGCCACTCAGAAGGATTTTGCACAAAACTGGTTTTAAGTGGAAGAAGTGCAACGCCAAGCATAAAATATTAATAGATACGACCAGACATATTTTGGCGCGCTAAATTTTTAAGAACAGTAGTAGATTTCCGATTCCAAGGCAGATCTATTTTCTATTTAGATGAAAGCTGGCTGGACAGTAATATCACTTTTCAGACATGTTGGCAGAGCCCTGAAGTAACCGGCATATGTGGTAGTGGAAATGCTGCAAACCGTCTGATTATCGTAGCCCTATTGAGTTGGCATGGGAGATATGTGCCTCAGAATAACGTATCAGGTGATATGTCATTATCAAGGCTCAAGGAGTTAACTCGACTGGGAATAGAACCGGTGACCACGGACGACTGGGAAGGCTTCTGCAATAACGTCGAGAGTTAGAGAAGTGTTATTGGGATCGTGATGGATGTGTGTCTGATCGGGTAGATTCAATCATAATCGAGGATGCAAACAGCGACGAAAATTCCTCATGTGATGAAAATTCTAATGATTCTGAAGATGAGCATCATTCATACATTCGAGTCAAGAGAGAATCCTTCGGACTCTTTGAGGTAAGCCTATCAGTATTTATAAGTAACTCACTGGCACTATCGAACTCATAGGTTCACGGCCGCGCGGACATAAGTTCTCCATACATCCATATCCTGAGCTATGTTTTCCAACCATCCCTGTATAATCTACTTCCCTCAAATCACAGTTAATGTTATTCTCCCGCCTCATTCTTGGTCTACCAATTGGGCGTTTACCTTCTTGTTTTCCTACAAGTTTCCATGCAAGTATTTCATTCCCCATTCGTGCCACATGTCCTGCCCACCTCAGTCTACGAGACTTAACTCTTCTTATTATATCTGACTTCCTATAAAGATAATGTAGTTTACTGTTATGTAGTCTCCATTCTCCTGACTCTTCATCTCTCTTAGGTCCAAAAATTTTCCTAAGAACTTTATTCTTAAATACTCGTAATCTTCTTTCCTCCCTTAAAGTAAGCGTCCATGTTTCACATCCATATAATATAACTTGTAGAATAATAGTTTTATATATCAGCATTATCATAATTACGTTTCCAAATCTGCAGTATTAAAATATTTCAGACTTAGGTAGGCCTACCGATAGATATGTATACCGGCACGTGGTAGCATAGTGCTTAAGGCACTGCGCTACAAGCCGGAAGGTCAAGGGTTCAAGTCCCTGTGGGTCAGGATTTTTAAACTGACCCAAACCTTCTGGCGGCACTATGACCCTGGGGTCGAATCAGGCGCTTGATCTGGGGGTAAAGGCGGTCGTCACACAGGGCTGACTACCCGGCTGACATCAAGTGCCGATTATCCAGAGAAAGTGGGAGCCGGAACCTCTTACTACCCCAAGGGTCTGCTGAGGCCTGTAGTGGGATCACTTTACTTTATATGATTCTATTATTAATTACATTGTGTTCCCTGATGTTAGCTATGTTAATACTATACGAATTATTCAAATTGTATATTTCTGTGTTTCAAGTCACTTTTATGGAAATGTGCTGTAGAAAATTTCTTTTCCTATTTGAATTTTAGAATATGTGTAATTGGTATCGTGAAAAAAAAAAAAAAAAAAAGATTTTTCCATAAAGTTATGCGAAATTTATAGGGCTGAAGCATACTGGTTTCGTAAATATGGCGAATGTTTTCAATATGCTTGTACTTCCTTCCTGACTGGTGTTGTCATCCAGTATCCATCCACACACACACCACATTCCTTCCAAGTATTAGGCCAAAGCCTGTTACGATCCTATAGAAAATTCTCCCTCCAGCGTTTCATAGGACAGCCCAGAGATCTTCGTCCTCTTGGTACATAATTATAAATAGCTTTGGGGATCCGATTTGAACTCATTCTTTCTAGATGATATTTCCTATTTAGTTGGTACTGTTTAATATATTCCAAAATTGGCGTAGTTTTCAATTCTTTTAAGATATCGGTGTTCCTTTTCCGATCCCATCTGGTGTAACCCGCAGTTCTGCGCATGAATCTCATTTCACAAGCCGTTATTCTGTTTTCATGTTGTCTTTTTAGTGTCCATGCTTCACTACCATAGGTCAACACTGGTCCAGCCAAAGTGTTATATAAACGTAATCTGGTGTTTTCTTTTTGTACAAGGGATGGTTTCATAACTTGATTAATAATTCCCAAACTTTTATTATAACTAGTATTTTTTTCAGGGATATCCTTTTCATCCCAGATTGAGAGATAATATCCAAGATATTTACATTGATTAGATCTCTCTAAAATTTTATTCTGGAGACAGATTTTACTTTGTGTGGGGTCCTTCCCATGAAATGCCATAATTTTAGTTTTGTTAATTGATATTTCCATATTAAATTTGGCAGCTGTTTCTTGTAAATTATAAATTGATCGTTGCAAATCATTTTCGGAAAGTGCGAGAAGCGCTAAATCGTCTGCAAAAAGAATAGCATCGAGTATGAGGTTCCTATTGATGGATATATATCCCCGTTGTGTTTTCCTCCATTCGTTAATTATTCTATTCACATTCCTATGAGCGCTAAACTCGTCGGAGGAGGATAGTAGTTCAATATTTGAATGCATTATTTTAACGCATACGTGGACCTGTGAATCTTTGAATACTAAGTCATATGCGGATTTATAATAATATACCTATTCTAGAATTAAATATATTTTTAAATATTTTGAAATTAATCTAACAATTAAGACTGATCATTCATATAGCTGATACACTGAATATTATAATTTTTAGATTAATAATAGTAAATCGAGGGCTTAAGTTTGTTTTGATAAAAATCAAAATTGACAGTAGTTTTAAAATATTTAACAATAATTTAGCATGATATTAATTTATCATCATCATCCATGCAAGTATTAGGCCTGTTATGGTCTCAAAGACGACTTTTCCATCCAGCGCATTTTTGGATGTCCCAGCGATCTTTTGCCTTGGGGGGAGTAGCGAAGTATGGCTTTTGGAATTCTATGAGACGGCATTCGTTGAAGATGGGCTTTCCAGTTGTTCTGGTAGTTTTGTATATGGTGAAGAATGGGTTCTACATCCAACTCTTCCATAATTTCCTCATTTCTTTTATGGTCCCACTTTATGTAGCCTGCTGTACGGCGCATAAATCGCATCTCATTTGCTGTTATTCGGCTTTCATCTCTTCTTCGTATTGTCCTTGTTTCACCATCATATCTTAATACTGGTCTTGTGAGAACCTTATAAAGCCGTAATCTTGTGTTCTTCTGTACTAAAGATGGTTTCATTATACTGTTAATTATCCCCGTTGTTTGTGTAAATTTATAATTATTAAATCTACCAACAAACGAATATTAACACAAATCACCTTTTTACACCTAGACGGACTATCCCGAGAAGATCAGCGGATTGGTATTACATACTTTCTCTTCTGAAAAGAAAATTTTGAAATAAGGTGCGTTGCAAAATGATACAACCACCAGAATTTTCGAAATTGTACTGAAAAATATGGCAGAATAATCTGTTAACTTATCTCTGGTTAAATCTACCAACAAACGAATATTAACACAAATCACCTTTTTACACCTAGACGGACTATCCCGAGAAGATCAGCGGATTGGTATTACATACGTTCTCTTCTGAAAAGAAAATTTTGAAATAAGGTGCGTTGTAAAATGATACAACCACCAGAATTTTCGAAATTGTACTGAAAAATATGGCAGAATAATCTGTTAACTTATCTCTGGCTGTAATGTGTGCAAAACATTATATAGACTAAAGAAAGATTATATAAAATAGTATATTACGATGCGAGGTTGGGAAGTGATTTTTACAGAAGGGAGGAAAATGTTTAAAAACCAAGCGACAGCGAGATTCTGCAAAACATTTCACAAACGTGCGTTGTACATTATTTTTTGCGCCATGGTGTTTTCAAAACAATAAATAATACTAAAATAATAACTACTTTGTTGGAAATATTTGCGTTCGTTATAAACAATTGACTAACTTTAACGGTGTGGCCAATGTTTATTATTTGAAACTACAGGAGGCCGTGAGACCAATTAGTGATAAAATGGCGACAAGTACGTATTTATTGTTTTATCTTGATAGTCAGTTGGATTCATTCGGCCGGTAGGGAAGGCTATGTTTGTTTGGCCCCCGTTACCAAACCAGCCATACCATTAGTAAGTTACCTTCTTGTTTTGAAAATATCTGCTCTTCTTTTTGCAAATCATAACAATAATAGGCTGCCTCATCTGGCCCATCTAAATTGGATTTTTTTCTCATTACTGAACAATACTTGCTTCCATTCGCATTTCTATGTCATGTGTTGATTTACCCAGAATACCTGTCGCTCCTTGGGTACTTCAGTCAGCCGAGGCTGTCTTTTTTGTTTCTGTATACACTAAATTTAAACTTTAAATTCAGTGCAGATTTTGATAGGCATATATCACATTGTACAAGGTGTGTCCAAATAAAGTTTCTGATTGTGCATGTACTGTATTTGTCATTTAGGTATGCCTTGCAATCGGTAAGATGATTGTATCATATAGTTGCGCTTCAATTTAGATAATTCCAAGAATCTCTCTTCTGTAGTAGAATTTCGATAACACCCTTTCTTATTCTCTTCAACGCTGAAAATTGTTTTTTCACTGAAGACGTGCTCGCAGTAATTGTATACAGTAATGACCAGTGTATTAAACTGGTGAAATCTTCTGTTTGTCACTGAATTAGCTCTTTATATATATCCAAGTTCACTCGTAGATTTTTGCCATTCTCCCTATTTAAAATTTAACACGTATGTAGTAGTACATGAGCGAGTTGAAAATAATCCGAAGCCCACTTCGGTTGTAGTTAAAAACGCACACAGCACCTGACGAACAGGTGTGCTTATCTCTGTCGCTATACAACATGCGGGAGTAAAAATGCTTTGGTTTTCGTTCATCAATGCTCGTTCAACGTATGCGGGAGTAAAAATGCTTCGGTTTTCGCTCACCAATATATCATACCAATAATTCAATGTATAATTCTACATTTTCGACAAAATGTGACGTATTTATCAAGATATTATTGAATAATCGTGTAATCAATAATGCTTTCAAACTACTGCATCAGTTTCCCCCCCCCATAATGCAAGCCATCGGCCGCGGTGGACTAGTGGTTATGCTCCTTGCCTCTGGTCCCGAGGGTCGCGGGTTCAAACCCGGCCGGGGTCGATGGATTTTTTAGGATGGAAAAATCCAAGGAGTAAGTCCTCCGGGAGGGACTTTAAGCCGTGGGTCCCGAGTCTGAAGATTTTCAGGTTCGTAAAAATCCTTAAGCCTGAATGAAAAGGCATCTAAGCAAAATTTACCGAATTTTACCGTCCTAGTACTACCTTGGTTTCCTAGATGTCAGTATGAAGCGGAACGCTGACCACAGGCCACTCAAAATGGCATCTATACGAAAACAAGTGTAACTAAATTAATATGGTTCAAATCCTTGCCTGTAGGGGGAGAGCGCCTAAATCTCTGCAAAGGGAAAAACATGGGCTTACAATACAAATAATGCAAGCCACTGACAAAATGGCAACGAAATATCTAAAAAGCGTTTCTCAAAGATAATCCATAGAGTAAACATCTCAATTAAATGTTAGGGACAATTCAATATTGAAAAACTGAAAAGGAATAATAAAGCACTGCGAAGAATATACATATTTGGAAGTGAAACCATTTTAAAAATGGGAATCATGAAGATATCAAATCAGAAGGAATTAATAAAAAAACGCACCAATATCTCTAATAAACAGTGTTGTATGGAATAAAGATATCACAATTAAAAAACGGATATTTATAATATAATTGTAAAAAAAACACATTAACTCATGACTCAGAAATATGGCATTTGAAAGCAAGAATAGACAAAATACATTCAACAGAAATGGGCATCTGGCGGCGATCGGTAAGAATTTCCACAAAAGAGATGACTACACATATGAAAAGGATGACGGAAGACATTACAGAAGAAAATTTTTGAATGGCATCCGACAAGAAAAAATAAGAGGGGAAGACCAAAACTAACATGGACACAATGGAAGAGAGAAGGGTGAAAGAGAGGAAAGGAAATTAGTTATAGAATCTTGAGCATAGGAAAATGTGCAAAGCATTATAACACCTGAGAATAAATAATTAAATATATATATTTTTTTTAATATTCTCGAATCACACCTAAAACTAAACAAATTGTAAAACATCGTTAATTTCACCAGATAATCCAAGGTCTACAACACATCAGATTTTTAGTATAAGACAGATTTTAGAAAAGAAATGGGAATATAATGGTACTGTACATCAACTATATGTAGACTTCAAAAAAGCATATGATTCAATTAAGAGGGAGAAGTTATATAGTATCCTGCTGGAGTTCGGAATTCCTAAAAAGTTAGTTAGACTTATACGAATATGTCTAAATGGCTCAACGAGTAGAGTGCGTGTAGGCAAATAGTTTTCGGACACTTTTGAAATCCAGAATGGGTTGAAGCAAGGAGATGCACTATCTCCTCTACTATTTAATTTTGTACTAGACCATGCCATTAAATCTTTAGAGAATGAGGAAGGCTTACAACTGAATGGTATTAATAAGCTGTTAGTTTATGCTGATGATGTAGTACTACTGGCCGATAGCGAGGAGGTACTAAAGGCCAACACGCACACACTATTGAGTAACACTAAGAAATTAGGACTGGAAGTAAATATCAGTAAAACTAAATATATGGTCACACGTAGAAATACATTATATAATGGAAATGGACAGCTAATGACAAATGAGGGAAATTTTGTGGAATTGGCTGAATTCAAATACCTAGGAACAATAATCACAAATAGGAATGAGATGCACAAAGGAATTAAACATAGGCTCAATTCTGGAAATGCGTGCTATTATGCATTGCAGAGACTTTTGATGTCCCAACTCCTTTCAAAAAACGTTAAGCTGAAAATATATAAAACTATTATTCTACCAGTTATATTATATAGATGCGAAACATGGACTCTTACTTTAAGGGAGGAAAGGAGATTACGAGTATTTGAGAATAAAGTTCTTAGGAAAATTTTTGGACCAAAGAGAGATGAACAGACAGGTGAATGGAGAAGACTACATAACAATGAACTACATTGTCTTTATAGGAAGCCAGATATAATAAGAACAGTTAAGTCCCGTAGACTGCGATGGGCAGGACATGTTGCGCGTATGGGGAATGAAAGACGTGCATGGAAACTTCTTGTAGGAAAGCCAGAAGGAAAACGCCCAGTTGGTAGACCAAGAATGAGGTGGGAGAACAACATTAACTATGATTTGAGGGAAGTAGATTATACAGGGAATGATTGGAAAGCATTAGCTCAGGATAGGGATGTATGGAGAGCTTATGTCCGTGCGGCCATGAACCTATGGGTTCGATAGTGCCAGTGAGTAAGTAAGTAATCGATATAAAGAATGTAAAGTTGTTCGAAACGCAATGCCTGGACTAGAAAAGATTTAAAACTGATCTACACAAACATTCTGAAGTTTTCTACATTTCAATTTATTAGATTCATATGTTTCTTCATCCTGTTTTGCAGCTTTATACACCGCGGTATGACTATCGAGTAACAAATTAAAACTATTGACAGATGTACAGTCTTGGACATGAAATATGACCATTTGTTTAAGTTCCAAATATCTGAAGGCCTGATTCACACGAGTACAAAAGAATATAGGTAGAAGCAAATACGTATGTGGAAAACCATATATAATTCCTCTGTTTATAACGCTCCATGTACAAGGAGAAACATACTATCTTAATTTCATCTTAGGCTTGCTTAATGTAAAGTTTTTCTTTTTTCAGAATTAAATATATCATCCGGTATCATGGCAGCTTCCGCCGTCTTCCGGAAACCAAACGCCATTTCTCTCTGTCCATCCATTGATCTTCCTCCATTCCTCTGATATTCATAGCTGCTTGTACCCCTTCTTCGGTCTTCCTCCTTTCCATTGGGATCCATTCCATAACAATTTTTGGCAATCTTTGTTCTGGCATTCTTTTGACATGGCAATACCACTGTAATCTTTTCTTTTCTATAATGTCTATGATGTCCGGCTCCTCTTGTACACCCATCATTTCCCTTATTTCTTTATTTCGTATTCTATCCATTCTAGATTTTCCAGCTGATCTTCTTAAAACATCAATTTCTGTACTTAAAATTCCTTTCATTTCCCTGGTAGGAATTTGCCAGACTTCAGCACCATATGTTAAAATGCTCTGAATTATGGTTTGATATATTTGTAATTTTCTATTTTTTGTAATATTTTTGCTCCAACAAACAGAGTTTAAAGCATTTATTGCTTGTTTTGTTAGTGCGATTCTATTTTTAATTTCCACTGTGTTATCGCCTGAATGGTCTAATTTTGTTCCTAAATAAGTGCATTCAATACTAGGTTTTAATTCTTCTCCATTGTTGAAATTTATATTTTCCATTTCTTCTCCTATACACAGGTATTTAGTTTTCTCAATGTTTATATTCCGATTGAGGGCCTTTCCACTTTTCAGCGGTTGCCCTTTTACCAGCCGGCTGCTGGCCCTTCACATCCACATGTGTCCAACGCAGAGGTAGATGATCAACAGCCAGTGTAGGGGTGACATGTGGTTAGCATGTCGAGTCCCCCAGCCGTTATAGCTGGTTCCTCAACCTGGAGCCGCTACTTATTGTAGCTACCCAATTGCCTCACGATGCTGAATGTTTATATAAAGACCCCATTTCTCGTATTCTTCTTTTAGTTTTTTAGCCATATATTCTAGGTCACCCTGGTCTTCTGCTATTAATACCTGGTCATCTGCAAAATTAGTGAATATGCATGTGTATTTTGAATGGGTATGCCCATTTTTTGACACACACACACACACATATATATATATATATATATATATATATATACCATACAAAAAGTAGCATTAAGGCAATGTGAGTTTCTTTTCTTGATGAAAGATAAATTAATTTATGTAACCATGGAAACAAAAAAATGTTTATTTCGTCACTTGAGCATATAAAATGAGTAACATTATGGATTCGATTAAGTCTAGTTCTACTACCGGATTTAACATCATTATTCCAAAAGTGAAAAATAATATAAGGCCTATCGGATTATAGAAATTAAACATTCAAGAAGATCCTTTACTCACCGGAAGAATTTGATTTCGGTGAACTGGCTTCATAAATAATTTTCACAGATCCGTATACATTTTTTTTGATGATCCACTATGAAATTATTTTTATCCATATTGAAAAATGAATGCATTGTACTGATAAATTCTGTACGGTATATTAAATTACATGTAATAAATATATATAGAAAAACACTTTCGAAACAAAATAAATAATAATCTATTGGTATCTAATAAAACAAGACATTCATTTTTCTTTTCAATTTTTAACCATTTTTACGTCATAAATGAGTCAATAATTAAGTCAATACACCAATAAACGTTTATTTTCAAAGTATATAATAATAAGTAGAATTGCGCACAAATGTGCATTAAAATACTTTCTTGCTGTAAGCGTTTAAGCTTTTTTGTCCTTTTTGTACACAGTTCTAAATGGTATTGGCTGCATTTACATCCGCACAGAGAACACACACAATATTCGTCCGCTTGGTGAAAACCTGGTTTTTTGCATATCTCGTAATGAAAGTATAAGGACTAGCTGATTACCCGGCGTTGCCCGGGAATCTACTTATCCCGATCTTCTTCACATCAATTAGCTGAATTGAGAGTTTATCCGTAAAAGATAGAAATATGCCTTCGGGGACTTTTTTGTAGAATTATTTGATATATTCAACTCTACATTCATTAATTCGGTGTATTTATTATGGTTTAGGCATCATAAGCCATTTAAGGGTCCAAAAAGCTACTTTGTTTAGTGCACCGAGGCACTTTTTTTTAGCTCCAGTCCTATAGTACGTATGGTAATATATATGTTATATACCAGGGATCACCAACTGACGGACCGCGGTCCGGATTCGGACCCTGGAGCATTGGTTTCCGGACACCTTAAGTTTCGAATTGATACAAATGTTTAAAACCGGCTAAACATCGAATACAACAAGTTGTACTAAATGTCATGTCATGATAGTATTTTTGTTGGCTCGGTTGGCAATACTCCTTATGATCGGAGATTTGACTGAAGATGGTCGGGATTCCGTTTGAAACCGGGTATCGTGAAAAACACGAAATTTGTGAAGTGAGATATTTAAATATCACTCGGACCATATGTTAAGTTTATCATAAACTTATTAATAATTATTAGAATTAATTGTGATGTATCCTTTTAATATTTACCTTGTGCAATTCTTACTTACTTACTCACTCACTGGCACTATCGAACCCGTAGGTTCATGGCCGCGCGGACATAAGCTCTCCATACATCCCTATCCTGAGCTAATGCTTTCCAATCATTCCCTGTATAATCTACTTCCCTCAAATCATAGTTAATGTTGTTCTCCCACCTCATTCTTGGTCTACCAACTGGGCGTTTTCCTTCTGGCTTTCCTACAAGAAGTTTCCATGCACGTATTTCATTCCCCATACGCGCAACATGTCCAGCCCATCGCAATATTCACATCCATAATTTAAATAATATCCTTATAATATTAATTACTTAATAAAAGCTTCGGGAAAATTGCACTTAAACTAGCGTGAAATATTTTCAAGTACTATAGAACAACAGTGCGCATGCGCCAGTGTTTATAGAACAACAGTGCGCATGCGCCAGTGTTTATAGAGTCAACGATAACCCACAATCGAACCACATATCGATTATCATTCTTCATTACTATCCGTCGCTATGAAATTTAAATGACCTTTATTTGCAAAAATATCTCCAAATCTATGTTTAAAAAATATATTAATAACATTAAAATTAATATAAAATTAACCTCAACGGAACACATCATGAATCTTATAAAAGTTGAACATTAAAATTACCAAACGTTTATTAAAAATGGGTGTACACGTACTTATGACTCCCTAACGCTGATCCAACCAGCGATAACCCAAAACAGCGATAGAAAAATCATAGACTAAGTAATATACTCTCTGTGGAGAAAATAGCAATTAGCATCACAATGTTGTCTAACAGTCTCATAAAATTGTGATTTGCATATTTAAATAAATACTTCAAAATTGTCTAATGATGTTATAAGTTAAAAATATTAAATAATTTTAGTAAATACAGAAGAATAGCTATAGTTTACAACAATATAACTTAAAAATCAAGCGCTAGTAGAAGTGCAGTTGAGCCAAAGCTTGACATGTTTAATCAACTGTGGCTCCGGACCTCGACTTAATTTACTACTTTAAAAATGGACATCCATGAAACCTAATCGGTTACCCTGTTATATACGTTAATTGTACCAGACAAATTCTCTAAATGATGATAAGAACCCAACTCAAATCGAGCAAGTAGTTTTTGAGTCAATAAATGACAGACAGACAGACAACACACTCATTTTTATATCTATTCTATAGTGTTCTGCCCTAGTCTTCCACTGCAATCATAGCATTTTCATGATATGCTTTGCAGCTTTACTAGGAAATTATAGGTGTGGTAGTTTCCAGTTACTTTCCACACCGGGATGATGATGATGATAATGATGATGACCAGATGATGTTCGGGGACCGTTTGGGCCTCAAAGCTTCCTGACATTTGTCTTACAAGTGAGGAAAATCCAGAAAAAGAAAAACTCACTCAGGAGGCTTGTTCCGACTGGCAATCGAACCCGGGCCTGCTGCGTGCTAATGCAGTATGCTACCTCGAGACCACAGCGGTGGACTCATTTTTATATATATAAAGATAAAAATCGCCCACCTCTGCGATTGACAAACATGTAGGTATGCGGCCAGCAGTCTGATGGTAGTACAATACGCTTCTATGTAGGCCCATTGTACCGTGGGGTTTGAAGTAACAAAATATTTTCACCCTGCACTCATTTTTCTCAATATAATTGCAATTTGATAATATTAAAAAAATAGATTCAAACTGAAGAGAAATCTTCTACAAATGATCGTACCTCTCAAGTTCCATATCCTTGCAATTTCACTATGGATTTTTATGACTTATAGCTCAAAAACTTTAAATCTATGGAACGTGTAGCTTTTTCTAAATATTGGTAGAAGGATCTATGCGAAGATTAAAGAGTTGGGTTGGCTTCCAATGTGGTTTGGCTAATACAATACTCATTTGCTGCTTAACATTTTCGCCATAATTTATTCACATTCACTTCATACGCAGTATTACGAGACCCTATTAAAATAAAAAGTCATTCTCTTTCCATACAATATCATTATCTTGCAGCACATCATCCAAGAGTGAACGAACATGAACGCAAAAAATGCCGGTAATTCTTGAATTTGTATATTTTAATATCGTGAATGCACTTTATTTGGTAAAAAAACCTTAAGTGTTACAAAAAAAAGCATATCTGATTTTAGTACACAAAAAATGGGCTAATGTGCCATTTAACCATTCGTAATGTATCCTTTTAGATACATCAATTCCATCCATCCATAGTAATTCTGCCCGAAGGAAGGTCCTTCACTGCAATCATAGCATTTTCATACTATGCTTGCAGCTTTACTAGGGAATTGTAGGTGTGATAGCTTCCCGTTGTTTTCCACACCGGCGAAGGATGATGATGATGATAATGATAAGGATGATGGTGATGGCCATATGATTTCGGGGACCGTTTGGGCCTTAAAGTTTTACTGACATTTGTCTTACAGGTGAGGAAAAACCCCGATAAAAACCTCACCCAGAAAACTGCCCCGACCGGGGATCGAACCCGGGCCCGCTGTGTGACAAGGCAGCACGCTACCTCGAGACCACAGCGGTGGACGATACATCAATTGGTTTAGTTAATTTAATATTTTTAACAAATCAGAAGAAAACGAACAAAAATAAACCACTTAAATGTGTGTCTAATTATACAATATACCTAATAATAACAGTTACACAAGATTCCGTTTTCGCTGTGGTCCGCCACATTCAAATAACCATCAGAAGAAATTTGTGTTTTGCCAATGTAAGGGTTAAATGCTGGGGTGCCGGAAAACATGTAGAGGAAGTCCGGGTAATGTGGACCCGTTTTGAGTGAACCCAATTAATACAGTAAAATTTGCTCGAAGCGGAATCGCATGGAACCATTTTTTCTCACGTTAGACAAAATTCCGCATTATAAAAAACGCTTATTAACCAATCTTATATTATAGAGTGCCGTATATGTATTTTTACGTACCTTCGCGTAACTGTTGTTCCGCTGTCGTTGAAACATTCCACAAAACATTGTGTCGTCTTTTAAAACAGTTCAGCCAACCAGTAGATGCCTTAAAATCGTTATTCCCTAGGGATTTAGCAACAGCTAGAGCTTGGCTTTGGAGCATCGGTCCGGAAATTTTGATATTTTTTGTTCGTGCACTTGTAAACCATCCCGCACTATTGCGTTGATTTCTTCATTTTCTGTTTTTTTGGCTTTCCTCTTCATTTGACCATTTCCTTTCATCCATTCATTCATTATTTTGTTTTTGTGTTTTAAAGTCTCATAAACTTGAGTTTTTCCACATTTAAATTTAATAATTATTTCGCGCACTGAGAGTTTATGTTTTTCTTTATATTTAATCACTTTCACCTTTTCATTTAATGACAATGATACGTAGGATTTGACCATCTTTATTCCGTAAATACAGAACGCTAACGTTGAAAGATAAGTACACAATCGATCTGGGAACTTAAACTATACTATGTCCGTTCTTAAAGTGGTCCTCGTCAAAACAAAACCATGTGACCTGCTCGCTTTTCATTGGTCATGGACACCGAAGTACGTTGTAGAACAATATCCTTCCACCATTCGCGCCACAATTACTGTCACTTCTGACAGGGAGATGACGACAGCAACAGAAGACTCGATACTTTGAACCATTTTGTTTCATGAGAATCGACTGAAGCATGACTCAAATGCATCATCCATATATGTAATAAACCATTTTAAGTTGTAATTATTGATTAGGTATATTTTTAGGATATTTTGTATGTTTTGAATATTATTTTCATTCACGAAGAATAACAAGTATATTAAGAGGACACATTTTTAATTTAATGAAGGAACTACTTTTTCGCGTACTTATTGCTCCCACATCGTAACGTCGGTGTCCATAACCAATGAAAAGCGAGCAGGTCACATGGTTTTGTTTTGATGAGGATCACTTTAAGAGTGGGCAGGGTATAGTTTAAGTTTTACAGTGCAGTGGTTATTTGTAGGACAGGTACAATATCTATATTTCGCATAACGGGTGAGCAGCGAGGCCGAAAGAAAATTTCATGTTCTTCAACCGGTGGCAGGGATCGTCCTTTATTGTTCTTTTTAACCTAATGGGAATTCAATGAAGTGGACACTAATTTATTTCTCTCTCTCTGTCTCTCTGCTTTATAAATATATTTTTCAAGAATTTTGCACACCTTCCGTTTCCGCATTGGACAGATTCCGTTTTTTGCAAAATAAATACACGTGAAATTACTATTATTTCGCCGGGATCGATAAATTTGTTCACATTGGACAGATTTCCGCATTATTCATGTTCCGGATTAAACAAGTTTTACTGTATTATGTACATGCTGTTTTAATATACTGTCGGGTTTGGTTTGATACTATGTGACATGGCGGCTGTATAAGATAGTTAAACATAACAAAGGAATTCGGTTAATGTAAACCCTCCAGGAGGCGGTTAAAGTGGACCCAGACTAATACGTATATTTTATCAATAAGGGTGCTATATGTAAAAGCCATACACTTAATTAAATTTAATATCCTTGTAATTTTACCTAACCCAAAGACCGTCTCTGCCTGCAGATGAATGGCATGTGAATGTTATAAACAATAATAATTTGCAAAACATTAAATAAATATCAATGCTTTTTAATTACGATCAGCCAAAAATACTTTCAGGTTAACTTGTGCTTGTCTGTATAAAATAATAGAGTAAACTCAAAATAGTCTAAAGGCTGGGGTCCACTTTACCCGAATATAGAGGTTAAAGTGGATCTTTCTTGTAATGTAAAGAAGTTTATAAATTATGAAGATGTTTTCCATGTTTGAATAAAATAGCAGTACTATTTCATTAATGATAATCACTGTAATTAAAATTCGAGTCCCTTAATTAAAAGAAAAAAAAACAAATTCAAGACAGGGGTTCACATTACCTGAAGTTCCTATTAATAATAATAATAATAATAATAATAATAATAATAATAATAACAATAATAATAATAACAATAACAATAATAATAATAATAATAATAATAATAATAATAATAATAATAATAATAATAATAATAATGAAGATTGTATTGTAAGCCTATGTTTTCCCTTTACAGAGATTTAGGCGCTCTCCCCCTACAGGGAAGAATTTGAACCATACTAATTTAGTTACACTTGTTTTCGTATAGATGTCATTTTGAGTGGTACGTGGTCAGCGTTCCGCCTCATACTGACATCTAGGAAACCAAGGTAGTACTAGGACGCCTGAAAATCTTCAGACTCGGGACGCACGGCTTAAAGTCCCTCCCGGAGGACTTGCTCCTTGGATTTTTCCGTCCTAAAAAATCCATCGACCCCGGCCGGGTTTTGAACCCGCGACCCTTGGGACCAGAGGCAAGGAGCATAACCACTAGTCCACCGCGGCCGACTATGATGAAGATAATAATAATAATAATAATAATAATAATAATAATAATAATAATAAATGAGAAGACTCCATTGTCGGACTTGCAGACTGAAGTGCGCAGGTATATCTGGGTCATTAACAGAAAACAATGCGCGTATTATAGAAGCAAACAGAGAACTACAAATAAAAGAAAACATGTTAGTTGAATTTTTTTTTTGTTCATTATTTTTATTCTCCCTACTTTTGTAGGTCTTACACTCGCCATGGTACTTAAAACTTGTCTGCAGGCAGGAATACAGGGAATTGAAAGTCAATATTATAAATTATCACTAACTGACTCTATAAAGATCTAGAGCGGATATAAGTTCTCCACACATCCCTATCCTGAGCCAACTCTTCGAATCATCACCCGTATAATCTACTTCCTCAAATCAATGTTATTCTCCCACCTCATTCTTGCACTACCTACTGGGGTTTTCCCTCTAGTTTTTCTACAAGAAGCTTCCCATACTACTACTACTACCACCACCACCAATACTGCGACTTATGGCTCGACAAGGCTAGAAGGCCCTTGGCCTACCAGCCGCCGGCTACTGGCCTCATTAGTCGAAGGTGGACGATCATCCAGCCAGCATAAGAGTGACATGTGTTCAACTTATCGGGTTCCCCAGCCGTTATAACCAGTTTTCTTAACCTGTAGCTTCTACAAATTCCATTAGAAAATTTCTTCACTCGAAAGTCCCGTAGCTCTGCACCAAGACATCATCATTTAAACCGCTCGGCTACGGCGCGGCACGAAAATAAATATAAATTAATATTAACTCAAAAAGTTAGGTAAAAACATTTTTTGAGGAAATTTTATCGACCATACAGCCCAGAGTGATTTAATAACTGCCCACATCTTGTCTTCTAAAACACAATATCCTTTTCACAATGACAAACTTTCTGAGCAGCCAAGGTACAATTTAAGTTCGAAATGATGCGACAATATTAATCTAATATTAATAATGAAAAATGGGGACTTTATATAAATTTGAGAAAACTAAATACCTCTATATAGAAGGAGAAATAGAAAATATAAATTTCAACAATGGAGAAGAAAGAAATCCTAGTATTGAATGCAACTTATTTACGAACAAAATTAGACCAGTCAAGAGATAACACAGTGGAAATTAAAAATAGAATCGCACAAACAAAACAAGCAATAAATGCTTTAAACTCTGTTTGGTGGAGCAAAATATTACAAAAAACTGACAAATATATATCAAACCATAATTAGGGAGTTTTAACATGTGATGCTGAAGTTTGGGCAAATCCTAGCAGAGAAACGAAAAGAATTTTAAGTACAGAAATGGATGTTTTAAAAAGATAGCTAGAAAATCTAGAATGGATAGAATATGAAATAAAGAAATTACGGGTGTACATACTAGTGGAGCCGTACATCATAGACATTATAGAAAAGAAAATATTACAGTGACATGGCCATGTCAAAAGAATGCCAGAGCAAAGATTGCCTAAAATTATTATGGAATGGATACCAGTGGAAACGAGGAAGAAAGGAAGACCAAATAAAACCTGGATAGAAGGTGTGCAAGCTGCTATGACTATCAAGAGGATTGAAGGAAGATCAATGGACGGACAGAGAGGAATGGCGTTTGGTTTCCGGAAGACGGCGGCAGCTGTCATGATAGCGGATGGTGATGATGATTAATCCAATATGTACAGTATTTCACAAAAAAGTTGAAGCTGCATCATGCAAATAAAAAATTGTCTATTGAGAGAGCAAAAATTATAAGCTGGTCGGCAGGCAGAATTCGAACGAAGGGATACCGTAAGAAACCTAAACCACATCTACAGGTAAAACCTCACACCACATTTCAAAGAAAGCATGAAGCTGTGTGACTGGGCAATATAGCCAGAGGCTAAATATGAGGGAGAGGCTGTGCTTCTGCACTCTAATAAGCGGACATACCTACAGAGTAGTGCGAGTATATTCCTAGGAAATAATGCGTCAGTTTCTTAAAACAAATGTAGATAGATCGGTTGATGTCTTTGACATCGTCCGATTCCTAATAGCCAATTTTGTCGGTCCATCCAATCTCCTGGTTGTAGATGTTCATCCTTCATGTATAAACATATTCCCTGACTCCAGGAGGTTTTAGGTCTTCCTCTGCCTCGTCTTCCCTCAGGTTTCCATTCCAAAACACATTTTGGTAGCCGATCCTCTTCCATTCGCTGGACATGTCCGTACCATCTTAATTGCTGAAGTTTTACTCGTATCTAAAAATAATGTCTGCAATCTTCATTTTCTCCCTTATAACTGAGGTTCATAATTTGTTCTCTTGCTTGAAATTCTTGATTAACGTTCGTATTGAAAATCATTTCGGTTGCCAAAAGATACTTATTTGTTTTTGTTGTTAATGGCCAAAGTTCTGCTCAATAAGTAATGATGATTTTAACAATTGTATGATATATATTCATCTTATTTCTATTACATATATTTTTATCCCACAATATTCCATTGAGGCAAGCAATTGCAAATTTTCCTTTATTATTTAAATTTCTTATTTCCTCTTCATAACTCCCATTTTTATTTATTTTTATTCTTAAATATGTGATCTCACTACAAGATTTTATTGTTTCTCCAGTTTCCAAAATTAAATTTTGTTCTGGTTCACCAATTGATAAATATTGATATCTTAACAAATGTTAAGTAATAAAGTTGTCATGTTACAAGAACAATAGCTACAATTTACTCAGCTATACCCGAATATTAACGCAAGACATTTCACACATATTAAGTCATCCAATCCTTCCTATCTTCTTTAAGGTAAAATTTACCATATAAAAATAGAATACCTAAAATCTCAGTCTTCCTCAACTTTGGATGTTCGATGTGTAGTACTTCTTTCGGAGCACGTGAGCCATCTTCATCAGCTTGTAAATTGGTACCTTCTGATCTAATGTTACGTAACCGTCCTAGTATATTACGATGCGAGGTTGGGAAGTGGTTTTTACAAATGTGCTTTGTACATTATTTTTTGCGCGATGGTGTTTTCAAAATAATAAATAATAGTAAAATAATATCTTTGTTGAAAATATTTGCGTTCATTATAAGCAATTGACTAACGTTAACAGTGTGGGCACTGTTATTAATTGAAACAACAGGAGGCCGTGATACAATAGTGGCAAGTACGTATTTATTGTTTTATATTGTTTCAAATAAAGTCCAGTTCATTTAAAATGCAGTGATGTATTTCGAATAATATATATTATCACTACCTTTAGGATATTTTTGTATATACATTGTATGTAGTATACATATAAGGCAGTGGTTTTACTTTCCACACGCGTGTTTGTAATATATAATATTACAGTATAGTTATTTTATTACACTATAGTTATTTAGGTTGGCAACCCCGAAATGTAGGAAGTTGAACTTTCAATCATGGTCGGCATGGCTGTAAGTACGACAAAACGCACTATCGCGCAAAAAATTAGCTTTCATCCTTGAAGTCACGCTCAGGTTTTTCAGACGTGCAAAATCAATCGCTTTATGTCAGATATGAACCTGCGGACCTGAGATCAGATGCAAACTTGATAGCAGCTACTAAATCATTGGTAGACATGAATGCTATTCTATACTTATTGAGAAGTCATAAAAGTGGTTTTCTCGAGCAAACACAGAATGACAGCACTATGGGAAAATTTAATGATATGTCATAATGGGCTTCGTCTCACGATGTTGTGAAGCGAGTGCTGCCGTAAAACTTCCTCCAAAATGTAACAAATTATCGTAAGTAATGCCACGAGTGATTTCCAAATTATCGATCCTTTTTAACATTCTAAATAGGTCATAGCATTATTTTACAGTGACTGACTCTCTAAGAAATACGGCTATCAGATCGTGTCTGCTGATAGCGCATGCGGGAGATAATATAAAAACATTTGTAGCAATTGAATTATTTTCCAGGAAATTACGTTGCAAAAAAATAATTGACATATTTACATTATAGAACATCAGAAATTAATACCTATAACGTTGGTTATAAATGTCTCCACTAAGGTGCATTCTTACAATATTGCGATCCTTTGGCAATACATAATATGATCTGTTTGCAGTGAAGAACAAAAGATGCAAATGAAGCGTACCAATTGTTTCTCATTTGTTTTCAAACATCGCCGCATGCGCTGACATTCGTGCACTATATATACAATCTGATAGCCGTATTTCTTAGAGAGTCAGTCACTGTAAAATAATGCTATGACCTATTCAGAATGTTAAAAAGGAGGAGTTTTCTTTAATATGGTATACTTCTTTGATAAATTCAAGGTGAAACACGACTGTGATTGGTTGTAATACAAAAATCATTGAAATGTGATTGTCATTGAATCCCATTTGGGGAATGAGGTACGTACTCTACAAGAGTTGAATTACTAAGACCACAATTTTTCAATGCATATTATATATCAACGACGAGAACATTGATGGCATGTATCGCACCTTGGGAAGAAGAGAGCCACAAGTGCAAAAATGTCATAAACTGAGTTAAGACTACTATCTGTTAAAAAAATTGCTACAAATTTATTTCTTTATAGTCACAAGTCATGTGCAGGAAAATGGAGACAGGATGAAATTGTGTCCATATGAAACAGAGTATGTACTATACCCCTTTCTTTTTTTAATTTTAATTCTGGACTAGTGGTTATGCTCCTTGCCTCTGGTCCCGAGGGTCGCGGGTTCAAACCCGGCAGGGGTCGATGGATTTTTTTAGGATGGAAAAATCCAAGGAGCAAGTCCTCCGGGAGGGACTTTTAAGCCGTGGGTCCCGAGTCTGAAGATTTTCAGGCTCGTAAAAGATCCTTAAGCCTGAATGAAAAGGCCTCTAAGCAAAATTTACCGAATTTTCCCGTCCTAGTACTACTTTGGTTTCCTAGATGTCAGTATGAGGCGGAACGCTGACCACGGACCACTCAAATGACATCTATACGAAAGCAAGTGTAACTAAATTAGTATGGTTCAAATTCTTCCCTGTAGGGGGACAGTGCCTAAATCTCTGTTAAGGGAAAACATGGGTTTCTATAAAAAAAATTGTTAACTCGTGACAGAACTAAATTTTCTACACTTGTGGCAGTCTTCTTTCCAAGGTGTGATATTTCAAGTATCCGAATTAAGTCAGAACTACAAATGTTGTAGCGAATAGCTCAAATTAATTATCGACAGATGTTATCGTAGTTGTATTATGTATATAGAGGCTAGCGTTAAGAATAAACAATACGATATTAAGACACACGATATCAGCCCATTGTGTTTCCATCTTCGTACCTATTTTACATCAAAATGGTATGTTTCCGGACATGAACTCCTTATCAAAACTTTATCTACTATGTTCCTTCTACAATCCCTAAAAGTCTGTAATACTTATTCTGAAACACCCTATATAGTTGATGCACAGTGTCATATTCCCATTTCTTTTCTAAAATCTCTTTACTAAAAATATGAACTATTGTAGACATATTTCTTCTAAATCCTCATTGATGATTATCTAGTACATCCTCAATATGGGGAGTAAGTCTGGAAACTAATACATTTGTTGGAATTTTGTACGAAGTTGAATGTAATTTGATTGCCTCATAGTTGTTGCAGTCAGTTTTATCTCCTCTCCTATAGATTGGTACGATAACTGATTCTTCCCATTCATTTGGAAGAATATATTCTTCCCAATTCATACTTAGCAACTGACATATCGTGTCCACCAATTTTTCTCCCCCTCATTTTCAACAATTCAGGTGGGAATACATCTGAACCTGATGCTTCAAAAGTCTTCATTTTTTCTATGGTCATTTCAACTTTAATGCATTTGGTTCTGTTACTAATATTCCTGCGGTCTGTAAATCATTATTTTCAGTATCACGTTCTGCACGTACATTTAACGGATTAAAGTAATTTTCCTTCTTCTTCTTCTTCATCATCACGGTTTAGGCTTATTTACTAGCCTGTGCTGGCTCCAAATTGCTGCTGTTTCCATCTTTTCTTTGGTCTTCCCAAACTTCTTCTTCCTCATGGTGAATAGCTGTATGCTGCTTTTGGTATTCTATTCTCAGTCATCCTTGCCAAGTGTTCTTTACAGTGTGTTCTGTATTTCACTATTGTTATATTTAATTCCTCTACTTTCAGTTGTTTTCTTATTTCTGTGTTATGCTTTTTGTCTGTTCTTTGATATCCTGCTATTGGTCTGACGAATTTCATTTCAGCAGGTTGTGTTCTGGCAGATTGTTGTGTTGTCACTGTCCATGTTTTGGATCCATAAGTAATAATAGGCACTGCCATTGTCTTGTATAATTTCATTATAGAGTATTTCCTGGCTTAATTTTTCAAAGTTCTTTTTAGTGTTCCTGTTATATAATTAAACTTATTTAGTTTGTTATTTATATCTGTTTCTGCTGTGTATGATATTTCGCAACCTAGGAAGTTATATCTTACCATTTCTTCTATTGGTTTATTTTCTAAAATTATCTTTGTCCAAACTGAATGAGCGCCCTTGAAGGCCACTGTTTTTTTTTTCTGATGATATTTCCATGTTTTTTTTTATATTTCATTTAGTTTATATAGCATTCTTTGTAGTTCGTCCTCTGTTTTTGTTATTAAAATCTGGTCATCTGCAAAGGCTACTGTTTTTATTACTATATTTCCTAAGTTAATTCCCCCAGTTGCCATTTGCTTCCGTGATCTTATGTCAAAATAAATGTTAAAAAGAGTGGTTGATAGTGGACAACCTTGTCTAACTCCTGTTATGTTCCCTTTGATTTATTTTTAAATTTGTTTTCTCAAACATTTTCTTAATTACTGCTATCAAGTGTAGTGGAATTCCTTTTTCACTTAATATGTTCCACAATTTTGGTCTAGACACTTTATCAAAGGCCTTCTTATAATCTATAAAGAGGAAGTGCGTCTCTAAGTTGAATTCTCTTCGTTTATCTACTATTTGATTTAAAGTGAATACATTGACTGTGCAGCTTCTTCCTTCCCTAAAACCTGCCTGCTCTTCTGATAAGTCATTTTCCATATATATATATATATATATATATAATTTACTGTCTGTAAATAATTTTCTTCAATATAATGTTCTACGTTTACATTTAATAACTGATGAAAGTAATTTTCCAACTACTTGATGCATTCTTGGAATCTGCAATCTTATTCCCACTTTCATTCCTAATTATACAGGGCAAGTCAAAATGTTGTGCAGGTTTTCAGAAATTTATTATGTGAAATGTAATGAACATATAATATTGTGAGACATATTGTATGAAAGGTAAACTCTCAAAGTTTTTTTTTAAATATTCACAGATGTTCTATGTGAGCGCCTTTTGTTACACGACAGATGTCAAGCCGATATTCAATCTCCTGCCAAACTTTCTGTAGCAGTCCGCGGTCGATATCAGCAATGGCTGCTGTGATGCGGGCACGCAGTTCATGCAGTGTTGTTGGAAGTGGTGGTACGTAAACATGATCCTTTACAAGACCCCACATGAAGAAATCACACGGGGTTAGATCTGGTGAACGAGGTGGCCAATGAATGAGTTGTTGATCACCCTGAGATGCACGGCCTATCCAGCGTTGTGGTAAAGCCGTATTCAAATGGTCTCGAACACTGCCATGGTAATGTGGAGGGGCACCATCCAACTGCAGAATGAAATCTGGACTATCCGCTTCAAGCTGCGGAAAGGAGCCATTGTTGTAGCATATCAAGGAAAACATGTCCGTTCACAGTACGTTCATGAAAGAAAAAGGGCCCATAAACCTTTGCATGGGAAATGGCACAAAAGACATTCACTTTCGGAGAATCGCGTTGATGTTCCAGAGTTGCATGGGGGTTACCAGTTCCCCAAATCCTTACATTGTGTCTATTCACTTTTCCTGAAAGGTGGAAAGTCGCTTCATCACTGTAAACTACCCTCTCATGGAACTCATTCTCTTCCATTAATGCGAGAAAATCAACACAGAAGGACGCTCGCAAAGCATAATCGGGCGGGTTTTAAGGCTTGAACCAGTTGCAAGTGGTAGGGTTTCATCTGTAAACGTTTCCGGAGAATCCGCCATACAGTTTTTTGTGGTAGTTGAAGTTCTGTCGCTCCCCGGTAGGTGGATTTCTGTGGACTCCGCACGAAGCATGTGCGAACGCGTTCGACTGTCTCTTCACTCGTCGACGGACGGCCAGTCGATTTTCGTTTACAGATACAGCCTGAATCCCTAAATTGTGTGTACCACTTACGAATGGATCTCCCATCCGGCGGGTCTTTATCGTATCTGGTACGGAAATGTCGTTGAACACTAGTCACAGAGTTGTTTACATGGTAATCAAGCACACAGAAAGACTTCTGATCCCCAGTCAACGCCATTTTCCTTTACTGCTCTGCTGTTGACATCTTGCGGGTGAACGCGGAACTTTAGAAGTGGACAACTAAACTTTGAGAGTTTACCTTTCATACAATATGTCTCACGATATTATATGTTCATTACATTTCACATAATAAATTTCTGAAAACCTGCACAACATTTTGACTTGCCCTGTATTTGTTCTAGTCTAAAAATCTCATCTCCCTATCCTAATCCTGATATAACTATCTGATGTTCCCATTTTTTGTACTGATTTTAGGATCATTAATATCCTCTCTCAAATATTTATTCTTTTACTCTTTTGTTTCCCGTCTGATGTTACCCGATTTCTCTACACTTACTTCATTTGGCTCTTGTAACTAATTCATTTTTGCGAGCTTTCTTTTATTTAATGTTGGCACATTCCTCATTAAACCATTTTTTGTTTTGCCTCTTTTTTAAAATAAACGCTTTCTGATGCTGACAATTTAATAATATCTCTTATAATCTCCCATTCTTTATTTACATTAGTTTCATCTTCGGTAGCAATTTTGATCTGATATTCTTGCCATACATAATCATTTCTCAAGTTTTTTAATTCATAATTTTCAGAATAATCTTCAGTGTTTGTTCCATTCACAAGCAATTCTCGTTCTCTGATTTTCACCCTGACAAGATAATGATCCGAATTGCAATCTGTCCCTCTAATTTGTTAACGTCGATGATGCTATTGTCTCAGCGTTTATCCATTAATGCACTGTCTGTCTGGTTTCGAATTTCTCCATCTGGAGTCGACCAAGTGTAAATATGAATAAACTTCCGCTGGAATGCTATGTTCTTAACAGTAAGATTCATGTGGTAAAAGTAACTAATTTAATCCCCTCGTTGTTACCAAAGGTAACTAATTTAATCCCCTCGTTGTTACCATCTTCATGAAGACTGAATTTTCCTATTGTTGACCTGAATATATCTTACCGTACCAAATTTGCATTAAAATCTATGGAACTTTTTATATTATATTGAGAAAGACTATGCATTCTAGTTCTTCATAGAATTCATCTTGAACTTGTCATCCTATCTTCTGTGGAACCACGTACATTTACAATTACAAATTCATGTCTTTGCCCTTTAGAATTACGTATGATACCTTCTCGCTGACAAACTGAACATTCGGATAGCGGAGGGGTTCCTCCGTAAGACTAAAAAACCCGTTCATAATTCAGGTCTCGCTGCATCGCCGTTGTATAATGCAAAGCCTCCTGATTCCTCACTACCTTCTCCTGGTCATCTAACTTCTTGCAAATCTACTATATGCATGGGTGATTTATCAAATTCCAGCGTTAGAGGCGAAGACCTCTACTTCCTGTATAGAGAAAGCTGAAGATTGTTGTATATTGAACAATTCTGCACATGGCAACAGTTCGAAAAGGTCCGTTTCTGGTTTAATGTGATAATGTTCAATACATAAAAGCGACGTTTATGTGGTTTGATTCTCTCTTGACCTCTGATGATTATTCGAGAAGCATGGAAGTCTATTCATTTGGCAAAACCTAGTGGAGAGTTTTCCCAGAAGTAGCGGTAAGTGATCGCAGCAAAGGGTGAACTAATGTGTATTAAAAATGTTAACATTTTTATCGGAGGTAAATTGTGAGTGAACATACCGTATGTCCAGTAATCTTTAGCCATGTAGCGTTTATTTCATTCTAAATTAACTAACAAAATTGAACATTAATATTATTTTTAATATAATAACAAATGTTAAACAAATATCATAGCCATCTTAATGCTCTGTATCCAATAGCTTAGTCGTATTAATTAATAAAAACACGTCATTTTGGTAAAAATTCAATTTTATCAATTTTCTGCTTCTGTACTAATAAAAATTATTAAAATATTACCAATGTGTGAATAATTGGTACATGAAATAACATATTTTAAGTTTGAATGTCATATTATTCAGAGTTAACAGTTTTAGGTATGTAACGTTTTTCATTGAAGAATCTTCTTCGACATTTTCTTTAGAATAAAATTGTCATATTTTAAATAAGCGGTATTTTCTGCTAAGTAATGATATCCATCCATAGTAATTCTGCCCGAAGGCAGGTCCTTCACTGCAATCATAGCATTTTCATGCTATGCTTGCAGCTTTACTAGGGAATTGTGTAGGTGTGGTAGCTTCCCGTTGCTTTCCACACCGGTGAAGGATGATGATGATAATGATAATGGTAAGGATGATAATGATAAAGATGATGGCCATATGATTTCGGGGACCGTTTGGGCCTTAAAGTTTTCCTGACATTTGTCTTACAGGTGAGGAAAAACCCCGATAAAAACCTCACCCAGAAAAACTGCCCCGACCGGGGATCTAACCCGGGCCCGCTGCGTGACAAGGCAGCACGCTACCTCGAGACCACAGCGGTGAACAAGTAATGATATAATAGGTACAAATTTAACATGGAAATAAAAGTTGGAAAAAACAGTTTCAGTATACCATCAGGTATATAACTATGTACGTAACATGAAGAACGTGGCAGCCATACTGATTTTTAAGAATATTCTATACAACAGTGCAGCCAACATAGGGTATGTACTTCAGAATTTGAGAACTTACTATTTATTTTTGGGCGTTGCATTCTTTCACAGATTAGAGTACTTAAATTGCGTTAGATTAGCTTTTAGGCTCGTTAAGTAGCATGTATAATGTTGGCTGCATGGCGATATTCCATACAGTAAACCGTTTCGCGTTTGTTAGCGCATGCGCGTGTAGTCTGCCTAGGACTTAATAAAAAGATTATCCAAAATATCTAAAACTATGTAATTATGATCAAATATGTAATGATAAATTTTCATATATGATAAGTAAGTTTCGAATTCATGGGCATATATCAATTTTACCCATGTATAAGCAAAGGGAAAACATATGTGATTAGTGATTGATTACATACAAATCCTAGCCTTAGTTATTAGTTTAGTTCTGGCTAGTTCCTTGAGTAGAGAGTTTTCTTGTTTGCTCGCCATCTCTCGCCTGAGTTAAAATCTTCCGGTTTACCGTAGCGTGTGTGTGCTCTAGCCTGCACTGGTATACCTTTCCGGTTTACCTGTGTTGTTTTACCTGACGTGTGTGCCCGGCGCAATACTGACTAAGCACAGCCAGTACCCAAGATTAACACTTTCTATTGTAAGAAAGAGGCATACAATAGGGAATATAAAAGCGAAAAATTTAGAGAAATGTTTTGTTTGCAGACTTTGCCACAAGCTCAAATTGTAATGTGCTCCAACACAATACATAATTCCTTGGTGGCTCACAATGCATTCGTCACTTGGAACTTGAGACTGGGAAAATCCACACACCTTCAAATGTATTGTTTGAAAGGGTGAAACAATCCCAATGTGTAGGCGTATAGGCTATAATATGGATACGCCGAGCAAACAAGTCCTATAAGGAAAAACCCAAGAGAATAAATTCGTCAGCATTGCAAGCAGAGAATGGGGGGAAAATACCGACCAAAATGATGACATCATGATCTTCAAGATATGGGCCTGTTGGCCCGTTCCGCTCCCCCGGTGCACTATATGCTGCAGGTGCAGGTCGTCTTTCCAACGACGTTTTGGTCTTCCTACATTTCTTCGGCCTAGAGGCCTATAACGGAGCAGCTGTTTTGATAAACGATTATTTGGCATTCTTTGTATATGTTCAAATCAATTGCCTTTAGCCTTGGTTTTAGACGATGCTATTAACCCGGCCCAGTGTGTACAGGGGGCATAAGCCGTAACTGTATACAGCTGGGTAATTCTTGACAGGCGCGTTCAGGTCGCGGGGATGAACACTAAGAATCTTAGTGACTAAGTTCTGTCAAGGACTCAATCTCTCGGGGTATAACGAGGGCCCCTGCCCAGGGATACGGGTGAAAACCTCAACGGTTGGATCGGCAAAAAGAATAAGCTTCAATAAAGGCGAGACAAGCGGAAGAGGTAGCCCTCCACCTGGGGTTTATACAGATGGAAGCATGTTCAAATGATTTGAGGTGGTAGCCCCACCATTGGACTTACTCGGCAGCAGGTCGGTTACCTGCTACGAGGAATTATAAAAAAAAACTACAGCCCACATACCACCCCCCATATGTGTAATTACCAATGGTAATTTATGTAACGAAATATCAAGGCAAAAACTCTGACGAAGGTGAAGCTTGTAGTACCTTAGGAAAAACTAATCAAGTGAAAAGGCAGAATATCTTCAACTGACGCAGAGATTCAACGCGTCTCCCACTATCGGAAGAGAATACCCGCGAATCAAATTTAGAAGTTTAAGTTCCTAGCTGCGGGAAAGGAACTTAGGAAATTGCCGTGTGACCGAATAAGGACTTACGACTACGATTACTTTGAGTACGCAAAAATGTCTAACAGCATCGCAGCATAGGTTATTCACGAGTAAAACTAACGATTGATCTGACGGTATCAAAATCACGTACCACGAGGCCGGGGGCTAATAATATTAAGCCGGAACTTAATGCAAAACGCACGTTATTACATTGAATATCCCACTAACGTGTGGTATCTTCGTTGGACTTTGCCACCAGCGTACTATCATCACTACTGTAAATAAACTTCAAACCGAAAAACATGATTAACATTTTCTCCAATCATAATTATTGTTATTAACTAAAATTCTGCCCGTCACAAGTCCTATTGTGATTCCCTTTGATAAGAGTTCATCGTTCTCCGATCCAATACGAACCTATCTTTGATTAGTCCGGAGCACCCAAATTCCTCAATTAACCTTTATTCTTTATCCCTAATCAATGAGCTATCACACCGAATACAAACATTAATTGAAACTCGCAGACTGATGTGAAGCGAGTGTACGCGGGATGACACATTAGTTCGCAAATCATCCACAAACTAGCAGGTCAATGTTCCGCTGTGTAGAATAATACTTCGTTTACAAAACACAAGGCATATTGTTTATTTCCACAACTAACGCAAAACGCGTCTGATTAATTTAAACATCTAATTTCAATATACGTACAAAAGTAAGTTCTGGAGTATTGCATCGCTTCGCACAAACGGTCTCTAGCAGGGACGTTTGAGGTGTAGTGGAGGGAAGTCTGTTTCCCATCCATGATGTCACGTGTTCGATCCCGCTGTCAATTTTTTCTCGTCCTTATTTCAATTCATTTTCTTTGTTTTATTTTATTTGTTTTGCTGTTTTATTTACAGCACTTACCGCACTACTTATCCTTGCACGACACATAATGAAATAGAACGGATTTTAGTTTCTCAAATAGTTGTGCACTTGTGAAAAAGTAGTATGTGCAATGGCTACATTTTGGGACTTATAAATTATGTGTAAGTCAATCATTTCTTTCAAAGGCTAAAGTAGCATGGGCAATGGCTACATTCTGGGACTTATAAATTATGTGTAAGTCAATAATTTCTTTCAAAGGCTAAAGTAGCATGTGCAATGGCTACATTCTGGGACTTATAAATTATGTGTAAGTCAATCATTTCTTTCAAAGGCTAAAGTAGCATGTGCAATGGCTACATTCTGGGACTTATAAATTATGTGTAAGTCAATAATTTCTTTCAAAGGCTAAAGTAGCATGGGCAATGGCTACATTTTGGGACTTATAAATTATGTGTAAGTCAATAATTTCTTTCAAAGGCTAAAGTAGCATGTGCAATGGCTACATTTTGGGACTTATAAATTATGTGTAAGTCAATCATTTCTTTCAAAGTCTAAAGTAGCATGGGCAATGGCTACATTCTGGGACTTATAAATTATGTGTAAGTCAATAATTTCTTTCAAAGGCTAAAGTAGCATGTGCAATGGCTACATTTTGGGACTTATAAATTATGTGTAAGTCAATAATTTCTTTCAAAGGCTAAAGTAGCATGGGCAATGGCTACATTCTGGGACTTATAAATTATGTGTAAGTCAATAATTTCTTTCAAAGGCTAAAGTAGCATGTGCAATGGCTACATTCTGGGACTTAAAAATTATGTGTGCGCCAATCAGTTCTTTCAAAGGCTAACACTTGTAAAAATGATTTTAAAAATAAATAAATCTATCTATCTTCGGGTTTTTACAGCTGCTGCCGTCTTCCCGTGCCAAACCTCCAAAGCCTACAGTCTTGGGCATCTTCGATGCTTAGCCCTCTAGCTTGCATTACTGTCTTCATGTTTTCCTTCCATGTTAACCTTGGTCTCCCTCTTTTCTTCTTTCTGTTCGGATGCCATTCATATAGTTGCATAAATAAATACATTTAATTATTTCCCACCATGTCCTATATCAGTGAATTACACCTTATAAAGTGGAACATTATAGTAACATTTGCAAAAATGAAAACAGTGCCTCGTTTCAGTTTTCCTCCTATAAAATAGCAGGAAAAATTACAATACAACACCAGGTACTGTAATGTTCACAAAACCTGATGCAACTTTCAGTAACATACGAATAAATCATGGTAAACATAATAAGTAATTTTACAAGTAAATAAGTAACGGTAGCTCATGCGACCACTAAATTAAATTCATATATTGAATAGCTATATTTATTGCATTACATGGTTACTTTAAAAAAGTCATTAAAAGTAAAGAAGTAAAGTTAGTAAAGAAAGTGGATTTTTCTCTACGGACGAGTGAGACGTTTATGGCAAGTCTTGGGCGAGGCCCGAATTTAGGCGAGTAAGCCAGAAACGCTTTCTTTAGGCTGTGGGTTACGCATAATATTTTTTTAACACATGGAATTCCAAAAACGATATTATAATGAGTCCACCGCTGTGGTCTCGAGGTAGGTGTGCTGCCTTGTCATGCAGCGGGCCCGGGCCCAACGCTCCCCGAAAAATTATCCGGCCACCATCATCATCTTTATCATTATCATCACCATTCTTCACCGGTGTGGAAAGCAACGGGAAGCTATCACACCTACAATTTCCTAGCAAAGCTGCAAAGCACAGCATGAAAATTCTATGAGTGTAGTGAAAGACCTGCCCTCGGGCAGGATTAGTATGAATGGATGGATATTATAATGAAATCAGATTATTATACTGCAACATTGAGGCGTGTGACGTAATAAATTGTTTGCATTTAGATATTTTAATATTATAGTTTCGGCACCCAAGTTTTTTTTTAACAATTAGCTATGTACAATTTGCTATATCAAAACTAATAATTCTATAACTATATGCACTGCTGATATAGATAAATGTGGATAGCTTTTTCTGAATATTATGAAAACAAAAACATATTCGCCTGCTTCGTCTGAAGCATGCCGCTTATAAGTTGTTTTTATATTATTCCAAGGTAAGTGAAGTAAGCTGCCTGTGGGAATTTCTATAGAATGCCAAAATTAATTGCAGTAACTAAGATTGGATAATGCAAATGAATACAATGAATGATACTTTCGGTGAACCTCTGTACACTCTTGACTGAATAACGTGCGGATTTAACGACTTAACAAAATGAAGAAACATCAGTTGCCAAAAGTTAATATGGAAGGCTCGTGTAGAGAATAAAATTAAAGTTGCAAAATAAATTATTGTACAGAAATTTCAGCTGGTAATTCGACTACTGAAGTGATGAATAATAAGTTAAAATACACCTTCTTAGGTAAGATTCGTCGTCCTCAACTTATAAAATAAGTATTCTTTATGCCTGTAAGCCTTTCAGAACATCCGTTCCATCTTCAGCTGGTTCTTCTTCGATACAATATCTAGTATGATGGTTGATGCTGCTGGTCCTAATGTGGTGTTGTCGTGACAGCAGCATCAACCATCATACTACATATTGTAGCGAAGAACCTGCTGAAGATGGAACGGATGTTCTGAAAGGCTTACAGGCATAAAGAATACATATTTTATAAGTTGAGGACGACGGATCTTACCTAAGAAGGTATATTTTAACTTATTTTATCTTATGACTCTCCACCTCAACGGTTTTAACAATGAATTTTATTAGTATTGAGTGATGAATGTAACAGATTTTAAAGACATTCTTGCCTTACAAGTAATAACATTCATCAATTTGTAAAATTACATAAATTTTAATACTGAAAAAAAATACACTATACATATGTAATGAAAACATAATTTTCGAAAACAATTTAGTTAATTTTATTCAGCAAATTGTGTTGCTAGTATTTTTTTTGTGTGTTCTTGTATCTTTTTCGAGTGTACGTCCTGAAAAATTTCAATTTTTTTCAGGACGTGTACTGAAATGTCCAACTATCACAACAAACGTTAGTTACTAAACTTACATTTGCCATTATTGACTGCTAAAATGTGTTTTTAACGGTTATGATGTAATTTGCATTTAATTTTGTCAATTAACAGTACTCGTCTGTACTGATTGCATCAACTTTCATTTGTTTCTTTGTTACAATTAATACTGTAAATGGCTGACCGCACATAAACGAGTGTTTACAATGGTTAACATTTTTTTAGCATATATTTTTTATATACTTTTATTCCCATTTTATCTTTGAATAATACTATAACCTCATTACATATAAGTCTCTTCTTTCTGAGCAAAATTGTTCTTTGTATCTTTTATTGAATAGTTGTTCATATTTACTTATTTAAAAAAATAAAATTGTACATATCGTGAAATGTATTAATTTTACAATTAGAATTGAAAATGTTTTACGAAATAGTCTCGAAATTCTGGCGTCAGCGTAAACAAACATAAAACAACTCTTCAATAAATCAACTCATCTGTACATAACCTCAAATCCAATCCTTGTAACTTTAATAACTATAGGCGGGGTCATTCCATAATCGGGATTGAACCATCACCATGCAAGTATACATTCATGTGCGCTAAAAGACACATTTCGTGAATATAGTACAGTATACTTGAAGAAGGAAGTGAATATTAACTCGTACAAATTGCAAACAACATTCCAGATATTTCACATCATCTTTGAATACTTTGGTATTGCGTGGTTACATTTATCATAAGTAATGTCACGATTGGCTTCCAAATAATCGATAAATTCACGAGTCACTTCGTGAATTATCTAGAAAATTTGAAAATCAAAAGTGGCATTTGTTAGGACTATTTAACGAATAAAATTAAACTGTTTACTCAAAAATCATTATTTAAATATAGTACCAGTATGTTAAAATATGTATACGTTTAATGTAAACGGCGATGTTTGAAAACAAATCAGAAATGTGAGGTTATGTATATTCGCTGCAACTTGATATTATTTATTGCCAAATAGGATCGCAATATTATAAGAATGCTCCCTAGTGGAGAAATAATGAAACATCAAACTGTATATTATAATCAACATTATATGTTTTTCATTTATTTTTTTAGTAAACAACTCAATAAAATCACGAAAAATCCATTATTTGCTTCATTTCTTGAATTTATCGGAGAAAAATAATGCTCTGACCTGTTCAGAATATTAAAAAGGAGGAGCTTTCTTTATCACAGAGCGGGAGCTGATAAAGAGAGGGGTGAAACACGGCTGTCATTGGTTGTAAAACAAAATTCATTGAAACGTGATTGGTAATTGACTACCTTTTGGTGCATGGGTTAAATAGTCTCAAAAAAGTAGTGTTCCAGTTTTATCGACAAGTGAAAGAGGAACTTTGTTATAAGGGAATTTATCTTGAGAGATTCGGATTTCAACTTGATTTTCACTACTTAATTATATACACTACCGGCATTTTCTACCATGAGACTTGAAAGTATAAGTATTGATATCACCTGGAGACGTTACTGGCGTCTAGCAGGATAAGATAATTGATGGGACTGCCATCTACGACTCGATATCAAGCCGTCAGTTGTATTAACCCTAACAGAAGGGGTACTCAATTCTAACATTAGATCGGAACAGACCAGCAGGTCTAATCCTTGATGCTGCTGCTGATGGCGATGAATTATGTACACTACTATATAACTAGTTTAGGGATAAGCATCTGTGGCCAATGAGCGATGACGTAATGTCTACTTCCACGATGTCGATGCTGTCATTAATCGTGTAAAACGTTACGTCAAAATGACACAATATGCTTTCAGTTATGGGTTATAAAATAAGGATGACCGAGTTGAATAGATTACGAACATTCTACAACCTAACAACGGCTTAGTAATAATGTTTGACCCTGGCCACTTAGCAAATCTTTCATTACATCACAGCTTTCATTACATGAGGATTTAAGATTTACCCCCTCACTCGGTTGACTTGCGCATCCGTGAACTAATCTTACCAAATGAGATTGGAACCAGAGTTATACCGAAAATTGACAAGTGAACAATGCATTTAAGTAAAGGTTTAACAAATGAATACTGTATTTTCATATTTCAAGGAATAAGAAAATTGATTTTAATTTCAAGTGAGTTCAAATGTGTTAATAAATAGAGATTTTGGTACTTTGTTTGTTTCCATGTGATTATTCTTGACTATTTAACTCATGTCCCAAATGGGAGTCAATGACCAATCACGTTACAATGATTTTTTATTTACAACTAAGTCGTGTTTCGCCTAGAATTTAGCAACTAAAGTTTATCATAATAAAGAAAGCACATCCTTTTTAACATTCTGAATAGGTCATAGCATTATTTTGCAGTGACCGACTCACTAAGAAATACGGCTACCAGATTGTATATATAGTGCATGAATGTCAACACATACCGCATGCGGGAGTTAATATAAAAACATTTGTAGCAATTGATTATACCACAAAAAAAAAGAAACCATTGTTTGCACTTTCTTAAATGTATTTTTTTCCAGAAAAATATGTCATATTTACATCATAGGACATCAGAAATTAATTAACATACAGTTTGATGTGTTTCATTTTTTCTCCACTAGAGTGCATTCTTACAATATTGCGTTCCTTTGGCAATAAATAATATGATCTGGTTGCAGTGACGAACAAAAGAAGCAAATGAAGCATACCAATCGTTTCTCATTTGTTTTCAAACATCGCCGTTTATATTAAATATATACATATTTTAAAATAAATATATTTAAATAATAATTTGTGAGTAAACAGCTTAATTTTATTCTTTACATAGTCCTAACAAATGCCATTCTTGATTTCCAAATTCTCTTAAAGTATATCAAATAGTGTAACTACTTTAGTGCGGATAGAAAAACGCTGATTACACTAATGAAATTGGAGGTAATAAATAATAAAGCTGCAATGAAAGGCAACCGCATTAAAAAAAGAAAATCATTGTAATTATATTAATCTTTTTCTCAAGTTGGTATTTAAAAGATGAAGAAAATTCCAGATGTGGGAACTTTGTTAGAGCAACAGAACTACATACTCTATGAAAAAACACACAAATAACAAAACTCAACTTATAAGGTGGATTTATCAACCGAAGTCTAAATCACGACGGTTTTTTTCTGATTTTTTTTTTGTTTCCATAACAACCATAAAAACTGAAAAACTACGGCTGTTAATTCCTAAAACAAATGTCTGAATCATGTCTATGGTTTCATAACAATTTCTGTGAATTTTCAGTCATTTTTATAGGTGTTATGGAAACAATAAATAATCGGAAAACCGTTGTCTTGGTTTACACTTCGGTTCAGAAATCCACCCCATAGATTTTAAAGAAAACCGAGTCAACGTTTGATTTACAAAAATCCTGGCACTAATGAACTGGTTTAAGGGAATTATATATTCTATAGCAAGCTGTGGTAGAACAGATTTACAGTGCTATTATAATAATTATAATTTATGATAAAATTCACGTTATGTCACTATCTCAAATAAATCAACTTTTAAATATTCCTAAATATTTTTAGGGAATTAAAATTGGGGGGGGGGGTACGCCGTAGCGTTCTGGTTTAGGCAGTACGCTACAAGCTAGAAGGTCGAGGGTTCGAGTCTCGGTGGAGTCAGGATTTTTAAACTGACCCAAACCTTCTAATGGCACTATGACCCTGGGGTCGACTCAGCCTCTAACGGAAATGAGTACTGAGCGCTTGTTCTTGGGGTAAAGACGGCCGTCACGTAGGGCTGACATCTAGTACCGATTGTCTACAAAAAGTGGGAGCCTTAACCTCTTACTACCCCCAAAGGCCTGTAAGTAGATCACTTTGCCTTACTTATATTAAAATTTTTGAAACAGTAATTCCAACAAATTTAAAAAAAATGTAATATTATCACAAAATATTTAATGGATTTGGGATTATTATCATAACTTACCTCTTTCAACTCCATTTTCCTTTTCACTGGCTGACGTCGTGCCTTTTGGCCCATCGAGCTTCACGTCCTTCAATAATTTATCCACTTCCGCATCACTCAAACCAAACTTTTCACTGTCATCAATAAAATCGAACCCAAAAGAACTTCTTTCTATTTCCTCTTCTGATAAAATGTCACTTGCATTCTCATGCGTGGAAACAGCGGGAATTCCTTTGACCACATCTCGAGTTGAAATCGCATTAACTGAGGAACTTGAATTTATTTTCTCCCATACAGGCGGGATTGTCACCTTTTTAACGGTTACATCAAATTTATTGATATCCATTCTCTGACCGGTGGTAGCACCATTCATTGTTTCTATTCGTCCATTAGAATATCCACTGCCAGGCAAGGCAACAGATTCTTCAATATCTTTTGTTTCTTTCATCATTCTGTCTACAACATTAGACGTACAGGATTCTTTTGAAGTGTTCAAAATTGAATATTTGTTTGTAAATAATTCTTCTATTGTCGCTTCGATCAGTTGTGCAGAACTTATTAATTTCATGTTACCTTTTTACTAGTCGGTGTCCAAACATGCCTTCAAAGTTGAAGTAAAATCTGAAAATAATAAAAGAAAAAGTTTTTTTAAATGAAGACAACGAAAAATGTGATACACTCTACAGAATGTTCACGGTTACCCAAATATCAGCCCTACTTTCATGCATTTTACCCACAACTGAACAAAATTTCTGTGAAATAATGTACGCTAGCGTATAAACATCAAGCATCAGACCTGATTTATAAAATATAATATATACATTAGCTAGAATTAAGAATATGTTAGTCTTGATCAGTGAAATAATAGACGCAGTATGAGTCACTTCCCGTCCACCAATTCTAAGTCGGTTTTCAAGATGGCGACATTGTGCTCTTAATATACCGCTTGGAATGCCTAACAAGAAACCTAGAAAACAGTTTTGATAATAGTAATAGACTTCCTAAACCCGTTATAAAATCATCAATTTGATTTCATCAAACGAATACGACGTTCATTATACATACAGATACTATTTATCTAAGAAGTTAAAATAATACATTTCGTAAAATAAAACACTCAACATCTAAAGTTATCCATAATGTATACAGGGTGTGTGATAATCCAAAGAGTACGGTAAATGAATCAAATAAGCTACGCTATATACAGATCTTACCCACAATTCCACAAATACTAAGTAATGCAGACTGGTGAGCAGAGCTTGACAGCGTTGCCTGTAACTGCACGTTCCCAAGTTTCAGGTCAATGGATTAGTTGCGCCTGGCAGCTAGCGACAGAATGCAATGTAAAGCTTCGAATAAAACAATATGGCGGTCCAGACTCAAGCGAATAAATTTTACTGTAATTTTTTAAAAATAATTTACTATCCTCAAAACCCAAAATAACAGTACAAGCGCAAGCCGTATTAAAAATATTCCGTGTTTTCTATAGCATAATATTTCAATCCATCAACTTCCAGCAAACATGTTTCAAGCACCAAACACGAATGTTTTAAAACCCGATCAGAACTGGTTCAGGCAGCAATATTTTACACTCCTACTGGAGAGGCAAGGGTTCAAACTTCAGTTTGACCGATCTGAGTTCATGGCCGAGCGGATATAAGATCTCCATATATCTTTATTCCGAGCTATTGATTTCCAATTATCCCTTTCAATTTTATAATATTAAAAATTAAATCACGATCTATAGAAAACACACAAACAAACACGGCGGTAACGGACATGGCCAAAGATTCTAAACGCTATATGACATTAAAACGGTCCCCGAAATCATATGGTCATCATCATCATCTTCATCATCCTTATCATTATCATCATCCTTCACCGGTGTGGAAAGCAACGGGAAGCTACCACACCTACAATTCCTTAGTAAAGGTGCAAGCATAGCATGGAAAAGCTATGATTGCATTGAAGGACCTGCCATAGGGCAGAATTACTATGGATGGATGGATATAACATTAGATGTTACAAGTCTATAAATAATTATTTTAAGTCTCAAAATGTCTAAATATATACCTGATTTAAAAGTGAAATCGATAATATAAAGAATTAACATAACGCATGTTTAGTATCGATTTACGCTGAACAATCTGTCTTCTAAAATATGCCTATCTTTGTGTAATTAATAAACCTATAATTAAGATATTGGTCTGATTATTCTTACATCTTATGGTTGTTTTTTGTTGAACATAATATGTTCCATATTTTTTCCATTGTTTCGATAACACTGATTTAAAAAATAAAAGCATATTATAATAAAACATGAATAATATTAATAATTTGTATCTAGATTTCATCCGAGATCTTTCAACTGTTTGTACATTTTTATAACATCCTGCTGTAATTCTGAGAATCTCTCACTCAATCTCTCAACGACAAAAAATTAAAACACTGAGACTGACTTTAACTAACGTTAAAATTCTTTCATGAAACATCAAGATTTGATAGTCTACGTGACAGGCCTATGTGCATATGTCCTTTCGTGAAAAGCCATAATTTGATAGGCCTACGTAAGTACACTGATGGACAAAAGTATTAGGATGATTGAGTTTATCATTTTTAATTCTATTAAAAATATATAACTTTTTCTTCTGTTAAGTAAAAAGGACAAAAGTATACGAAAATTGTACAAAAAAGTAAAAAATCAATATCTAAAACTGTGTTGCCCATTATTGTCTGTGGATAATTTCTTTCAATCGGGCAAGCATAGAATGAATTAATTTCTCGTTGACATTTTGTCCAATTTTATGTCATTCCTCCAGAAGTGCATGTTCGAGCAGGGCCTAACTGGTTATAGTGTTTCCGGATATCTCTTTCGTTGATACCATAAATGTTATATAGTATTTAAATATGAAGATTGGGGTGGAGCCTGTAAACTGTGAGGTGTTTTTTCAGATGATACATTACCAGACTGTATCGGCGCGGCGGTATGTTAAATGTCATTTTCTTGTTTGAAATAATAATCCCAAAGTATACTAACTCTTTGCAGGAGACTAGTTCATTTTAACACTTCCTGCATCCATACTTATCCATTTTATCTTCAATGAAAACATAGGTTGACCCACTCCCGAAACTCACATAAACCCTACACCCCTATGTTTCACTTTGGACAGGATGTTCCCTTACAATTCTGTTTTTGGTTTTCTCTACGCCCATCAGAATGAAACACCAGAAATTTACTCTCGTCTCAAAATATGTCTTTGTTCCAGAGCTCCAAATCCTTTTCTCAAACATGGCTTTCTTCTTGGTGATCAAGCATATACACAGACTGATGAAGAATTGTCCTCCCTATTCTTGGATGAACATAAAAAGTAAAGTATTCTCATCCTTCCCCAAATTTCGATGTATCTCTGCTGCTATTTCAGATGAATTTATGATTGAAAATATATTATATTAAAAACAATTATTTCCTTTCTAACGTGGTACGCGAAAACGGATTTCATGTTTGCAATCAGTGTGAAATTGTAATTCAGAAACGCTCATTGTAATTAAAAAAAAAATCCACGCAGAATGGCGTAATGCATCTTACCATAGTGTCAAGTTTGAACATGTACCTACTAAGCAGTGACCTTAAATAACATAATTAGATGATGGACACAAAAGTGTCATGATTAAAGATGAATTGATACACGAGATAAAGAAAGCGAACGTCCACAAAATGTATAAGTTTGAAGTGGATACATTAGCGGAACAGAGTGGCCACATTGTGCTAAGATTCCTCATCACTGCACGTTAAACTCTATGGAGTCAGGTAAAGAGGTATGTCGCTCGAAATAATAACACTTTAAAAATTAGTGAACTCAGGACTTTACTTCACGAAAGACTGCAATTGGTAACGGCTGAAATGTGTCAACACCACCATATTTTGTATGGCATCACTGTAGATTCTTCGTTACCAATCCAGGAGACACCAGCAGTGAGGAAACGGAAGAAGAAGCCATTTCAAGGAATCCGCGTCTCGTCTGATTCTCATTAGGTAGCCCATTTATGTATTTCTTATCTTAATTTTTTTTCGGGCACGCCGTAGCATAGTGGGTAAGCTATTAAGCTACAAACCGGAAGGTCGAGGGTTCGAGTCCCAGGGATCAGGATTTTTAAACTGACCCAAGACTTCTGGCGGTACTATGGCCTTGGGATCGATTCAGCCTCTTACATAAATGAGTACCAGATGCTTGTTTTGGAGTAGAGGCGGCCTTCACTCAGGGCTGACATCGAGTTCCGATTGTCTAGAAAAGGTGGAGCCATAACCTCCTACTACTCCAAGGGCTTCCTAAGGCCTGTAGTAAGGTAATTTTACCTAATTAAATGGGATTGAGGAAATTCCAAATTATTGGTTTCCATCTTATTTTGTATTCAGTCTTATTTTTTTTGCAAAATACAAACATAGCCTAAGAAAAATGTTTCTATCATTGACACGTCCATAGATAATTCACAGAAATAGCGGGTAAAAGTAGTACCAAAGTTGCCATAGACGGAGTCGGCGGAGTAATTCCTTATGCAAGTTTGTTTACAGTTGCCTACAATATATTTTGTTCCTGTATACTTAGTTGTAAGAAAACGTAAAATGTTGAATTACACTGAAAGGACTCCTATTCCAAAGTTTTAAATAAAATAGTTGTGCTATAATAGGCATATTTCACACCATAGTATAAAATTTTACATATTTTAATATTATTGCGGAATTATTATAGATTTTCATCAATCCCGTTCATTTTCTTTACATGGTAAGAAAAAGCTCTAGTACTAGCTTCGAGTAATTTCGAAGCCCAGAAACCTCTGGCTTCCGATCCTTCGGGGGGGATTGTAAGTTTTATTATTGTGCTTCTCATACATTGTCGTCAATCCCATACATTTCAGTTAAATTCGAAGCTAAACTTATGAGTTCGATACGGAAACGATGGCTCGTTTTATACGTTTTCCTTTCTTGTTCTAAAACGCTTCAGAATTTGTAAGTCAATTGTATTTAAGTTAACCATGGCACCGATTACGTCTTTGTTGTCATCAAATCTGAAAACGTGGATTTCTACCGACAGTGCTTTAACCACTGCTGGTAAAACAGTCATCTGCCAAACTTATGATAAACAGTATAGAGTGTACGACGAAATCTCAAATCGAACAATATTTACGAAGCAATCTACATATTAGGAATAAACAACAGATTTCTTCAAAGAACCAGGTACTGCTCGGGACCCAGCTCCGTGTGTCTGAAAGGAATTTGCTATCTCAGCTGTTAGTACTATAGGAAGCATAGAAGTGTACCTCCTCCCACTCCCCACACTTCTCCCCGCAAACACACAGAGCTTAGTCTCGAGCTTGGTACTATTTACACAGTTGCAGGGGCCTATATTATCTAATAGGGAATATTGCAAAAAAACTGGCCGATGACACAGGTTCCAGCGAACATACCCTGGAACAATCGTCAGGTTCCTGAATTTAAACATTTCTTACAAAAATACTACAACCGCAACCTTCCCGACGAGTCCACTCTCATGAAGAATTACTTGGATTCTTGTTACGTTCACATATTAGAAAAAATCAGGGCTGACACAAGCAAATCACCTATATGGATTTCTGCTGATGAGATGACGGATGCTGCAGGCCGTTCATCGCTAATCTAATTGTGGGCAAGTTGGACTCTGAAGCTGCATCAAACCCCTATTTAATTTCTTGTAAATCTTTGGAGTCAACAAATAGTTCAACAATTGCCAGATTAATTAATTAAAGACTTATGGTACTAAGGCTAGATAGCGAAAAGAAGAGAGAGTCCTATTGATGCATACAGATGCAGCTCCATATATGTTGAAAGCGGGGAAATCGCTTACTGTATTTTATCCAAATTTAGTACATGTATGGCTCATGCATTCCAATGAGTGGCAGAGATAGCTAAAGTCCAGTCACTGGATCTTCGGCTCTGACGTTTAGGTTGTACGAGAGGTAAAGGGGGAAACTCGCCCTCTACCGCCAATAAGGAAATAATCGAAGGGGGAGTGCACATCTGCCATAACCAATCACTGCTCTTGACGCCTCTACAGCGCGCTAATAACGTTTGATATTGCTAAGATGTCAGCTGTATTTCTGCTAACCGCATATACATTCCACTGAATATCCATAACGATAACACTGTCGTGAAAGCGTCAGAGCCGGATATCCAGTGAGTGCACTACAGACATCAATTCCTAGAAGTAAATACACTGATATCAGCAACAAAAAAAGATGTTCTTGAAATGTCCTTATCTGATGACAAGTGTAACTGCCACCGAAGTCAGTGAAAATAAGACGGGCAACATGGATTCATGAGGTGATTTTCTAGACTAAGCACTTCGAAGCTGTGAAGTCAATGATGGAATAGTTTCATTCTGATGCTACAGTGTTCGTGGGTGAATCATTGTCAGCATTCAATATTTCTAAAGTTCTCAGTTCAGTTTCATATATCGCAAGGTCACTTCAGCTGGCTTCCTGACAGGATCAAGAAACCGGAGAATGCAAGTATGCCTCTCCAAGCAGCCGTGAAAATAATGGAAGATGCAGTTCAGAAGGCCAGTGTTGTACCAGGGGAAGTGGATGGTGTAGTTTCATCTAAAATGTAATCTGTGCTGAATAAGAACCCTGGATACTCAAATCTTGTTATTTTGTCTCATTTAATGGTGAAATTGTATAACCTCCTGAGAATATTATTCCTAACACAATCCCTCTGTATAAATACGCGCCGTTGACTTAAGTTGAACGATCTTTCTCTCTTTATATAAAAAAAAATATTGTTAAACAGAAGACTGTGTATGATAACAGAACGTTTGGAAAAGTATAATTAATTGTGCGCACCGTTCCAATGCAACTTAAATGCTTGAATGAGAGACACTTGTACTTCAGAACTATGTAGCAGAAGTGAACTGATTGAGAATTAACATAGAGATTTGACAACTGTGAACTTGTGTGACAAACAAATTACATTTTAGAATTGACATAAAAATTGCTTCGTTACATATTTATTTACATATTTCACCAATTTTGGTTACAATTTCTAAATTGATAGCAATGACAAAAGAAGCTTTTAACAAGAAGAGAAGCATTTTCTGCGGACCTGTGGCAAAATAATTACAGAAAAGGCTACTTTAGCATTGTATGGTGCAAAGACTTTGACATTACGAAGGAATGAGGAAAAGCGACTAGAAGCTTTTGAGGTGTGGATATGGAGAAGGATCGAACGTATAAAATGGGCAGACAAAATAAAAAATAAAGAATATGCTAGACAGAGTGGGTGAAGGAAGAACAATGCTGGAACTCACAAATAAGAGGAAAATAAATTGGATTGGCCACTTGCTGAGAAGAAACTGCCTGCTGATTGATGCCCTATAAGGAATGGTCAGCGGAAAGATAATTAGAGGCAGAAAAAGACATCAGATGATAGACAATATTAAAATAAATGGTTTGTATGCGGGTACAAAGCTGAGTTAAGGAATGAGTGGAGAATGCTGAGTTTGCAGTGAAAGACCTGCACTTGGTCAGAACACTATGTATGTATGTATGTATGTATGTATGTATGTATGTATGTATGTATGTATGTATGTATGTATGTATGTATGTATGTATGTATGTATGTATGTATGTATGTATGTATGTATGTATGTATGTATGTATGTATGTATGTATGTATGTATGTAAATATATATGTATGTATGTATTTCTTAATTTGATATTACATAAAATCCGGGTCCTAATGATGACTCCCTACATCAACTACACACAGGCCTAGACTTCAAAAAGACATGCAATTCAATTAAAGTGTCCTTCGAGAATTCGGAATTCCTAAAAGTTAGGACTAATTCGAATGTTTGTACTGTTAGACGAAGAAAAGCATGCAATTGCGGTTGCGAGGCTAGGGGAGAAATTAGGCGGTTTCCTTCACTATCTTACAGCATAGTCTGTAGTACCCATATTAGCTGTGGCTTGCCTTCATATCGAGCGTGTTGACTTGGAACCTACACGCCCGCTTAACGACTATATAAGGCGAATTAGTACAGTACTGGATGTTTGCAGCATATTCACATTCCTTTCGCTTGAATTTTTCTATCGGCCAACAATATGTATATGGCACAAGGACTAAGGGTACGGGTAGGCAAACACTTTCCAGATAATCTTGAAATTTTTCCGGGCTGTAGGCCGTGATCTTGAGGCTTGAAGTTCCCCGACGTTTCGCCAGAGAGGTATCTGGCCCCGACGTTTCGCCAGAGAGGTATCTGGCATCCTCAAGGTTTGTCTGTCTCAAGAAAACCCTTGAGGATGCCGGACGCAGACTCTGGGGAAATGTCGGGGAACTTCAAGCCCAAAGACCACTGCCTACAGCCCGGAAATCATCTTCAAGATCATCATAATAACTCGGCCGTGAAATCCTAAGTCAATGCTTTCCAGATAATTTTGAAATTCACAACGGGTTAAAACAAGGAGATACACTATCTCCTCTGCTATTCCATTTTATACTAGAATATGCACTCAACTTAATTTTATTAATAAGCTGTTGGTGTATGCTGATGAGAAATGTCATTAGGTGATAGTGTGGAAATTGCCAAAGACCAACATACACATTTAATTTAATAACACTGGCCGTAGCCGAGTGGTTAAGGCAAGAAGCCTTGCCGCAGAGCTACGAGACTTGCGCTGGTTCGAGTGGAATTTCGGCCAGAATAGGACCGGTGCCCACCCAGCATCATGAGGTATTTGGGTAGCTACAATAAGTAGCGACTCCAGGTTGAGAAGACCAGCTATAACGGCTGGGGGACCAAATGTCACCCCTACACTGGCTTATGATCGTCTACATATGTGATTAACACGTGGACGTGAGGTCAGCTGTCGGCTGGTACGCCAAGGGCGTTCTAGGCCTGTCGCGCTTGGAGTTTTGAAATAGGACAGGGTAATTAGCGATAAGAACCTCATTAAAAAGCCCTGATTACTTTTTTTTTCAACGGGATAATTAGTAGAACGATAGGAACAAAATTCATATGTTTAGGAAAAAATAGTTTGCGTGCAAATAGGTGCAAAAAATCCATCAAGGTGTCAAAACCTGTTTTTTTTTTTTCCTCCGTTTCAGCTATGAAGGAAAATAAATTTGTAAAAACAAAAAATTGCAAGGTATGGCCCAAAAAAATCAATTCACAACTTTTTGCAAAACAAATTAAACTACGAAAAAATTACTTTTTCGGGGCCTGAATTGTTGCTTTTTATGACGGCTATTTGTCATGAAAAGTTTGTGCAAAAATATCTGTAACTTTCTGCACAATACGCTAAATTTTAAGAACAGGTGCCTCAGTAATATGTCATCCATATGGCCAATAATGGTCCCATAGCAAATCTTAAAAATTATTGTTGTTTAAGGGTTTCTCTAGAATCCGGGTTTAATTAAAAATGTACCAAGTTCGATTAAATACCTTGAAACGCCATTGAACGTCGTGCTTTTTCGATCTGACGCTTCACCGGAGGGGAAAAGTCGGAGTGGTGGGGAGAGACTACTCGAACAATGAAAAGCGATCTCGAGCGTTCCCGGCCATAGCTGCTCTTCCCCTCCGGCGACGCGTCAGACTAAAATAGACCGATTTTTGGGGAGTTTCACATGTCGTTTAATTGCTCTTTTAGTGCTTTTGATTATGTGAGAGTCACAGGGCAATAATAAATAAATATCCTCAACTCGTGTCCAACTCAGGGTCGGATCGAGGGATGAGATGAGATGATCCCCTATATATATACCTGGTTGAGTGGTAGACAAGGCCTTAAGGCCTTAACTCTGCCAGGTAAAATAAAGCTATTATTATTATTATTATTATTATTATTATTATTATTATTATTATATATAGGTCTACAAGGGTGCCGGCCGACCATGCCTCACGCATCATCGCAGGGGCAGATCAATGAAACGAAATGGATTAGATGAGTATGGAGAAAAGGTAGAAAGAAATTGTGGCAAGAAAAACGGGAGGAACCCGAGAAAAACCTTCCCAAGCTCCGTTTCGTCCACCACATAGAGTGACTGAGGCTCGATCTCGGGACCCCAGCGGTACGAGGCCATCGTCTAACCGCCTGCGCCACGGAGCCGCCTATAGGGCAATAATATAAGAACAAAAAACATTTTGAAACCTTTGGTATGGGACTATTATTGGCCACATGGATCGGATATTATTGAGACACGTGTTTTATGTTTTCGCGGATTGTACAGAGTATAGATATTTTTGCACATTTTCGTAATATATGCCATTACAGGCTACAATTGAAGCAAAAAACTTTACGTTTACGGGCCTGGTAAAATAGTAGTGAAAATCCACTTTTTCGTCGATTCGTCGTTTCATTATATGTATGTTTGACAAGACGTTGCTGATCCGAATTTATCTGTTCATGGTTCATTGTTTTCATCTCTTTTGGGCGCCATAAGATGCTATTTTTCTTTTCCAAACTGATATTTCTTCATAGCTGAAAAGTAAAAAACACTTTTCGCATTTTTATGAAATGTTTGCACCTAATTGCCCCACATCATTTTTTCCAAAACATATACCTTGAATTCTTACAATTTTCTGTTAATTATCGCGCAGAAAAAGTGGCCAGAAAATTTTAAAAAATACACTAATTACCCTGGCGTATAAGAAACTGAGGGGTGGAAATAAATATCCATCCATAGTAATTCTGCCCGAAGGCAGGTCGTTCACTGCAACCATAGCATTTTCATGCTATGCTTGCAGCTTTACTAGGGAATTGTAGGTGTGGTAGCTTCCCGTTGCTTTCCACACCGGTGAAGGATGATGATGATAATGATAAGGATGGTGATGATGAGGATGATGGCCATATGATTTCGGGGACCGTATGGGCCTGAAAGTTTTCCTGACATTTGTCTTACGGGTGAGGAAAAACCCCGATAAAAACCTCACCCAGAAAAACTGCCCCGACCGGGGATCGAACCCGGGCCCGCTGCGTGACAAGGCAGCACGCTACCTCGAGACCACAGCGGTGGACAAATAAACTAAATATAAGGTTATAGAAACACATCATGCAATATGAAATGGACAGTTTATAACAAATACGGGACATTTTGAAGTGGCTGAAATTAAATTTTGAAGTGGGGGAACAATAATTGCGAACAGGAATGGAAAATAAGACATAATAAGAATAGTTAATAATCATTGACTACGGAGGATAGGGCATGTAGCACGAATGTGGAATGAAAGATGACAGTGAAATTTCTTGTATGAAAGCCAGAGTGAAAGCGCTTAGTAGGTAGTGCGAGAATGATATTTAGCTCTAAATTCTGCGATATAATTCTTTATTTTGTCTTCGGATTTCTTGATGAATCGTACAGTTGATTCATTAACATTGAAACAGCGTGTTATAGATCCAAACGACTCGCCAATATGTAAACGGTCAAACATTTCTATTTTTAGTTCAAGCGGCAACACTACTTTTTTTCCGTTTCGAAAATAACTTTCTTTCATTTTACTCAACATTATAAATTGGCAACAAAGCAGAAGACACGTGTTATTCAATCAAAATTATTGCAACAAATGACAAGTTGAAATAATAATACATAGATTGTTGCGACGGCGGCATTTATTAACGGATATAGAGGCACGTGAATTAGGCGGCGGTGGCTTTTAAGAACGAACTTTGAACTTACATTAGTGATGATAAGGTTTGTTTTTCTTTTACATGTATTTGTCCATTTGATTCGTAAAAGTCGCCTTGATACGTGGCTGCAGTAAAAAAGTAGCCGATGTGTTAATTCTTCTTCTTTTTCTTCTTCCTCTATGCAAGAAAGCTGGCAGCTTGTTGCGTGCTCATTCACTACAGGTCCGGGGTATGGTGACATCCTTCCATCGTAGTTGTGGTCTTCCTAATGGCCTTTTCTGCTGAGGTGTCCAGTCACGTACTTTCTTCACTAACCTACTGTTCTCCATTCTATCTATGTGATCGTTCCAATTAATCTTCTATCATTTATCCAAAGGTTTATAGGTTCAATTTCACATTCTTCTCTAATAACAGGGCTGCGAATTTTCTCTCTCAGCGATTTTCCTTAAAACTTTCATTTCGGTTGTTTGATTTGTTTTGTTTTTTTTGAGTTTCTGTTCGACATTCACAACCATATGTTAGAACTGGTCTTATGACAGTTTGTATCTATTCTTAAATTTTTATTTTTCCAAACGTGGCTGCAGTAAAAAAGTAGCCGATGCGTTAATAAAGGATACTAATCGTTCTAATATGTTGACTGGATCCGCGAATAAGGACTTTTTAGCCGCGAATACAGAATGTCTCGCAATTTTTTAAACCCGCGAATAAGGAGCTTTTACTGTATATCAATTTTGGTCATGGTCGTTGTTGGTGTCTACTTGATAGAATCGATGAAGATCTGTATTTTTTTTTCAAAAATATTTTCATGAAAACAATTTCAATATCCTCATTCTTACGAAATTCTCTGAAAAGAAAGGCACGGACATGTAACAGTTGCAAATGATGACAGAATCAGGGAAGTCTTCAGCAGAAGTCCACGAATCGAGTCAGTCAAGAGCTCGAATTGTCTTACAAACCATACGGAAAATTCTTCGTAAACTCATGTCCATGAAACCATACAGATTGCAGTTGATACATGCGTTGAAACCAAATGACAAGATCATACATACATCGGTTCTGTGTGGAAATGCATTAAGGATGGTGATTTTGTTGGACAACTATTTTTTCTCTAACGAAGCTACATTTCATTTATGTGGGAAGTTTAATCACCATAACGTACGAATGTGGGGCACAGAGAACCGTCTAACCATCAATGAGCATGTCCAGGATTCAGAGAAATCAATATATTTTACGCCATATCACAAACGAAAATCTATGGCCCATTTTTTCTTCATTGAACGGATTGTAACTAGAATAACCTATATTGGCATTATGGAGCAGCTCCTAATCCTGCAATAACTTGAAGACTACCTGTTCCAACAAGTTGGGGAACAACCCAATTATCACAATGAAGTAAGGCATTATTTGAATCAACATCTGCCTCACAGTTGGATTGGCCGTGCTACTGCTGATGACAAAATATGTTTTAATTGGCCACCGAAGTTACCAATGATTTTACGGGGGTATGTCAACAATGGAGCCTATGTATCACCACTGCCATGAACTCTCCCACAGCTACGATGGTGTATTTTTACTGCTATCGATTCAATAGACTCCGAGTATGGCAAGAATTGACTATCGCCTAGGCATAAGCCGTGTGACTCGCGGTTCCCATATTGAATATTTGTGAATCTTTGTAATATAAGTAAATCTTGAATTTTTCTATTCAATCTTGCCTCATACTTTTTTTTTCTACAATGAATAATGTCTTCAAAAACACATACGTAAACTAGTTCCAATAATTTGCACTTACTCTATGTTTTTTTTGTAAATTATGCAATAGTACGTATGTACTTATAACCTCAGGGGTCTGTAAATTATGCAATAGTACGTATGTAATTATATATCAATTAATAAAACTAAAATTATGGCATTTCATGGGAAGGACCCCATACAAAGTAAAATCTGTCTCCAGAATAAAATTTTAGAGAGATCTAATCAATTTAAATATCTTGGATATTATCTCTCTATCTGGGATGAAAAGGATATCCCTGAAAAAGTTACTAGTTATAATAAAAGTTTAGGAATTATTAATCAAGTTATGAAACCATCCCTTGTACAAAAAAACAGCAGATTACGTTTATATAACACTTCGGCTAGACCAGTGTTGACCTATGGTAGTGAAGCATGGACACTAAGAAAACAACATGAAAGCAGAATAACGGCTTGTGAAATGAGATTCATGCGCAGAACAGCGGGTTACACCCAGATGGGATCGGAAAAGGAACACCGATATCTTAAAAGAATTGAAGACTACGCCAATTTTGGAATACTCGTATATTAAACAGTACCAACTAAATTGGAAACACCATCTTGAAAGAATGAGTTCAAATCGGATCCCCAAAGCTGTTTATAATTATATACCAAGAGGACGAAGATCACTGGGCCGTCCTATGAAACGCTGGAGGGAAAATTTTCTATAGGATCGTAACAGGCCTTGGCCTAATACTTGGAAGGAAGAAGACGTATGTAATTATACCATGGGCATGAAACATTTAATATACGGTACCGGTATCAATTGTGTTATAAATTTATAATCTAATTTTCAATTATTGTAATCGATTTCTATAGAGAATAGTCTTCAGTTCATAATTGATACAATTATTAATTTATTTATAGAACAAATAGAAGCGGAAGTAATAGAATTCCATTAAAAGTGTCCTTTGTCACATTACTGGCAGTTTTTTTAAAATTTATATGGCTCTGGTAATGTGGGGTACACAAAAGTACCTATAAAGACAAAAATTAAACTAAATAAAAAGGAACGAAGTAAATGTTAACATTTTCTGATTAGTGTAAACTCATTTATTAAAAACTTTGTCCCGAAGCCCGTACCCAAAATAAATCAAGACTGTCTGTCAAGCATACAAATGTCACATTAGAAATGTACAAAACATATGAAATGACCAAGAACCGCATCAGAAGAATGGAATCTGAAAGACTGATTACCTGTAGTTATTCAATTACGAAGTAAAGAAAAATAAATATTAAAAAAAACTAAAAATATTGTGTTCATGTCTTCAAAGTCGGTATAGGCCATGTGTCTAATACATAAAGACACCAATAATGATGAAAACGAAAAATAAGCAGACTAAAATTTTTATCACGTTTAGAAAATAGTGTTGCTCTTATGGAGCATTTTTTCTAGTAAACATGTCCTTTAATATATCTCATTTGAAATAAACAATAAGTTAAAAGTTCCACTCATAACTTTGCCAAGTAAGTGGATATCCGATTGATGAAAAAATACCATTATGGAACGTATAATTAACACACACTTATTTAATGAAGTTATGTGTAAACTCAATTATTTGAACAGCGGCTACAGAAGAGATGCCATTGAACCGTCCCCTTTCAATGAAGCTTGTTTTGGCACATACAGACGTGGTAAAAAAAGAGACACAATTCAAGTCACAGCTCGAACCCATCATTCCTTGATAATGGATTTTTTAGAGGAATTAAACCCAATGGGTACACCCTTAGACAAAAAATGAGTCATCTCTTGAACGCATGTTTCTTCTAAGTCCTACTCGACACAGCGCTGGGTTTGCACTAGTAAACTAACCATAATTGTGCAGGCCCTGAGCTACTGCATCATGTGGCATGAACTGAGTGAAGATACTCCTACGTGCCCTGTTTGGTCAGCGGTAAAGCATGCAGTCACTGTTTCTGTTAATGAAGGTCGCAGGTTCGCGTCCTCAATTATGTAGTTTTTTTTCGTGACATTTGTATTAAAATGTTTCATGAATTAAATAAATTTTATTTTGACAATTGAACTAAATCAATGTTAATGTTGTTATTGTTACAATTATTTTACCACATTCTGGGTTTGTTCTAGGTGATGTCAATGTATTGATTTTAATAGACTGATGCGCACACGTTCTGCGCAAAAGCAACAGCCTCTAACAAGTTTGTTTATAATGAACTCTAATTGTCCTGCAGATGCACAAAAGACGAAAGATGGCTTATGGGCACAAATTCAGGACGTCTGGGATGCTCTAGCCGAAAGTCCACGTGACTGTAGAAATTTGATTGCATCAATGCCCCGCAGATTGAGGGCGGTAATAGATGCTGAGGGTTCATACACCCGATATTAATTTTGTTAAAGTTTTCATTTTAGAAGATATTATTTTCTTTCTTCATTTAATTATTAGAAGGTTTTCATTTATGTGTTTTGTGTGTGCATTAAAGCCATAAAACTCAAATATAAAATTAAATATGAAACTAGATTACAGGTGAAATGCTATCCTAACATTCAGTAAAAAAAAAAAAAAAAAAAGAGAAGTAGAACGGGAATCGAACCCGTGAGGTTACGAACGCAGATGTTGTGTGTTAAACCTCTCGACCACGGAAACACACGAAGGCAAGGTCTCTCTTTTATGTTACTTGAGTGTGCACTGCGTTAACTAACAAACAACACAGTACAATTACTGAAAACGTGTTAATGTGAATAAGGCTTCTGCGAGTGCTCACTAAGTTCCCCGATCGGTTGATAGAATCAAGAGATGACTCATTTTTTGTCTAAGGGTGTACAACTAGGACACGACACACATCTAGTCCCAAGGCTAATATTTTCAAAATTCCATACCCCGCAGGGAATCGAACCCGAGTCGCCGGTTTGGAAGGTAGAGACTACCAACTATGCCACAGCGACGGACGATAATGGCATTTGGGATCATGTCGAAACGTCGGAATCAGTGGCCATAGGCCGACCTTGAATCCATGACGCGGAAAACCCAACAAAACTATCTTAATCATACTTACATCCGCGAAAATCTACAATATAATATATTATATTACTCCTCTAAGTGCTTTGTGCTGGCGGAAAATATGTTAACTAACAAACTGTCTTTCTCTTCCTTACTATGTTGCCACTTCCTGTCCTTTGTATTTTGTTCGATTGGCAGGTAGAGAGCTGACAAATACTATGTATTTTAATGATCCGTCGTTTTGCTCAGTCAGTGGTAGAATGATTAACTTGACTATTTAACTCATGCCCCAAATGGGAGTCAATGACCAATCACGTTTCAATGATTTCTGTATTACAACCAATCAGAGACGTGTTTCACGAAATAATTATCAACGTTAGGATTATCATATATTAAGCAAAGCTCCTCCTTTTTAATATTCTGAACAGGTCTGACCGTTATTTTGCAGTGACTGAGCCTATAACAAATACGGCTACCAGATTGTATATAATAGTGCTTACATGTCAACATTTGTAGCAATTGATTATCACCACCAAAAAAAGAAACCACTGTTTGCACTTTCTTAAATGTATACGACATCAAAAATGAATTAATATACAGATTGATGTGTTTCATTTTTTCTCCACTAGAGAGCATTCTTACAATATTGCGTTCCTTTGGCAATAAATAGTATGATCTGGTTGCAGTGATAAACAAAAGAAGCAGTAGAAGCGTAGGCTACCTATCGTTTCTCATTAGTTTTCAAACATCACCGTTTACTTTAAATATAAAAATATTTTTAAATAACTGTAGTTAAATAATGATTTGTGAGTAAACAGCTTTATTTTATTCGTTAAATAGTCCTAACAAATGCCACTCTTGATTTCCAAATTCTCTAGATAAATTCACTCCTCACTTCGTGAGTCGTGAATTTATCGATAATTTGGAAATCACTCGTGGCATTACTTATGACAAGCCTGTTACTTTTAGGGTTACGTCTCGGAATGAGCTGTCCATTCCTTGCCCTTCTCATTGCATGTTGCCACTTGTGATTTACTGTCAGGAGAGACGACAAATAATGCGATTTTGAATAATCCGACCGCTTGAGCGTTCAGTGCTTAAATGACTAATATGACAACCAAGTTAAGATTGAACCATTTCAGTACGTGACCGGATGTACAGTCTTCTCCTACATCCCTTCCACAGATTCAAAAGTTCGGCGACACTAGCGCTAAAACTCTTCCCCTCCGCCCGTGCGCAGTTAACTTGCACGTGTAATATATATAGGACTCGACGAGACCCAATATTATACAAATACATTTTGGGTTATTGTAGGCCAGAAGTGTCCACCGCTGTGGTCTCGAGGTTTTTATCGGGGTTTTTCCTCACCTGTAAGACAAATGTCAGGAAAACTTTAAGGCCCAAACGGTCCCCTAAATCACATGGCCATCATCATCATCCCCCTTCACCGGTGTGGAAAGCAACGAGAAGCTACCACACCTACAATTCCCTAGTAAAGCTGCAAGCATAGCATGGAAATGCTGTGATTGCAGTGAAGGACCTGCCTTCGAGCAGAATTACTATGGATGGATGGTAGGCCAGAAAATAGTGCAATTTATTTGTCCTTTTTCGACTTTTTTTATTATTGGTCCTTTTATGGCCTTCTTTTAGGTCTTAACGGCTTTTTTTTTTTTTTGCAATTTTACCTTCTTTTGACTACATTTATACAATTTGTATAATTCAAGAATCTGCAGAGTCTAGTCTCAATTTCAAAGTCTTTCAGAACAGTATGTAGTTTTACTTTCTAAAGACTTCCCCCATTCCAAACACTTTTGTTCCTCGAGAAACTACTTTTTTTTTATTCAATGCCCCAGGTTGTCATTTCGACATTTCTGGTTTCTCTCCTGGCATTGGCGTATTTGTAACCCACTTCTGAAGTCAGGGCGCCTGGAAGGCGGAGTTACGTTGCTCCGATGATATAATTGATGATAAATGATAATGAAGCGCCAGGAGAGTTCCTAATCTAAACTTAACCTAAATTCCAGACCATGGGCAACCACAGGAATAATTCCCTTTAAGGAAAAATTCCTATGGTTTGACCGGGAATCGAACCCGGGACCTCATGAACAGTAGTCAGAAACGCTGACCACTAGCCCATGAGGCTGGTCGCGAGAAACTACTGAACCCTCGCAAAATATCACATTATTTTTAACCAACATTCTACTGACTGCCTGAACTATTATATTTCGACTTCAAACCTTCTAAGAAGCTGCCGCTTTGTGATAATTACCTCAAGCAGAGGATGAAGGCAGCGACATTGTCTTTATCCACTCGTTAGTAACTGCAACACTTTTTAAGTCCCTTTTCCAGTTTTTTAGGTATTTTGTAGGATACCTTTAGGTTTTTAAATGTATTTTATAGGAATTTCATAGGTCCTCAACTTCCGAGCCCTATATATACATCCATAGTAAATCTGCCCGAAGACAGGTCTTTCATTGCAATCATAGAATTTTCATGCTAGGCTTTACAGCTTTACTAGCGAATTATAGGTGTGGTTGCTTCTGGTTGCTTTCCACACCGGTGAAGGATGATGATGATAATGGCCGGATGATTTTCGGGGACCGTTGGGCCCTAAGCTTTCTGACATTTGTCTTACAGGCGAGGAAAAAACAAAAAAAAACTCACCCAGGAGCCTATCACAACCGGGAATCGAACCCGGGTCCGCTGCGTGACAAGGCAGCACGCTACCTCGAGACAACAGCGGTGACTTATATATGGGACCGGTGTAACTCACAATATATTTATTTACGCACTTAAACAACTTAATGCAACAGATATCCATAAAATAATATACTTATTGTGTTTAGCTGCGAAATTTAATTTTCTTCGTCTTATTTCACTCGTAAATATGAAAAAAAAAAAAAAAAAAAAAAAAGCGGAACTATTTCCTGTCCTGACCGTTCTAATAACTCTGCAATTATACAACATGGAGGTCATAACCATACTAATAACTGTAGTTACAACTATTATTCTATGAGTTATTGAATGAACCAGCGATAACTGCACTAATAACCAGCGATAATCACTTTAATAGCCAACGATAACCCACTGCGAATAACTATGGTTACTTTTTTTATAGAATTAAATTACGTAAGGTTAGCTTTTAGGTAGCTATATATGTAGGTTAGGTTAGCTTTTCGTTTCTTATACACACAGTATAATTTATTTACATTCTCAATAACAGTTATTCTATGGAATTTCAAAATGGCCGACGTTTACAACGTAAATACATATTTCCGCTAATTAACTTCACATAACGTTAAAATACTTTCACAATTCTTACTTTTCGCAGATAAATGTTATGAATACCACTACGTAAACCAATATTTGCATTAAAATTGTCATCAATCACGTAAATGCCTGGTCTTGTCCACCCCAACCATATATATATATACATATATATCCATAGTAATTCTGCTCGAAGGCAGGTCCTTCACTGCAATCATAGCATTTTCATACTATGCTTGCAGCTTTACTAGGGAATTGTAGGTGTGGTAGCTTCCCGTTGCTTTCCACACCGGTGAAGGATGATGATAGTGATGATGGCCATATGATTTCGGGGACCGTTTGAGCCTTAAAGTTTTCCTGACATTTGTCTTACAGGTGAGGGAAAACCCCGATAAAACCTCACCCAGAAAAACTGCCCCGACCGGGGATCGAACCCGGGCCCACTGCGTGACAAGGCAGCATGCTACCTCGAGACCACAGCACATATATATTTATATATATCAATCCATAGTAATTCTACCCGAGGGCAGGTCTTTCACTGCAGTCATAGCATTTTCATGCTATGCTTTGCAGCTTTAGTAGGGAATTATAGGTGTGGTAGCTTCCCGTTGCTTTCCACACCGGTGAAGGATGATAATGATAGTCGGATGATATATATATATATATCCTCAACTCGTGTCCAATTCAGGATCGGGTCGAGGGATGAGATGAGATGGAGCCCCTAATTGATGTCTGTGAATGACAAGGGTGCCGGCCGACCATGCCTCACGCACCATCACAGGCGCAGAAGAATGAAATGAAACGAAATGGATGAGTAGAGTATGGAGAAATTGAATAAATACAGGTGCCTACAATAAATAGTAAAAATATACTAAACATGATGTTCAATAATGTTGTCAATACTTTGGAAACATTACAAAAAAATCGGCCGACCTTTCATGTGTGCGTATATATATATATATATATATATATATATATACATAAGTGTTTGAATTGGATTCGCCTGGTAGTGTAATGGATATCACGCTGAGGTACAGACTCAGAGATCCGGGTTCGAATCCCGTCCAGGCATTTATTTTTCTTATCATACCATATTAAGCTTGCATTGCTCAATGTTAAACATTTAATTACAACATCGATAAAGCGTCACTGCTATAAAGTAAAATAAATATTCTCTTTAATTTGCTTACTTGATATAGTCAGCTACTAGATGGTAGTGAAGACAGTGTTCTCGCGACATCTAGTAATAATGGAGAGTATAATACACATATAAGAAAAATAAGTGTTTGAATTGGATTCGCCTGGTAATGTAATGGATATCACGCTGAGGTACAGACTCAGAGATCCGGGTTCGAATCCCGTCCAGGCATTTATTTTTCTTATCATACCATATATACATACATACATATATTATATCGATCTCAATAACTGCAGCTTCAATGTAGGGGAGACACATTTCCCCTGATGACGCGTCAGACTATTCCAAGGCCATTCGGATTTCTACAAAATGAGTGGCAGGTTATCTTAATGCAGCGCAATCTCGAATCTCTAGCTAAACACAATTGAGTAAGTTATTGTAAGAAAACAAATATGCTTGACTTTTGTAACGACAAAAAAAAAAGGGTTCTTCGTGCCAGGCCCGGTTGATGGGAAATCATCGTTTCTTAAAGGTTTTAACTGCCAGAAGCTGCATACTAGGTAAACGTTGTTCTTCTTTCATTAGCGCATGTCTATTATTTGGCCACTAGAGAGAACTTTAGCGGTAGGTACTCAACAGAAAAGAGTAAATGTGCTTACTGTAGGTATAACATCACTACAAATTTCTCGAACAATGGAATGAATTTTACATCAAATTAAATGTTATATTCTTACTTTAAGGAGACCCTATTCTATAGTGTTCTGACCGAGGGCAGGTCCTTCACTGCAATCATAGCATTTTCATGCTCTGCTTTACTAGGGAATTATTAGGTGTGGTAGCTTCCCGTTGCTTTTCACACCAGTGAATGATGATGATAATGATGATGATGGCCGCATGATTTTCGGGGACAATTTGTCTTGCAGTGAGGGAAAACTCCGAAAAAACCTCATCCTAAAAAAAAATAATCGTTGGCCGAGTTGTTGGAACAAACTTAAAGTTTTCCAGAGTGGCAAGGCTTTAAAGAAATAATGATTCACCGTCAAATGGATCTTGCTTCATAAAAAGGGTAAAACCACAAACCCAATATAATTTAACAATAGTACCTAGTTTTAGACACGAACACGCAAATTTGCATAAAGAATAATCAGCATTTGAAATTCGCGCTTCTCGATGAAATATGTGTAAGGCCCCAGACGAGGACCTTGTAAAAACGCACGGTGATTTATCACCTCGTAGAAGATTTTTTTTTAACTTTTACAAAGTTATATATAGTATCAAGAGTAATATTATAGTTTCCAATAATTACATTCCGTATACATAGAGCACTGGATGTGCTATAACATAGGATTTTGCTAAGCACATTTTTTTTTTATAACGGTGTTTGATTGGTCTTTCCTGTTTTCTCTGAACGCTCTTGCTTCTTCAAGAAACACATACTTCATGCCCGCCCCTGGTTCCGAAGTTGAAGGGTTCAAACACTGGGTTCAAGGACGTACAAATCTTGAATACAACTCCTTTCGGAGTGGATGTAAAGCCATGGGTCCCATGTCGAAGATTAATGGCATGTAAAACTATTTCAAACACGATGCTTCATGCCCAGATTTGAATTGCGACGCTATTGATCTGAGCAGCTAAGAAAGCGTCGCTAAATATAAATACTAACAAATATCCCTGGATTCAATTTGCGGCCTATACCATACATCCCCTTGGCCATATGGTCAGTGCAATAGAACTTTACTGACAATTTGAAAAATCTAGCTAAGAAAACTGAAATGAAGGTTAAGGGATTGCGTTACGTGATTCCCTGTACTGTTATGTGCTAGTCAGTTATAGCAAACACTTTAAGTCAGCTTTGCTCATCAAGTAGTGCGATGGATCTTATGAAATTACATTTAAACATCCTTAAAATAAAGGTTATTTGATTGAAATAAACACATCTGAAGCAATCATAAAGTATTTAAAATTTCAAAATATTTTCCCAGTCCCGAATATGTTTAGCGCAGATAATACGACTATTTCATGCATCGAATTCATTTCACATAAAAATACCCGCAGCAATAAAAAAAACTCCATAATGAACTTCTCCGGAATTTCTTCAAAATTCAGATATTTAAAAATTCGGGTTGATCGACCAACTTATTGGTAAGTTGTAATTTGAATTCTAATTCGATTTCGTGAAATGTATTTATTATTAAGCACATCAAATGAACGGATAAATCCATGCATACTTATAGCACGTAGGACAGCAAACTCAATCGATCGACAGCCTTACAAAGATATGACCCGTGTGTGTACTAGCGGAACTCGAACAGTCCTCGAGTCAAGATAATTCCTTAATAATTAAGAATACGTAATCATGGTTGAACATAATTGGATAAACAAACATAATTGTATAAACAAAATCAAAGTTCTGTACGGTATAAATTAATAGCTAACTAGCCGCCATATAAATGACCATCCGCCATATTGAAAATTCTCATCCTAAAGTAAACTGTAGGTTCTGGCTATACAAATGCGCATATAACGCTGTTCAGACAAGTCTTAATTAGGCACTGCGCATTATTCCCGCGCAGCCTAGACGCAAGTGACGAAATCGTTATCTAAAAACAAAAATAACACAATTTCTAATTACAGTACTTACGTAATGCGGTAGACTTACTTTGCTGAATCGATGTATATTCTTTATATTCACTGAATGATATAGAAATACACGATTGGTTCAACATTGTTTACACTAAACGAAGTGAACGTCAACCTTCGGGAAGCATACCAACCTACTGATCAGCGGGAGTAGACTAGGCTTCACGTGCCGTGTTGCCAAGCGGAACGGAAACAGCTCAACGTCTGGCAAACGCGCCGAGTGTCTAGGCCCGTACCCTGCATTGTGCTCCTTCTAAAGATATTAGCTGTGCCCTCATGCTTTTTTTTAATCATGATATTCAGAAATAATTTATATAAATGTAGGTTCAACATCTTAATTAAATAATAATTTATCATTTTTATTGATTATATAACCCACTCTTCATATAAATGTTTTTAATAATTTCATCCCGAACATTCTACATCGAATTATAATACAGCATAATCTTCCTTCACGGATTACGTATTTGCCAGTTCTGATCTCACATCTGTTCAGCCCAGATAATACAATATATTAATAATAATTATAATCATATAGCTTAAAGTATCTCTAACTGCAGTGCATAGCTTGCACAAATCAGCTGACGCATGCGCAAATTTGTGTTTCGAGTGCCACGTAATAAACTCTAATGGTAAATGCTTAAAAAAAATATCTTTGTTACAAACAAAATATGTTTGAAAAATATATGATACATCATGCGTTTTACGGAAACCGCTCTAGTGATCTAAATTTAACCCTAGTCGACTACGGTAAACTTCTTTATTTTTTTTTTAGATATAATATAAAATGTTTCATGAATTCATATAATAAAGGTGCATAAAAATAACTTTTAGTTAGCTTACACATTATTAATAATAATAATACTTTATATCTTACAGATAATACAGCAACATTATGATATTTCCAGGCGCAACCACTCGACCAACCAGTTTATACCAACAGAACAGCTGTGCATCAGACGAAGCGCTTGTTACTGTACTTTGTACTTCGTCCGAGTACCTGGCGTGAGGCTACTAACTGCGTGGCAGTTCTTTGTGCTTGTATGTTATGTACTGTTTGTATGTGTTAAATTGGGCTACTTGTTTATTTTATTCTTATTACTTAGTTAATATAATTATCCTAATTACCTTTTCGTCGCATTTCTGAAATGAAGAAATACTATACCACATACTCTTCACAAAGCGAATGATGCACTTTCTACAGAATCCGCATCACGAAACCACAAGTCGAATCCAAGACCTGATCGAAACTAAACATGAATATGGAGTTAGAATTCTGACTATTTAACTCATGCCCCAAATGAGAGTCAATGACCAATCACATAATGATTTTTTATTTACAACCAATCACAGTCGTGTTTCGCCTAAAATTTATCAACTAAAGTTTATCATAATAAAGAAAAGCATCTCCTTTTAAACATTCTGAATAGGTCATAGTATTATTTTGCAGTGATTGGCCCTCTAAGAAATACGGCTACCAGATTGTATATATAGTGCATGAATGTCAGCAGAAAGCGCGTGCGACAGATAATATAAAAACATTTGTAACAATTGATTATACCACAAAAAAAAACACTGTTTGCATTTTCTTAAACGAATTATTTTCCAGGAAATGGCGTTGCAGAAAAATATAATTGACATAATTACATCATAGGACATCATATTCATTAATACTTATAACGTTAGTATAAATTTCTCCACGAGGGTGCATTCTTACAACATTGCGATCCTTTGGCAATAAATAATATTATAATCTGGTTTTAGTGATGAACAAAAGAAGCAAATGAAGCGTACCAATCGTTTCTCATTTGTTTTCAAACATCGCCGTTTACATTAAATATACAAATATTTCAAAATATTTAAATAATGATTTGTGACTAAACAGCTTAATTTTATTCGTTAAATAGTCCTAACAAATGCCACTCTTGATTTCCAAATTCTCCAGATAAATTCACGACTCACAAAGTGAGTCATGAATTTATCGATAATTTGGAAATCACTCGTGGCATTACTTATGGCTATTTAACTCATGCCACAAATGCTAGTCAATGACCAATCACGTTTCAATGAATGTTGTTTTACAACCAATCACAGTCGTGTTTCACCTCGCTCTTTATCGATTTCTCTTTATCAGCTCCTGCTTTTGTGATAAAGAAAGCTCCTCCTTTTTAATGTTCTGAACAGGCCAAAGCATTATTTTTCTCCAACAAATACATTGAATATAGCAAATAATGAAAAGATTCCTTGATTTTACTGAGTTGTTTACTAAAAATATAAATGAATAACCCGTAATATTGATTATGATATATAGTTTGATGTGTTTAATTATTTCTCCACTTGGGTGCACTCTTACAATATTGCGATATTATTTAGCAATAAATAATATGATCAAGCAGCAGTGAATGAACATAACCTCACATTTCTGATTTGTTTTCAAACATCGCCGTTTACATTAAATACTTAAATATTTTAAAATAACTATAGTTAAACAATGATTTGTGAATAAACAGCTTAATTTTATTCGTTAAATAGTCCTAACAAATGCCACTCTTGATTTCCAAATTCTCTAGATAAATTGGAAATCACTCGTGGCATTACTTATGATAAAGATCTATTAAATTGAATAAAATCCTCCAAATACTTTTTTTTAAATCGATCTCAAAATCCATAACAATATAAAATATCATAGCCTTCTGTAATTTTCCTTCAGGACTATAGGGCAATCTTCTGTTTCAACAATGTTATCTGAAAAGACTCATTGTTTCTTCAAATGTCCAGTATTTTATTGGCTGTTATCAAAAACGTGTAATTGAATGCGAAATACCGGTATACTTACACCATGAGACCTTCAATCAATTTATTTTATACATTTATTAAACATCAAGATAATTTTCAATTTTCTTCAGGAATATCTAAATTCTATTATTTATTCGGCAGGTTTCACAGCATTTCGCATCATCTTCCTGCTCCCATTATCACCAATCTCTTTCACATTTCTCTCCCGTCCCAATCTTCAATATCGCCCAATCCTTTATCCCATCATACTGCTTGAAACATCATCAATCCAAGTTATTTTGCCGTTCCTTCTACCAGGTGGCACCCATTCTCATAATTTTCTTGGGCATCTATCTTCTGTCATTCTTTTATACGACCGTACCAATTTGTTTGTTTGCTTCTTTGTTATTTTTTATGAAATCCACAAATTTGAACATTCATATTTAGTTTAATTACAATGTTACTTATTTTCCTCTTCTAGATTATTATATCTTAACGCCACCAAAAGTTCATTTCTGCGGAATATACTTATAGTTCGAATTTAATTCCATAATATTCCATATTATTGTATTAGACTTTTTTTTAACTTACATTCTGGTCCTATTAAATACTGTTTAATTTTTATATCGTAGATTTACCCTCATTTAGCTTTTAATTTCAGAATACAATATCAGTTAATAATTCCTTCAGATTCTGTTACGTTTATTTTATTTCAATATACTTTCCGTAATACAGAATTTTCATTCACACATAAGGGCTGGAATTACTATTTTAATTAAATAATCTACAGACATAAACATCTGACTCCGAAAGAGTAGCAATCATGTTCAGAAAAACTCATTCAAATGTAAGATGATTTTACGATAATTGGATCGAAGTACCCAACTACATTATATATTCAGATTATTCGTCGAATTTCAATTATTCTTGAGTATTTTATAACTGTATAATCTCTCCTTTTTTACTGTTGATTAGCGTCACTTATTTCTAATATAAGACATCGCGACATCAGATGTGCGATGATGGACAGTATTTTAAAGGGATGCCTTTTATTATCAGTTTAATATTCACCGAACACGAACTAGAAATTTATAAAACACTGGCCAGACCCATATTATGTTACGGCAGTGAGGCCTGGACAATTCGCAGTGTAGATGAACGAAGACTAACTGCGGCAGAAATTAAATTTATGAGACGTATTGCAGGCTACTCAAGAACAGACTATAAAAGGAATTCTGAGATTCTCAAATAATTACAAACAGAATCAGTCATTCAATATGTACAAAAATACAGAAACAACTGGAAATCTCACGTAAGAAGAATGAGCAGAACAAGAATACCACGTCAGATCTTAAATTGCCAGCCACCAGGCAAGAGATCTTTGGGCAGACCCTTCAAACGTTGGATTGAGACCGTAACAGACCACTATCTATTACATGAAAGGAAGAAGAAGAAGAATAATATTCACCGATGAGTATTGCTGATTCATTAATGTTTTGTGAAGTAATTAGATTAGATTAGTATAGATGGGTTGGGGTTTTTTTAATATCTTTAACACGGTAAACTTATTTTTAGTTCATTGTATTACTCATCATTACTTTATGGAATATATGTTATGAAATGTACTGTACGGTGATATGTAGTCCGTAGTGTTCCTGGTTCGACACATATCTGCGCATTCACACACATGTTCATACCGTCATTTATTTGGGATGGATTCAAGGCCTTAAGTAGGGACTATAACCCTTCCTTTGGCCCTATTCTACCCTAAGTTGACACACAGGCTCGGATCATGAGGAAGTAATGAGTATTCACTATCAGGATCACCACAACCACATAAATTAAATACCAGATTATTTTTACATAACTTGAGACGAGGTAAAATGTGATATGAAATTAATGGAGATGAAATTACATGATGGGGGAGTGATAATAGGACTATTTAACTCGTGTCGCAAATGGTAGTCAATGCCAATCACGTTTCAATGAATTCTGATTTACACCAATGACAGTCGTGTTTCACCTCGCTCTTTATCGATTTCTCTTTATCAGCTCATGCTTTTGTGATAAAGAAAGATCCTTTTTAATATTCTGAACAGGTTAGACCATTATTTTTCTCCAACAAATACATTGAATATAGCAAATAATGAATAGATTCAGTGATTTTACTGAGTTGTTTATTCAAAATATAAATGATTAACCTATAATGTTGATTATAATAGTTTGATGTGTTTCATTATTTCTCCACTAGAGTGCATTCTAACAATATTGCGATCTTATTTGGCAATAAATAATATGATCGAGTTGCAGTGAATATACATAACCTCACATTTCTAATTTGTTTTCAAACATCGCCGTTTACATTAACTATATAAATCTTTTAAAACACCGGTAACTATATTCAAATAATTATTTTTTAGTAGAGCTTAATTTGATTCGTTAAATAGTCCTAACAAATGCCACTCTTGATTTCCAAATCATCTAGATAAATTCGAAATCACTCGTGGCATTACTTATGATAAATTCAGGAAACAGGAGAACCCCGAGAAAAACCTGAAAAATCCCGGTGTGGCCCTCCGGAACCGCCAGGATTGTGAAATAATACTTAGGACAACATTCGAGTTGGATGTATAATGTCAATGAGCCAAACATTTTATTGATTTTTATTGTTGATGGTTGCGTTAATAACAATGGATTATATTAATATTCGAAACAAGGATTTATATTTTATATCCTCATCTCGTGTCCATCTCAGGATCGGGTCGAGGAACGGGATGAGATGAGATGAAGCCCCTACATAGAGGTCTGTGAATGAGAAATGTGCCGGCCGACCACGCCTGACGCACCATCACAGGAGCAGATGAACGAAATGAATGGTACGAGTATGAAGAAATGGTGGAATGAAATTGTGGCACGGGAAAACGGGAGAACACCCCGAGTTACATTATTTAAATATTAAAATCATTATTAAATTAAATTAATGAAATGCATTCCTAAAAATATCAAAAAAGGAAACTAAAATTATAATTTACAAAGTAATGGTATAATCGTCCCACTATGATGTTTGTTCTGCGGCTCGCTTTGCTCCCCCGCAGCTGTTATATAATTAAATACAAAGATGCCAACTACCACCGACTATGTGAATGTTAATCATTATCAAGCATTGTCACGGCACCCGTTTTTATATAAACGGGTAGCCATCATATTGCGGCGATAGAGCCAATGTTGCTTTATGGTTCTAAATTTTGGATCCTAATAAAGAGAGAGAGAGAGAGAGAGAGAGAGAGAGAGAGAGAGAGAGAGAGAGAGAGAGAGAGAGAGAGAGAGAATTTAAATAGCTGAAATGAAATTCAACAGAGTTTTTACAAAGTATTGGCAGTTCCATCTCTTATCTATGGATGTGAATCCTGGACATTAACAAAGGCAGATAGTAAACAAATAGAGGCTGCTGAAATGAAGATGTTGAGAGCAAGAGCAGGATACCAAAGGACCGATAAAAATAAAAACGTAGATATAAGAACAGAACTTAATACATTTAATATCTGTGAAAGAATAAAATATCAAAATGCTTATCTTCAGCACGTATTACGAATGAATGAACAGCGCATACCAAGAAGAATGTATAATTATAAACTAAAAGGGAGAAGAATGTTGGGAAGACCATTCAAGAGATGGATGGACCAATTCGACCTATAATGAGATCGGAACAGACCATTGAGCTTAATCCATGATGATGATGATGATGAGATTCACAAGACTCAAGTCATGCTCATCAAACGAAAAAGACGCAAAAAACGAATGCTCCTGCGATACCCAGTCAGAATTAATAACATCCCAATACCTTTCAAAAAACAAATGCAATATCTTGGCATAACAATTACAGACAGGCTTAGTCTCACTGAACATATAAAAAATATTATAACACGAACACGGCCTTTCGCTAAAACACTATACTGCTTCCCAAGAAAAAACACACGCATCACAAAAATGACTCGAATACACTTAATCAGGACAGCAATAAGTATTATACAAAAATAATCAATTGAGTTGGTGTTTACTTGATGAAAATCATTACTTATTAATTAAATAAAAATAAAACGTAGTTTTATTTTATTTTCATATTTATTATATAATTCAGTGACAGCTGTTTCGGTGCACTGTACCTTCTTCAGACATGTTAACAAATTATGAATTGTGTTCCAACTGATCTAAGCAATAATACGACAATATTTATTTAAATTTTTTAATTTAACAAAGGGGATTCATTCAAATCAAGTTGAGAATTTAACAGTTTGTTACTACTTTTCAATTTATTAATTTCTACAGCCTCCAAAAGATCAAACTTTTTACCCTTATCACAAACATGTAACATTTCAAAATTTGGATCGAAACAATGATTAAATTGGAATAGGTGGTTAGCATATTTTGAATATTCTAAATTTCTGTTATATGCTCTCATGTGTTCCTTTATCTGAGAGATAAAAGGTCTACCAGTTTGTCCTATACAGACATTGTCACGTGTGCCACACTTCAATTTATACACACCTGATAATAAGAAGTTAGATCTTTTGGAGGCTGTAGAAATTAATAAATTGAAAAGTAGTAACAAACTGTTAAATTCTCAACTTGATTTGAATAAATGCCCTTTGTTAAATTTAAAAATTTAAATAAATATTTTTGTATTGTTGCTTAGATCAGTTGGAACACAATTCATAATTTGTTAACATGTCTGAAGATGGTACAGTGTACCAAACAGCTGTCACTGAAATGTATAATAAATATGAAAATCAAATAAAACTACGTTTTATTTTTATTTAATTAATTATATAAAAATATAATACCTGAGATCTCAGTCTTCCTCAACTTTGGATGTGTAATGTGGAGTACTTTAGAAGCATATGCTTCATCTTCAGCCTGTAAATCGTGAGAATTTTGTAGAGCGGGTCGACGTCACTGGGTGAGTTCTCATTCAGCAGGTGAGTGTTTTTGGTTTCGTTTAGTATCTCGATTTCTTCGAGAATGTTGATTTTGAGTTTGTTTTCTCTATGGATGATGGATAAAGTGTTGTCGATGATATTGAATTGGTAACCTGTTTCTATTACATGTTTTGCAAAACAAGATTTGCCTTCATTAAATCTAAAGTCTCTAAAATGTTCGTTATATCGTATGTTGAAATTTCTGTCAATATAAAACTTCTCACAGTTGCTGCATTTTAGTTTATAAACTCCGTTGTTTTTATAAATGTCAATTTCTTCTATTTTGTTTGTGATTATTTCATTTAATTTGTTGGTTATTCTGAAGGCAATTCTTACATTTTTGTCTTTTTTTATGGTTTTAAACAGTTTTTGTGTTTCGGGATCAGTATATGTGAGAGTTAACCACTTAGTTTTATTATTATCGATTTCTCTATTTAATGCAGTTAAGTTTACTAATTCTTCCTTTTTAATTTGTTTTTTATTAATTTGACAATTATTTCTTCATTACAGCCGTTTTTGGATCCTATAAGTTTGATGTATTTCACTTCTTTATTGTAATTTTCTTGGTTGAGTAATAAGGACCTTGCTGACTTATGCAGCACCCTTATTAACTCAAACCCAACAAAACAAATAAAAAGATACTAAACAGAACATACAGAAACTAGATCAGAACATGCATAAATCTTAGGAAGTCAATTATTATCGATTTCTCTATTTAATGCAGTTAAGTTTACTAATTCTTCCTTTTTAATTTTTTTTATTAATTTGTCAATTATTTCTTCATTATAGCCGTTTTTGGATGCTATAAGTTTGATGTATTTCACTTCTTTATTGTAATTTTCTTGGTTGCTGACTTATGCAGCACCCTTATTAACTCAAACCCAACAAAACAAATACAAAGATACTAAACAGAACATACAGAAACTCGATCAGAACATGCATAAATCTTAGGAAGTCATTCCCCAACTTCCCTCTCTATCACTTATCCAAAACTGATCCTCTGGCTGATCATATAAATCCCTAAGCATGAAATATAGAACAAGAGCACTGTCACGTCCACTAGTAAGAAACCTTATTCATATTGCCCCTCCAAATATGACAGCAGCCCGACTTGGAAATCTATAAATAAAGACATAACATGTCCAATTAATTACAATAAACTCCATCCCACTCAGACGAAAACACAACTGACTAAAAGTGGTCATCCATATAAAATTATAATGCAATAGTTTAACAAAATCCAAAAAGAAAAAGAAACCATCTGCATATTGAGAGAAAAAAGTAAAACGAAATACTCTTACAATATTTATTAAGTTTCAAAAGTCTCGGATATGCACTAATACAAATCATTAATCATTTAATCTCTAGATCCATGGAGGGTGCATTTGGTCTCATAGACTGTCTTCCTCTGGCATCAAACAACAACAATAATAACATATACCGTAAATTATACTTAAATTAATGTTGGGAAATAAAACATTATGAGGCTATATCATTAAGTAAGTCCACCGCTGTGGTCTCGAGGTAGCGTGCTGCCTTGTCACGCAGCGGGCCCGGGTTCGATCCCCGGTCGGGGCAGTTTTTCTGGGTGAAGTTTTTATCGGGGTTTTTCCTCACCTGTAAGACAAATGTAAGGAAAATTTTAAGGCCCAAACGGTCCCCGAAATCATATAGCCATCATCATCCTTCAACGGTGTGGAAAGCAACGGGAAGCTACCACACCTACAATTTCCTAGTAAAGCTGCAAGCATAACATAAAAATGCTATGATTGCAGTGAAGGACCTGCCTTCGGGCAGAATTACTATGTTTGGATCATTAAGTGAGTGGAGAACATACTTTTAAACAACTCACCTCATACAAATTCAAATTTCTTCGAGATCACTGGTTTCAGACGACTTTTCGTCCCTCTTCAGTTGGAGTCATGACTAAAGAGGGAAGAAAAGTCGTCTGAAATCAATGGTCTCAAAGAGATTTGAATTTGTATGAGGTGAGTTGTTTAAAATATGTTCTCCACTCACTATTAATCTAACGTAAAACTGAAAACAGGCTTGTTAATGCTCAATGGCCGGATCTTTGTTTCCTGATCTACGGCTGGTTATGGCCGGCAACTGGATAATCGCTCTACCTTCAACTAAGAAATAATATATATATATATATATATATATATATATATATATATATATATATATATGGGCTGAAGAGGTAATTTAAGTCCCTAATGCAGCCAGAAGAGACAGACCACGGACCCTGCTCGTTGATTCCACCTGGCAAACTGAGTGTAAACTCGACGGGCCGGTAGACAATGAGTATAGGTACACAAAGGTGACTCTGTTCTTCCAACCCCATATCTTGTCTTGTCTTTGAGATTTGTAGCGGGCTACATTATACTGAATAAGAAAAGAAGTGAAAGAGACTGTGAAAGTTGGGGAACTGAACAAATTTAAATAGACATAACAATATAGAAATGATTGGAAGCAACATATGCAAAGAATGAAAGAAGTATGCATACCAAAACTGATGAACTACAACGAAAAGATAGAAGAAACATTGGTAAAGCAAAGACAAGATGGTTTCAACAGAGTAAAAAATAAAATGTTAGAACACCTGAACAAGCCTCATATCATAATGCTTAATCAATGAAGCTGATGATAATGATGATACATAAAATAGTAATATAACTACCTACTGGAATTACTCAGTTACCAAGAAATCAAACATTTAACGGTGAGTAATTGTGTTATCTTTTTAACTGTAAATTGCTGTAAACACAGTCATATTGTAGTATTGGCCACATTGAATTAACAGGAAAAATAAAGTACTATACTTTTAATAATCATGTTTGAACACCGTTGAGGTTAAAATTATTTCAATTATAAATTTTTTGTACCTTATAAAACAGTCGTCCTCGACTATAATAACTTCTGTTAAACGTTGTCACACTACTAAAATGCAAAGCTTTTCGAAGACATGTTTCATTCATCCTCAGAAATTCTTATTGTACTCTTTTAAATAGATAGATCATCAGATCATCGGTTGATTAATATCTTTGACATCGTCCGATTCCTAGTAGGCCTAGCCAATTTTGTCGGTCCATCCAATCTCCTGGTTGTAGATGTTTCTCCTTCGTGTATAAACATATTCCCTGACTCCAGGAGGTTTTAGGTCTTCCTCTTTTAAATTATTTGTATATTTTATACAGAGAGCTTTGGTTGTTGGGTGTGTTCTCACTTATCAAATTGTTATTTTCTGCTTCCATTATAATTTCAATTTCTTGCAGGATATTAATTTTTTTTGTCTATTGTTCTCTTTGTGGATTATTGACGATGTTTTATCTAATTTGTTAAATTGATAGCCGGTTTCTGAAATGTGTTCAAAACTTGATTTTCCTTCTCTTTTAATAAAGTCTGAGAAATGTTAATTAAATCTTATTTTAAGACTTCTTGATGTTCTACATATATACATTTTTTTTCACAGTCGTTACATTTGAGTTTATACACACCTTTATTTTCACATTTATTATTTTCTTCTATTTTATTAGGTATTAGGATATTTAATTTATTTCTAGTTTTGTAAGCTATTTTTATGTTTTGTCAAATTTCTTGATAGATTTTGCCACTTTTATTGTTTTTATTACCCGTGTAAGTAAATGTTATCCAATTTTTTTGTTTTTATATTATCTTCCTTTTCAAGTTTTGTTAATTTTCTTAAATTGTATTTTCTTCTTTGTTTTCTACCTGATTTGTTGATTATTTGTGAATTGTATCCATTTTTATAGCTAAATTTTTATGTAGCTCATTTCTTTGTGGTATTTTATTTAATGGAAGTTTTATCATTTTATTTATTAAGCTTATGAAGGTACTCATTTTTTGTTGATTGGATGTCTTGATTTGTTGTGCATTGCTATGGTATTTGTGGTTGGTTTTCTATAAATGCTTATGTCCAAATTAATGTTGTTAAATTTTTTAATGATTGTTAGATCCAAGTAGTTTATTGAATTGTTTTCTTCTGATTCTTCAGTAAATTGTATTTTATGGTGCATTTTGTTTACTTCATCTATTATTTCTTTATCAATGTTGCAATGTTGTTAGTACTGGCAATAATTTAAGTTTTTCATCCACCGACTTGTTGGCTGTTTTACAAGTTTGAACCACAACATATTTTTATTAGTATTGCAACTGGGATTTCACAACAATAACATGGCGAATGTTAAGAAGGATATGTTGTATGCACTTTCAGAAGAATTCAAAACGCAATTTATCTTCGATGTTCCATCTGCAAAGTAAATATTGTAATAAACTGAAGAACTATGAATTACCTCTTACGGACCTTATAAAGAAGAAAAATTTAGTGCAAAATGATATGCATATTATATAAACCGAGTTCATGTAAATGGCTTAAACCTTAACTCAATTGTTTCAGCAGCACCTTTTTGTATGTATCTTCAGAACCTTTTTCCCCCTTTTACGACAAAAATTTGCACCTTAAAATCACCATCATCATCATAATACATTCACGAATTTAGAACATTTTTTGAGCTGTTTCAGCCTCAAGAGAAACACCATCCAAAAGTCTTTTGAGTGGACATCCTGGCCTTCTTCTTCCTGCAAGTTGATATCTTAACATTTGTTTGGGTATCCTGTGATCTTCCATTCGATGAACATGTTGCATCCATCTTGACTTATAATCAGAATTTTGTTGTGTAATTCTTCTAAGATGTCTTCATTTTTTTTTTTGTGATCTAGTAGTGTGTATCCTGCAATCCTCCGAAGGTATCTCATTTCAGCAGATCTAAGTCTCTGTATATCCTTTTGTTTCAACGTCCATACTTCGCTACCATACAAAAGAGTTGGAAGAGCCAGTGTTTTATACACTTTTAATCTTGAATGCTTTTGGACTAACTGTGGCTTGAAGATAGAATTTATTAACCCTAAAATTCTTAAAAATTTAGATAACCTTAAAATCCTTTCCCTAATAATTACAGTATATAAAAACGAATGTATATCTGTCAGTTTGTCCTTTATGCATTATTACGCCATTCATCCGATTGTGATGAGGCTTTTTACAAAAAGTTCAGCGAGTTTCTCCGGAGGGTTTTAGGCTATAAGAAAGTTGTAATACTCAACTCCTTCACCCTTAAAAATCACCTTTTGTAATGAAAAACATATTTTTCGGAACTCTTTGGACGCTTAAATGACACTCTGTCTAAAACATACATACACAATAAATTAATGTACACAGAATTTAATATCTAAAAAAAATCAACAAAAAAGTCCGCGACAGCATATGTCTATCTTTTATGGATAACTCATAATAACCATTTTTATCTTTAAGCTCATTGAAGCCAAGAAGATCGGGATGACTAAATTCCGGGATAAGCGTAGCAGCGCACGGCGGGTATTCTTTAACTCTAAATAACAATTTTTGCATTTAGCTCATTTATTCCAAGAAGATCGGACTAAGTAGATTCCCGGGCAACGCCGGGTATCTAAAAATAATTATGATATAAATGTATAATTATTTTTATTTTTACTTATTCAACAAATGCGGCCATCGCGCAGGGCTGACATCAAGTGTCGATTGTGTAGAAAAGTGGGAGCCTTAACCTCCTACTACCCGAAGGGTCTCCTACGGCCTGTAGTGGGAACACTTCACAACTAAACATAGAAACACGTTTAATTTAATTAGCTAATTATCATAAGTAACGCCACGAGTGATTTCCAATGTATCTAGAGGATTTAGAAATTAAGCTGTTTTCTGAAAGCCGTTATTTAAATATAGTTACCGGCATTTTAATATTTATACGCCGTATTTAATGTAAACGGCGATATTTGAAAACAAATCAGAAATGTGAGGTTATGTATATTCACTGCACCTTGATCATATTATTTACTGCCAAATACGATTGTAATATTGTAGGAATGCACCCTAGTGGAGAAATAACGAAACACACCAAACTGTATATTATAATCAACATTATAGGTTATTAATTATTTTTTTAGTATCAACTCAGTAAAATCAAGGAATCTGTTCATTATTTGATATATGTAATGTATTTGTTCGAAAAAAAAATAATGCTCTGAGCTGTTCAGCATATTAAAAGCTTTCTTTATCACAAAAGCAGGAGCTGATAAAGAACGAGGTAAAACACGACTGTCATTGGTTGTAAAACAAAATTAATTGAAACATGGTTGGTCATTGACTATCATTTGGGACATGAATTAAATAGTATTTATAATTTATTAGAGGCTTGTTTCACATTACAAGATTCATATACTGTCTGATTGGCATTAGAACAGCCGAATAAAATATTAAAATTACATTTAAAAACACACATTTAGTGTTACGAAAAATTCCACATCGTAGGAAGAAAAGTCAATAATGAAATAGTGCAAGGATTTCAGAGATGAAAATTATAAGCCAACTATTAAAATATAACTTGGAAACTGTTAAAAACTTACCTTACCTTCCTAAATGATGCTTATTCCCTAATACGCTATCACACCGCCGGTACGTCCTTTGCTGAAGTCGAATGCCAACAATGTCAACAATTAAATTTAAAATTTCAAAATATTTGTTTCATTCAGTGATGCCATCCATAACATAATACCATAATTTAACTGCCAATACCATTACCATCATATTCCCATAACGGCACGAAAAATGGCATAAGGTCCATAGTATAAAATGGCATGTTTTATATTTTATTTCATATTATGTCTCATTTCATTACCTGACGGTCTTAAAAAATAACATCACGGTGATATACGTACACAAAAGCGATTGCAACATATGAGTAAATCATGATAAGCTTTCAGTGATTTTATAAGTAAATAAACAAAGGATATTCATAAGTAATGCCACGAGTGATTTCCAAATTATCGATAAATTAACGACTCACGAAGTGAGGAGTGAATTTATTTAGAGAATTTGGAAATCAAGATTGGCTTTGTTAAGACTATTTAACGAATAAAAGTAAGCTGTTTACTCGCAAATCATTATTTAAATATAGTTATTTTAAAATATGTATATATTTAATGTAAACGGCGATGTTTGAAAACAAATGAGAAACGTTGGTACGCTTCATTTGTTCGTCACTGCAACCAGATCATATTATTTATTGCCAAATTAACGCATTATTGTAAGAATGCACTCTAGTGGAGAAAAAATTAAACACATCAAACTGTATATTAATTCATTTCTGATGTCCTATGATGTAAATATGACAATTATATTTTTCTGGGAAAAAATACATTTAAGAATGCGCAAACAGTGGTTTCTTTTTTGGTGGTATAATCAATTGCTACAAATGTTTTATATTAACTCCCGCATGCGGTATGTGTTGACATTCATGCACTACATACACAATCTGGTAGCCGTATTTCTTAGTGAGTTAGTCACTGCAAAATAATGCTATAACCTATTCAGAATGTTAAAATGGAGGTGCTTTCTTTATTATGACAAACTTTAGTTGGTAAATTCAAGGCGAAACACGACTGTGATTGGTTGTAAATAAAAAAATCATTGTAACGTGATTGGTCATTGACTAACATTTGTGGCATGAGTTAAATAGTCAATGTAAAATATATAGACGTCAATATTAAATTAATACCATCATATGAATACCAGAATGTCGAAATGACAAGTGGTGGCTCTGAATAATAGTATATTACGTTGCGAGGTTGGGAAGAGAGGAAAATGTTTAAAAACCGAGCGATAGCGAGGTTTTTAATTTCCGAGATTCTGTAAAACATTTCACAAACGTGTGTTGTACATTATTTTTTGCACGATGATGTTTTCAAAATAATAAATAATAGGGAAAAAAAATAACATCTTTGTTGGACATCGTATTTGCGTCCATTACAAACAACTGACTAACGTTAATAATGTGGGTGGACATATTTGCGTTCATTATAAACAACTGACTAACGTTAAAAAGTGTGGGCAATATTTATTAGTTGAAACTACAGGAGGCCGTGACACCAATCAGTTATAAAATGGCGGCAAGTACGTATTCATTGTTTTATATTGTTTCAAATGAAGTTCAGTTAATTTAAAATGCAGTGATTTGTTTCGTATAATGTATATTAACACTATCTTTTGGATGTGTTTTGTATATACACTTTATGTAGTATATATAGAGGGCAATGGTTTTACTTCCCACACGTGGTTTGTAATATGTAATATTACAGTATAGTTATTTAGGTTGGCAACCCCGAAATGTAAAAAGTTGAACTTTAAATCATGGTCGCCATTCCTGCAAGTATGACAAAAACGCACTATCGCGCAAAAAAATATATAGGCCTAATTACATCACAAACTAAAAATGAATGAATATAAGTTACAATAATGCATTTTTATTTATGATTATGATACAATTTTCTTCATTTCATTCTATTGTTGGCATCTATTTAATCTTCCTTCTTTTTTTATTACTGCAAATAAGTAATTATACTTTTTTTTTATGGAAGCATGAATCCTATGAGGTGAGTTGTTTAAACAATATGTTCTCCGATGAATTTTAAAGTAATTATACATTCATAATTTGAGTTTAAAAATTGTTAATATTTAGTGAGCTGATATTTTAGATTATATCCATTTAATCTTGAAATAGTCTTATAAACTCAGCATTGCATACGAGTCTGGTCTGAGCTAATTCTAGAGGTATCCTTCTGTATATTTTAGTGAGTAATTATTAACGCTTGGATTTTTATGTAACATTAACATGCAAAATATGTACATATTTATGTAATACCATTATGTAAAATATGCAAGACTATATAAAATTACCTTAAAATATGTAATATAATACACATTAAAATTATTTTTTGTAGAAAAAAAAATTACATTAAAACGTTAACTTTAAGACAGACCAAGTTTGAAGAAATGGGAATTTTATTATTGCCTCACTCTGATGGTTAACCGTTTATATAAAAGCGGGTGCCACGCGGCAATGCTTGACATGCGGTGTTGTCACGTTTCTCATAGCTCTATGGGCGTTTATTACACAAAGACAGAAGACATTGATTATTTATGTTATTATTTAATTTTATGTTATTATTTGGTATTGTTTAAGTTTTCAAATTAAAATTAAATACGTATTTATTTATTAAATTATTTAATTCCAACATTATATAGCCTGTAGGTCTACATACATTTAATATCCACACAAAATTATGTTGAAAAATTATTATTATTATTATTATTATTATTATTATTATTATTATTATTATTTATTATTATTATTATTAGTATTATTATTATTACTGTTAACTGGTCAGTCTGAAATATTTTCCCATGGCCGCCACATGTTGAAATCACATATATTAAACTAATATAATATGTAGATATTGTATTATTATTCGAACTACATGTCACAATAAATCACTGATAAACCATAAATTACGGTATACAATTTTATAACTAGATCGAATGTTCCACATCGTTCCGAGTTTTGATTGAAACTGAGGAAAGAATAGCAATGTGGCAACATCGTCGTAGTCGCGGTAGTCGAGATCTTTGTATTTTAATAACATATAACAGCTGCGGAGAAACAAAGCGAGCCGCTTGTTAAGCATCATAGTGAGGCGATAATAAATGCTTGACAACATGATATTAGGGTGTTATCATGTTTCTGTTATAAAGTGATCCCACTTAGGGGTATCGGGAGATTAAAGCTCCCATCTTTTTACACATTCGACACGAGATATCAGCCTTGTGTGATAGCCGAAAATATTCATACAACATAGTATGGTACTGATTTCTGTTAGAGGCTGAGTCGACCCCAGGGTCATGATGCCGACAGAAGATTAAGCAGTTTAAAAATCCTGACCCCATCGGGTCTCGACCCTCGACCTTCCAGCTTGTTGGATATTGCCTTAACCAACTACACAACTGTCTCTCTATGTATCCATTTCTACTATTTCATTCATAAACAGAGTAGATCGTTCAGATTTTAAAAGAGATATTGTAATTTTTTTTATGGAATGGATCCCAATGGAAAGGAGGAAGAGAGGAAGACCGAAGAAAACTTGGATAGAAGGGGTACAAGCAGCTATCAATATCAGAGGAATAGAAGAAGATCAATGGATGGACAAAGAGGAATGGCGTTTGGTTTCCGGAAGACGGCGGCAGCTGCCATGATACCGGATGATGATGATATTGTAATGTGGAACCCAATACCCAAGTCTATATTTATTGTATCTAGGAAGTGGAATTATTGTTTAACAGTTTCTCAGCAGATTTTGCATAGGTTGGAAGAACTGTTTCAATGTAAAATCAAGTATCTGGGTTTTTAAATGTAAAATATTGTCACACAGACTGTTTTAAATTATTTTCCACTTAGGAATATTATTTTTATTTGGCAGAATATGTAGTTTTACATAACCTTCTAAGTCCTGATTTTTTTACTTTTTTTTATCAAGAAAGGCTTTAATATATTGAGGACCTCAAGAAATCATGAAAAAAATAAGAAAAAAATATTACTTCCATATCTTATCAATAATGAGTTGCGTGAAATTTAGGACATTGGGACTCAATGAACACGTTTCATGAAATTACAAAATTTTATTACAATTTCAATGCACTTAAAAATATATGATATGTCAAGAAACTTAGAACAATTTCAGAAATTAAAAAAAAAAATATTGGCTTTTGCACTCGACGTTATTTTTGCTTCTGCGGCCCTTGAAATCTGCATCTTTTGCAAGTACTATTGTGCAGTTCAGGCATGTGATCAGTTCTGCTTCTTATTCTCTTGGTTGGTTGGGGATGGAATCTGTTACCATCACTTTCTTGAGACTGATCGGACTCCTGGTTCTCATTTCCATCTTCTATTAATGTTTGTCCAAACTCAATTTTGAAGAGCCTCAGCTGTTTGAGAGTTTTCAGTTTTTGCCCTTTCTTTAGTTGATCACTCCTGTATTTCAGCCAGGAATTGGTGATGGTCATGTCAAACCAATGCAATGTTACACGAATTGTCCATTTTGTGGTTCGTGAACGAGACAGGCAGTGTGATAACATTCGACCAGCCATATCAACACCTCCCATCCAAGTGTTGTATTGAGTTACTTCATTTGGTCGTGGTACATTCACAAAAACTCCGCCATGGCCGGTCCCAAACCCGGATGGAAGGGAGGAGGGGGAGGAGTAACAACTTCGTTAAAAACCAGGGTTCAGTTGGTTCCGACTGATAGTACTCTGTAAGGGCCCCTAGCCAGGGTTACGGTGAAGACCTCAACGGCAGATTCGGCGCAGAAGGAGTCCTTCATCACGGCGGATCTGGCGGAAGTGGCAACCCTCTAGATGGGGTTAGCACATCCAGGAGCTGCACCTAAAGCTTCGAGGTGGCAGCCCCACCAATGGTCTACTCTGCATAGCGTTGGTACCGCGATCAGAGGAAAACATATTACTCGTATTCTTCGCAATGGAAACTCGGACGGACTTACGGAACAGGCAACTCTTGCCTAAACCAGGAAGTGAAGAAGACATTCACGAAATATTTTACTCTTTTCGATCATCTTTCACAGTTAGTAACAGAGTCGGTTCCTTATGCAGTTGATCGCATCACAACACTCTTGTTATCATACCATTGAACACAAGCCATTTTTTCATTACCTCTAGTGGCTGAGTCATGGGAACCTCTATCTTTTCTCCACAGGTTCTTATCATCTTCCAAGTCTACATTCTCTGGAATTCCATTTTTTTGCCAGCGTTCCTGTTGAATATAGCCCTCGTTTCAACAGTTCTTCTGCTAAATGTATGCTTGTAAAATATCTGTCATGATAAATGACATGACCAAGAAACAAAATTGATGACAAGTGCAGAATTGTTCCAGTTCCAAGATGGAAATATTTGATTTCTGGCTTGAAAATTGTATCATCTTGATAGACTAGGTAATCGCGAACAATGCCATTGGGATTAGACAAAACAAAAAGCATAATTTTACAGGATTCGGCTTCCCATGTATGATCCCAGCCATTATCATCCTCATCAGAACTGATTTCTACATCCGATTCATCCAAAATGCCTTGAATTTCCTCCCGATCACCTTCTGAAATTTGAGGATTATAAATTAAGAAATTAGCAAACTGAAAAATGAAATGTTTATATAGTTATTGAGACCTGAGGTGCTAATACTGACACCACAATATTTCTACTTGTCTAGCAATCAACATAAAGCAAAAAAAAAAAAAAAAAAACTTACACTAATAAATTAAGCATATTTTACTTACCAAAATGCAGTATGAAAAAAATATATATAACACTTTAGGTGTTCTTCTTCCTCTTCTTCCTTCCAAGTATCAGAAGTGGAGGTTTACTTGAAATCCCAAATTAAAAACTGCCTAAACGACTCAACTTATTTTGATGAAAATTTTTATGCGTGTTTGAGTGGGTCCCTGGATGGTTTAGATTCACAAGTGGACCCCGTAGATGGCGCTGCGATCGGTTTACAGGATATTTTTTTTTGTCTAATGTGTGGCCTGAAACTAAATGTAAACAAAACGCAAGCAATAATTATCGGACATCCAAGGCTATTACACCTCATAAACAATGGCAATATGCCGGCTGTCATATTAGATAATGAACAAATTCCTTATACCGACGTCGTTAAAAACTTGGGATTTTACTTACATTCTAATTTAAATTGGCATGTGCAAGTAAAACAAACATCTAAAAGGATCTTCTCCATAATGCATTCCCTAAAGCGACTTAAACATTTTCTTTCTACAACTCTTAAAAGAAATTTAATCCAAACTTTAGTGATGCCGCATTTTGACTACTGTGACGTTCTACTAACTGACATAAGTGACGGATTGTCAGACAAACTGCAGCGTGTCCATAATATGTGCATCAGATTCATATTTAATGTTCGAAAATACGATCACATTTCTCCATTATTCCACGAATTGTCATGGCTACATCTAAAAGAGAGAAGAAAATCGCACTGTGTAATTCTCCTATTTAAGATCCTACATACCTCGATTCCCAATTATTTATCATCCCGTTTCCAGTATCTATCCTCAAACCATAACTTAAACACAAGATCACAACATAGTCTCTTACTTAATATACCGCAACATAGGACATCACATCACTCCATGTCATATACCATCTCCACTTCTCGCAACTGGAATTCCCTACCACAAGAAATAAGGGGCTGCCGGACATTGGCATCTTTAAAAAGAAATCTAAATTTATATTTGCTCTAAACTCGACTTCATTATTATCCAGTGTAAGATATATATATATATTAATTGGTATTTCCCGTATAATGTATCAATTTATATTATTATTATTATCGTATCATTATTGTTATTACCCTATAAAATGTTGTTTGTACATGACATTTACATTGCTACATTTATTGTATCTTTAACTGTTTATAATTAGTATAGTGTATATCTATATTTGTCGAATATTTATTTGTATTTGTGCTGGTTGAGTGGAAGAGAGGGCCTTATGGCCTTAACTCTGCCAGAATAAATTTATTATTATTATTATTATTATTATTATTATTATTATTATTATTATTATTATTATTAGCCATTTGCATTACCGACATATTCCGCGCGACTACAATGTGACGTCATAAGGCAAGCTTCTTGAGCCACAACAGATGACAGCGAGGAGTTTTTTATTTTATTTTTTTTTGCGAACTTGTTAATAAATTAATTTTACGCTAAAAAAGTAACATTTATATCGTGCGGCCATGACACGAGAATTAAACGTTCGGGCAGGACGTCTGCCGGGTCCGCTAGTAGATTATAAATAGTATACAAAGAGAAAATATGTTATTAGTTTTAAATAAAACCCCAGTAACGCTATGAAATATATAATTATAAACCTTCGGAGGACTGCAGGATACACATTATCAGATCACAAAAAAAAATGAAGACATCTTAGAAGAATTACGCATGGAACCTTTAGAAAACAAAATTTCTGATTATAAGTCAAGATGGATGCAACATGTTGATAGAATGGAAGATCACAGAATACCCAAACAAATGTTAAGATATCAACCTGCAGGAAGAAGACCAGGACGTCCACTCAAAAGACTTTTGGATGGTGTTTCTCTTGAGGCCGAAACAGGTCAACAAATGTCCTAAATTCGTGAATGTACTATGATTATGATAAACATAGATACTTTTCATTGCTCATAGTGACACAATATTTATTTTGTTCTAATTGTTAAGTGATAAAAGTTCAGTAAAACATAGGACCATGTCCATTTTATTCATATCGACCCTTCATAACAAGCTCATCATCACCATCATCATCTTCAAGGTATGGGCCTGTTGGCCCGTTCCGCTCCCCGGTGCACTATATGCTGCAGGTGCAGGTCGTCTTTCCAACGACGTTTTGGTCTTCCCACATTTCTTCGGCCTAGAGGCCTATAATGAAGCAGCTGTTTTGATAAACGATTATTTGGCATTCTTTATATATGTTCAAACCAATTACGTTTATTTTCATAACAAGATCATTGTTTATATTATAAGCATAAAATAATAATCAAATCACATTTTGGCTCAACTTTCCAACATGTGACATGAGTTTTTAAATACTTTAATAAACTCATGTCAGATGTTATTCTTACGGTTACGTTTTAAAGTTATTTATTACCATTTAAAACGCTTTTGTATGTCTTTTAACGATTATTTAAAATATTTCTTAATAATCAACAGGACACACATCATAATATGGCAGTCATATTGGTGTTTAAAGTTATTTATTACTATATAAAACTATTTTTATATGTCTTTTAACGATTATTTAAAATATTTCTTCATAATAATCAACTAGACACACATCATAATGTGGCAGTCATATTGTTCACGAATATTCTGTGTTCCAATGCAGACAACATAGACTTCATAAATTACTATGTACTAATTAATATTTACACTAAACACACAATTAACACAAAAATCACAGAATAATCTTATCGAATGTCTTCCATTAGCTATTGAAAAGGAGATCTATTTTTGCTAAATATGATCACACTCCTACCTAGGAAAAATCTAGTTACTTACTTACTCACTGGCACTATCGAACTCGTAGGTTCATGGCCGCGCGGACATAAGCTCTCCATACATCCATATCCTGAGCTAATGCTTTCCAATCATTCCCTGTATAATCTACTTCCCTCAAATCATAGTTAATGTTATTCTCCCACCTCATTCTTAGTCTACCAACTGGGCGTTTTCCCTCTGGCTTTCCTAAAGAAGCTTCCATGCAAGTCTTTCATCCCCGATACTTGCAACATGTCCTGTCCATCGCAGTCTACGAGACTTAACTGTTCTTATTATATCTGGCTCCCTATAAAGACCATGTAGTTCATTGTTATGTAGTCTTCTCCATTCACCTGTCTGTTCATCTCTCTTTGGTCCAAAAATTTTCCTAAGCACTTTATTCTCAAATACTTGTAATCTCCTTTCCTCCCTTAAAGTAAGAGTCCATGTTTATCCAGTTACAGTTAGTATTTTAACTTTTTTTTTCAATGCCCCAGGTTGTCATTTCGACATTTCTGGTGTTGTCTCCTAGCATGGCGTACTTGTAACCCACTTCTGAGGTTGGGGCCCGTGGAAGGCGGGGTTACGCTGCCCCGATGATATGAGAGTTGATGATTATGGTAATGATGGCCAGAAGAGGCCTTAAACTAAACTTAATACAATTAGGCGAATATGTTATTGACGATAATGATGGCCAGATGGTGTTCGGGGACCGTTTGGGCCTTAAAGTTTCCTGACATTCTTACAGGTGAGGAAAAATCCCGAATAAAAACTCACCCAAGAAACTTGTCCCGACCAGGGATCTAGCCCGGGCCCGCTGCTTGACAAGGCAGCACGCTACCTCGAGACTACATGTGTGTACACTTTTTAAGTTTAAGATTTAATTCTACATTTTTTTTCCAAAGAGTTGGTAGAAGGCGAAGGGGTTCATTTCCCCCTCTATTCTATTGTAAGTCGTGGTAAGTCTATTGTTAAGAAGCAGTTCATAAAGAGCAGTAACAAAAACATTTATCTATCCCTCAGTTGACTGTGCCTTGTTCACCAGCGTGGTTAGTTGTATGCATTTATTTTGGAATATTCAGTTAATACGTATAATATGTAGTTATTGTTTATTGTATAAAGTATCGACCTCGGTAATTATAGGAGTTAAATTTCTTGCTTCTGGTTCCGAGGGTCGCGGGTTCAAACTGAACAAGGCTCAATAGATTTAACTCATGCCCCAAATGGGAGTCAATGACCAATCACATTTTAATGATTTTTTATTTACAACTAATCACAGTCGTGTTTTGCCTAAAATTTATCATAATAAAGAAAGCACTTCATTTGTAACATTCTGAATAGGTCATAGCATTATTTTGCAGTGACCGACCCTAGAAGAAATACGGCTACCAGATTGTATAAATAGTGCATGAATGCACTTGTGATAGATAATCTAAAAAAAACATTTGTAACAATTGATTATACCAAAAAAAACACTTTTTGTATTTTCTTAAACGAATTATTCTCCAGGGAATGACGTTGCAAAAAAAATATAATTGACATATTTACATCATAGGACATCAAATTCATTAATATCTATAACGTTGGTTATAAATTTCTCCACTAGGGTGCATTCTTACAACATTGCGATCTTTTGGCAATAAATAATATTATGATCAGGTTGCAGTGATAAACAAAAGAAGCAAATGAAGCGCACTAATCGTTTCTCATTTGTTTTCAAACATCGCCGTTTACATTAAATATATAAATTTTTTAAAATAACTATAGTTAAATAATGATCTGTGAGTAAACAGCTTAATTTTATTCGTTAAATAGTCCTAACAAATGCCACTCTTGATTTCCAAATTCTCTAGATAAATTCACTCCTCACTTTGTGAGTTGTGAATTTATCGATAATTTGGAATTACTTATGACTATTTATTTAACTCATGCTACAAATGCTAGTCAATGACCAATCACGTTTCAATGAATGTTGTTTTACAGCCAATGACAGTCGTGTTTCACCTCGCTCTTTATCGATTTCTCTATATCAGCTGCTTCTTTTGTGATAAAGAAAGCTCCTCCTTTTTAATGTTCTGAACAGGTCAAAGCATTCTTTTTCTCCAACAAATAAATTGAATATAGCAAATAATGAAAAGATTCCTTGATTTTACTGAGTTGTTTACTAAAAAAAATTAATAACCCGTAATGTTGATTATGATATATAGTTTGATATGTTTTATTATTTCTCCACTTGGGTGCACTCTTAAAATATTGCGATCTTATTTGGCAATAAATAATATGATCAAGCAGCAATGAATGAACATAACCTCACATTTCTGATTTGTTTTCAAACATCGCCGTTTACATTAAATATATAAGTATTTTAAAATATATATAGTTAAACAATGATTTGTGATTAAACAGCTTAATTTTATTCGTTAAATAGTCCTGACAAATGCCACTCTTGATTTACAAATTCTCTAGATAAATTCACTCCTCACTTCGTGAGTCGTGAATTTGTCGATAATTTGGAAATACTCCTGACATTACTTATGACTAGAGCGAGGAATTTTATGAAATTTCATGTTTTAAACTATTTCCCAGAGACCGCTGAGACTAAGAATCTTTACATTTCATGATATGTAGAATCAAATAAGACCAACAAAAAACTTCATATTTCATAATATTTTAGCAAAATGTTCATATTTTAGTGAAAATTTCATACTCCATATTTTTCAACTTTCAAATTCCGGTATTTTTTCAATGAAAGTTCTAGGAATTCATTAAAATATTTCTTCAAGTAAATGTATTTATGTAATTTTTGACAGTGTAATGTGGTAGACAAGTGAAAATTCTTCAGTATCCCTTCTGAACAAGATAGATAGATTTCATAAAATCAAATAATTAGATGAGGAGTCACAGAGTGACAGTTTTAGATGGAGGTTTTTGTCCTAAACTTGATCCCCAGACAAGAATATGAGCCTAGATGAATAAGTAGAAGAACAATGTTGGAATATTCTATAGTCAGGTATAACAACTGTCAACTCGTTATTGCTACCTGAGAGCAGTCCTTACTTTGTGAACATTTAAATATAGGAGAGACTTCTATGGCCCTGGGGTCGACTCAGCCTCTAACGGAAATGAGTACCAGACGCTTGTTCTGGGGGTAAAGGCGGCCGTCACGCAGGGCTGACAACCCGGCTGACATAAAGTGCCGATTGTCTAGAAAAAGTGGGAGCCCTAACCTCCTACTACCCCAAGGGCCTCCGGGTCTGTTGTGGGATCACTTTACTTTACTTTTACTTTTACTTCTGGTAAACTTGAAGCAGTAAAGTAAAGTAATCCCACTACAGGCCTGAAGAGGCCCTTGGGGTAGTAGGAGGATAAGGCTACCACTTTTTCTGAACATTCGGCACTTGATGTCAGCCCTGCGTGACGGCCGCCTTTACCCCCAGAACAAGCGTCTGGTACTCATTTCCGTTTAAGTGCTTTGTGAAATTAGTAAGGTTCATGTAGGTAAGGGCATCAAACTATCGAATAAAGCATGATACAAGTATGCCATAACATTGTGTGATGTTGGGCATAATTTTTCATCGTGCAAAACAATTCTGACCGATAGGCCTTATAGTTTAGTATCAGAAAATATAGAAAAAAAACTTGTGTGTATTACAAACAGAATTAACAATTGGATTGTTCAAAACACAATTAGACCAAGATTATGGACACTATGTTAGACCCATTTCATGAAAAAAAAATGTTAAAATAATTCTTAACTACATTAACTACATTTCAAATTTTGGAGCAGGTGAATAATTTTACATGTCTAGGATGCAATATCTCGTATGAAGAGAAAAGGATGTAAATGCAAAAATATATAAATTTTTAAGAATTTTAGGGTTAATAAATTCTATCTTCAAGCCACAGTTAGTCCAAAAGCATTCTAGACTGAAAGTGTATAAAATACTGACTCTTCCAACTCTTTTGTATGGTAGCGAAGTATGGACGTTGAAACAGAAGGATATACAGATACTTAGATCTGCTGAAATGAGATATCTTCGGAGGACTGCAGGATACACACTACTAGATCACAAAAAAAATGAAGACATCTTAGAAGAATTACACATGGAATCTTTAGAAAACAAAATTTCTGATTATAAGTCAAAATGGATGCAACATGTTCATCGAATGGAAGATCACAGAATACCCAAACAAATGTTAAGATATCAACCTGCAGGAAGAAGAAGACCAGGACGTCCACTCAAAAGACTTTTGGATGGTGTTTCTCTTGAGGCCAAAACAGGTCAACAAATGGCCTAAATTCGTGAATGTACTATGATGATGATGATGATGAACTACATTTCACCATGTTTGAAGTTCAATATTAAATGTAACTTTAATTGCAAAGAGAGTTCTGAAACAATCCCTGGAATCAATCATGGACTAATAACTTTTAACATCTTCTTTTTCCAAATATGTCATCTGGAATGGTTTACTTGTATTTTAAATCATCCAATTTAATGTTATTGTTACACTTGTATCTCCAGGAATTTAATATCTTTATGCAATGTAAAAATAGCAATAATCCAAACTATACCTGTTCTAAACTTTGTTAGTGCTATGTTTCATGGAAACCTGTTTGTTTTGGTTACAATGTTTTGTTTCTTGCATATGTTTGGATTTCATAATTAAATATTCAGTACATTAATTAATTGTATTATATATGACCTCTCAGTTTTTATTTATGAAGGTAAAGTGATTCCACTGCAGTCTTGGGAGGCCTTTGGGGTAGTGGTATGTTGAAGCTCCCATCTTTCTAGACAATAGACACGAGATGTCTGCCGGGTTGTCGGGTCTGCCTTATGGCCGCATTTGTGCCCTGAACATGCATCTAGTACTCACTTCCATTAGGATGAGACCCCAGGTCCACAATGCCACCAGAAGATCTGGTCCAGCTAAAAATCTTGACAATATCGAGACTCGAACCCACGACTTTCCTGTTTGCACCACGTTCCTTATGCAACTACACCATGGCGTGATCCATTAAAATTGTTTCATATTATGAATATGATATTTTATATTGGGTCAGAATTAATGAAAAAGCTATTTAAAATCGAAATACAGTGAATATCTTGATTTCTTGAGCTATAAATAAGTTCTGTTTGTCTCATTTTTGTGCTGGTATGTACACTTATAAGTTATAGTGGGCCTATGTATATAAATATATGTAACAAGTTTAGTAAATAGTAACTTCATAATATTTTTGCGTCATAATTTTCATATTTTTCATATTTTGTCTTTACGATTTCATATTTTCGTATAATTTTCTTCATATAATTCCTCGCTCCACTTATGACAATTCCTTTAGTAGGTACTTCAAACCGCGGTACCCAAGTCTGAAGATTTTCAGAAACTTAAAAAATAAAATCTAACGGCTAAATTAGAACCTTTGAGCAAAATTTAGTCGGTCTTTCTCATTCAAATAATACTTCAGTTGCCTACTAGGCGTCTCTTTGGCACAATAGCTAACCGCTTGTCACGCGTTTACATCTGTAGGAACATAAGCGTAATTAAATTGGCTTGGTTAAGTAACTCCAGCAAGAAAGTACTCTTGTCCTGCGTGGGGATGTACAGGTATAGAGAGGCACACACGTATATATTTAAGTCCTGCTCTGTAGCCAAGTGATCTAAGACATCATGCATTGGCACGATGCTACAGGACACGCTGGTTCGAGTACCTATGGGAGAATAAATTGTCTAATTGAATTTGACCAGTGCTATATCCATCTATTATCGTGGGCAATTAAGTAGTTACAATGGCTAGCGAATAAGAAAACCAGGTATAAGAACTGGGGTACTCGAAATGCTGATAATATTACCCCTATACTGGCTGAATGATCATTCACCTCTGTAAATCTCACGTTTGAAGGTGATGCCAGCAGGACTCTTCTAGGCTTATCATGCCATGGAGTTTTATAAAATATATTACTTGCCGAAGTTAAATCTGCACGCGGAAAATATGCTAGGAATGTGCTGTCGATTCTCTTCCTTCTCTTACCATGTTGCCACTTTCTGTCCCCTGTGTTATTTGACTGGGAGGGGAGCGCTGGTAAATGATTCGACATCTACAGTATGCGTTGACCAAATGAATAATCCGGCAACCATGTTACTACTGGGGAATGAACTGTCCCTCAACTTTGCCTTCACACCGGGACTCGAACCCTCGACCTTCCGGCATGTAGCGTATTCATGATGGCACTGTACAGTTTCCAAAAATTAAAGTGGTCGCATTCTTGATCAGCAATATTAGGTCTAGGATTTATATATAATAAAAATAGATAAATAAATAAATAAATATGTCCACCGCTGTGGTCTCGAGGTAGCGTGCTGCCTTGTCACGCAGCGGGCCCGGGTTCGATCCCCGGTCGAGGCAGTTTTTCTGGGTGAGGTTTTTATCGAGGTTTTTCCTCACCTGTAAGACAAATGCCAGGAAAACTTTAAGGCCCAAACGGTCCCCGAAATCATATGGCCATCATCCTCATCATTATCATCATCACCACCATCCTTCACCGGTGTGGAAAGCAACGGGAAGCTACCACACCCACACAATTCCCTAGTAAAGCTGGAAGCATACCATGAAAATGCTATGATTGCAGTGAAGGACCTGCCTTCGGGCAGAATTACTCTGGATGGATATAAATATGTATGTATGTATGTATGTATGTATGTATGTATGTATGTATGTATGTATGTATGTATGTATGTATGTATGTATGTATGTATGTATATGCCTACAGACTAAAGATTCTCAAAATATGGATTATTTTATAGAAACTGTGCAAATGTTTTCTGGCAGGCATTATATATAGTGTTGCAAAAAAACACCGACATGCAGGTGAGGTAGTATATTTAGATATGTTGATCATGTTTTAATAAGGTACCAATGCCCGGAAATGATGCGTTTTCACACTATGACTAGTCAATTATGTCTCATTACTTGACAACACCTCACAGGTACGGAATCTATAATACGTGGCTTCGCAAAGGAATGTGGCTGCAACACTACGAAGCTCCAGCTCACTTCGATGCCAATGTGAGGAGACATTTAGAATACCACGTATCCAGGTCAATGGATTGGCATTGGTGAACCAGTCCCATGACCTCCGAGACCACCTGATCTTAACCCTCTCGACTACTTCTTGTGGGACGACATGAAACAGTCTGTTTATCAGACTTCAGTAGACACCTGCGGATCGTATAGCCCGAATCCACGCTGCTGCAGAAATAATTCAAACGAGGCCTGGCGTATTTGAATGTGTGCGCCAATCACTACACTGCCGATGTACGTTCTGCAATGAGATGGAGGTGGTACTTTGAAAACTGATGTGACTGTTGACAGTATTGTCTAGATTTGAGTCTTGAAATCCAACTAACGGATCTCTTGAGAAGTCAGCTACTCATAGTGTGAAAACGCATCATTTCCAGACATCGCACAGTGATCCAGAATGTAAAAAACCAGCAAAAATGGAACATTTTTACTTTTCATTAGAGGGGAAAAACCTGAACAGTCATCTAAGCAAATAAATGGGGTATCAATCTGTCAAATAAATTATTATTCTCTATACTAATTAGATAGATAGATCATCTTGATTAATGTCTTTGACATCGCCCGATTCCTAATAGCCAATTTTGTCGGTCCATCCAATCTCCTGGTTGTAGATGTTTCTCCTTCATGTATAAACATATTCCCTGACTCCAGGAGGTTTTAGGTCTTCCACTGCCTCGTCTTCCCTTAGGTTTACATTCCAAAACAGATTTTGGTAGTCGATCCTCTTCCATTCGCTGGACATGTCCGTACCATCTTAATTGCTGAGTTTTAATATAATCTAAAATAGTGTCTTCAATCTTCATTTTCTCCCTTATAACTGGGTTCCTATACTAATTATTAGACCTAATTTTCGGGCCGCGAAATTATGCATCATAAAACAGAATTTTTATGCTACATTTTGGACAAACTATTAACACTTTTTGTGATAATTATTTTAATGCCTCTCCCTATAATTGTGTTAAATAGACTTATACCCTCTTGCTAATGCACAGATAAAGAGCCCACATCTGAATTATAATAAAATGAATAACTTTTGTTTCGGACTTTAAAAAAAAGTTATATTGGATTATAACGCTTTCGCCGCTACTTCCCACGACGATTTCTAAAGCAAAGTATAATTTTAAGTTTTGCTAAACTGGCACGGGTGAAAAATTTTGCTACAGTTTGCTACTTTAGATTTACGCAGCACATTAATGAACTCGTGTTGTGCAGACATCGCGTGATCTTGCCGTTCGTGAGCGTGTGTGTGCTTGCATTCAGGACGGGAATTCTGTCGCTACAATAACTGACAGCTGATTGCAGTAATGCAATGCCCATGAAATAAGACAGTTCTTTAAGCTTGCTAATATCTCAACTTTCACACATATTATCCAGATTGTTTGATTTGCGGTGGTATCTTATGGATTTCTACAAATCTAGAAGGAACTGTACGAAGTTCTCCTTAAAAAATTAGGTGAAGGTCGGAATAATCAAATCAAACGTTTGTTTCAATTCTGTATTAAATTTTATAAACATTGACAGTATCTCTGAATATTATATGAAAACAAAATCGTATAGAGTTGACGCTATTTTGCAACAAAATACTTAACAAAAGAAAAAGCATGAAGCGTTTTAGTTCCTAGTTCATCTACCCCTACAATTCTAAAAAGAAAAGAGGACGCCCTACTGTCAGTTTTTTTTAAGATAGCGGTAAAAGTAAAAAAGCGAAAGACTGTAGAACTTCGACTTGAAAACCCTTGGTGGCAGAAATGGATGAATTACGGAGAAGTATGAGAATATCCAGGCTACAACATATTATAAATAAATATATTAGACAAGAAATGAATGCACTAGACGGCTAGAGACTGTTATCGATAGGATAACAATGAGAGTTTTACAGTGGTATGGATATGTACACTTAGCGACAAAAAGAATGGGCCGACTCTTGATCTCGAATATTTCAAGTTCTAACGCGCGATTCACACAAGTAAACTAATAGCACAGTAGAGCTACAGTATGTTTCCTCTTCCTTTCAAGAGTATTCTTTCTAAACAAAACAAGGAAGTGAGAGCTTGGCTCAGTGCTTTAGTGACTTGATTCGCATGAAAGAGGTTACAGGTTCGATTCCCGGTGGTTTTTTTTAAATTGTTAAAATGCGTTCTATTTTATTCCGTATGTCCATTCTTAAAGAAAAAAGTACTATTGTATATCTGGCTTCACTTGGCAAAGAGAGAGATGGAGATATAAGGGTAGATCATTGACAGCTTCTCCCCACTTACAAAAGAAAGAACCCACCCTGTTGTCAGATTTCGTCTTCCCCCTTATCCGTATAAACATCTGGCGATAATACACCGACAACACTGGTGCGAGTGAGAGAGGTGAGCACAGCTGTCGCTTTCCACAAATTTCTTGCAAAGTTAGTCCTTAGCCGACAGGTCTCAGTTTTAAAGCGTTGGAATTTGGTAGAGGGAGATTGGAATGATAGAGATAAATGGAAACTGAAGACGGCAAACCAATAAATGGGGGAAAGCCGACGAAGAAGAAGAAGAATGTATTTATTTATTTATTTATAAACGGGTTTGTAGTGTAATAAAACACCATCCTATGCCCAAAGTTTTTTTTAAATTTTTATCTTCTTTTTCTTGGGTACATTTTGAGTTATTTTTGATCCCCAGGTAATTACATCATTTGATACATCCCATTATTATTATTATTATTATTATTATTTTTATTATTATTATTATTATTATTATTATTATTATTATTATTATTATTATTATTATTATTATTATTATTATTATTATTATTGTCAATCATCTATGGGCTATTATTATGCTGGTCATGACATATATAAACCAAATATTTTAATTAAAAGGTGAAACATTTTCCTCACTAATACGTAATAAGTAAAAAAACTCATAAATATATGAAGCTATATTATATTTTATTACACAAATTTATAGCATTATTATTAAAACGTAGTATGCACACACAATTAAATTTATATGGGCTATAATTATGGTGGTCTTGACATATATAAACCAAATATTTTAATTGAAAGGTGAAAATTTTTCCACACTAATAAGTAAATAAACTCATAAACATATGAAGCTTTATATTTTATAAAATAAATTTATAGCATGATTATTAAAACGTAGTACTGCACACACAATTAAATTTATACCGATAGCTAAATGGTGTTACAGAGTTTACGAAGGCAAGAATATTACTTAAAATAAATAATAGTTTTAAAAAACTAAAACAACACGCTTTATTAGAAACCCGAACTAAAAAATTAAAAATAATTTTAATTTCCAAACGCTTGGGATAAAATTAAAATAGTTAACAAAAAAATCATCTCCAACACATCTAGAATAAAACTACAGTTATCTACAAAAAAATAATTTTACCATCAAAAGCGTGGGGTGCTGTATATCAATTAATATATTTGATAATAAACAGATATTGGTAAAAGTAAAGTCTCTAAGAAGAAAATGTAAAAACCATAAAAAGCTTTTGATGTTATTTTTTTTTGTAGATAACTCTAGTTTTATTCTAGATGTGTTGAAGATAATTTTTTCGTTGACTACTTTAATTTTATCCCAAGCGTGTTGGAAATTAAAATTATTTTTCATTTTTAGTTCGGTTTTCTAATAAAGCGTGTTGTTTTAGTTTTTTAAAACTATTATTTATTTTTTATTTTTTAACATTTTATAGAATAAGATAAAAATGTTAATATCTTTAAATTCGATACTATTGTAGTATGAGCTAAAAGTAATACTCTTCTAAAAAAATCCTCCGGGTCGGATTTGAACCAGCGATCTATGGATTACTAAAATTATATACCACTACAGTCTATCGCTCTACCAACTGAGCTCTTATAACGATTGATTAAAAAGTTAAAAAGTTGATAAGTTATGGCAAATATAATATATTATAAACTAAAATAAAACCTAATAAAATTACCAAAATACTAGGCTCCTATAATATACATAGACCTAAACTAAAATGTACCGAAAATGTAATCAAGTATGCCATAAGATAAATATGTCTTATAATATATCATTAAAATCAGAAAATTACAAGGATTAGGGAAATCATATCAAATGTTTAAATAAAATGATTAACCAATAAATAAATTAATTAATCAACAAATAATCAAAATATGCTATCTTATTAATACTGCTATAAAAAGACGTATGTGGAAAACTAGTAATACACGCAAGTAAATTCAACTACATGACTAGAATAAAGAGTTATTGTTAAAATGCTACCTGACTTCACAGGTAACAAGAAACATTCATCCCCCCTTTAGAAAAGATAACATAGGCTCTTGATATGACAGTTTACAAATTTCAAAGAAACTGAAAGCAGTTATCTATTAACAATACCAAAAAGCAATTATAACCCAGTTTTTAAAAAAATGTAGTTAACGTCCTGACCAGTAATTCCAAGAAATGAGGATAACATTTTACACGTAAAAGAATCACACATGTAAATTATCAAGGTATCCATAGATGTGTTGAACAAACTAATATATCAGAAATTCCAAGGGCGTAAACCCCCCTCTAAGGGAACACATAACTAGCGAATAAGATTTACTGAAACATATGTATATTCAAATTGTATCGAGTGTAATCGAAGAAGTAGGAGGAGCCATCTTCTTTTTAAGCGAGAACGCATATCAAACTTTCCTCACTCGGTCACTCTATATTCAATGTCATAATATCGTAGATCTACAGACCGCGATCTCAGATACAGTTTAAATCTAGAATCTCCGAGAACTTGTTAAATTTAAGGTTATTTAAAACTTTAAAAAGATTAAGTCTTCTAAAAAGTACAGAATAACTTCATCGATTCCACTCTTAGATAAAAATAATAAATGTAATAGCAAATTGTATATTCTCCGTTAATAAATAGTTTTACACCCGTTAAAATTTGAGTGGTAAATTTACGTTGTTTCTGCTTATATAAAGTTCACAACCCTGAGATCTTCTTGCCTACCCTGGGAACCGGTACATAATGGCGCCCAACGTGGGGCGGAATCTACATAATGGCACCCAACAAATAGTCTCAACCCACAGTGTAAAATGACTCGTACCACAGTGTAAAGTACCAACATAAACCGAGTCGGCATTGCAGTAAAATACCCCGCACGAATCTACATAATGGCGCCAACGTGTCTTCGCCTCGATTAAACGTTCTAAGACCATCAACGTATAATCATGAAGTAAATTTCGATTCAGAAACATAACGACGTCCAAAGTATTTTAGAGTACGAATCCGAAGAAATTTAAAACTAACAATTGAACTGCAAAGTGTAAATTTGTGAAACTAACACGTGGTAATCAGTGAACTCTATTTTCATAGCATACATAAACGAAATACTCCAGATTCGCCACATATATACAACAAAACTTCTAAAAAATGAACATAACGTTGTGAAAATTTCCTCGCCACCGCTACATTTTAAACAATTCAACAAATCACTGTGTTCAAATAAATAGTCGTCAAGGCATGACGACAACACGATGATGAAAGAGTGGGCCAGCGAACCAGCAAAATAACCAACACGCGGTAACTATTGACCAGCACTTCATCAACAAGCCAGTAACCAAAACTCAAAAATTTAAATTGTGTATATTTTTGTCTTCTTTTCTTTTAGGTCTACTATAATAATTGTAAATTTCATGTTTATGTGTTTAATTTTAAGTACCCAGATAAATCAAAGTTAAGTGGTGTTAAAACAAACTCTAAATAACTTGGTACTTTTTTTTTAAATGTCTCATAGCAAATGTCTTTGTACTCGATCATATGCTTTTTCAAAGTTCAAAAGCAGCATATAAATTGGGGAGTTAAATTCCTTCGTTTTTTCTGTTAACTGTTTTAACACAAATATTGCATCTACACATAAACGACCTATCCGGAATCCACATTGTTCTACTCTAATTATATTATTTTGCTTAATTTTCTTTTCAGAATATACTTATGCATATACGCCTTCGCATTTTTTAAGCTGTTAACAATGTCGAGATTCCTCTATACCTAATTAGAGCGTACAATGTTGTCTCATTTCTAATGTATGGGTATTACTATTGACGTTTTCCAATCTTTTGACATTTCTCCGTGTTCCTAAAAATCATTGTATGGTTAAACCAATTGTATATGAAGTTTAATTCCACCATATTTTCGTACGTCCAACAATTTCACGTTTTCTCTTTTTTTCACATTCAGTAAAACATTTACCACTTCATCCAATACGATACATATTCTTCTGTTTTAAAAGTCATATTTTCTCCTGTATCCTCTTTACATAATAGTTGTAAAAAAGTCTTCCAATTTTCCTCACTAATTTCTGTTACAGCTAACCTGTCGAAATTACCTTCTTTTAGACGTTGGAAAACTTTAAAACCATAGACCTATATCTGGGCTCCAGTTACATCCCTTTATAAATTTTTAACAAACGCTTTCCAACTTTAATTCAATAATTTGCGTGATCCTTACTATTCCTCTTTTTTGTTTATATTCAATACGATATTGTATGTCTCTTTTATCCAGTCACTTAAGGAATACAACTTTTTTTGTTATTCAAAATATCCTGAATTTATTCAATCCATTTTTTAATGTTCTCTGTGTCTAAGTTTTGCATGCTTAGGCTTTCTTCAGTAGCTATCATCACTGATTTCCGAAGGCTGATCCAATTTGTTTCAAAATCTTCTCGGGGTTTAAGGTGCATCTTTTTCAGGTTTCATGTAACTTCCCTTAATTCTAATAAATTAATTATTTTGGCGGCCTTTTTGTATTATAATTACTGTTTTATTATTATTATTACTATTATTATTATTAGTTTGCACTTTTAAGGAATAGGACTTTTCACTTTTTACCTGTTTTTTGAGAAGTCTAATTCCTACTTTATTTCTTATTTCTGGTATTTCCTTCTACGGCACTTTAGAAATAAATGGTTTTGGGCGATCTAATTTTACTCAACAAAATATAGTGGTAGATGTCCAATTCTGCCCCTCTGAATACTTTTGTATCTATTATTTGTGGCCCAATTTTCTTGGCTATGGTATAACCAATTGGCGCAGAGCTACGGGACTTGCGCTGGTCCGAGTCTCCATGGGGGAAGAAATTTTCTCATGGTATTTCGGCCAGTCTGGGACCGGTGCCCTCCCAGCATCGTGAGGCATTTGGGTAGCTACAATAAGTGGCGGCTCCAGGTTGAGAAAACCATCTATAACGGCTGGGGGACTCGACATGCTGACCACATGTCACCCCTGCACTGGCTGATGATCATCTACCACTGTGGTTGACACATGTGGATGTGAAGCCAGCAGCCGGATGGTAGGCTAAGGGCCTTCTAGGCCTGTCGGGCCAGGAGTAAAATAACAATAACAATAATAATAATAATAATAAAGTTATGACATAATACATTCATGAACCTGGAATTAATTACAAAAATCATAAAAGAGATGGGATGATTATATTTTCTATTTCTTGAATTAATAAAAAACATTAGATTTCGTTCGAACGCAGGACCTCGAAAAATTCCAGTCCACCACGCTACCGCTGTAACAGTAACATCCAGAACTCTTCCTTATAACTCAGGACACGTCTGACCGAGATCTAACAATATGTAGCATTATCTTCTCGGAGTAGTGAGGAAAACAAACGAATAAACCTTGGTTTTTAAGACAGCGGCCACTTTCATTTTTGGCAACTGTACATAAACTATATGTAGACTTCAAAACGGCATACGATTTAAAAAAAAATAGAAGGGAGAAGTTGTAATAGTATTCTGCTAGAATTCGGAAATCCTAAATTGTTAATTACACATTAGGTATTCTAAAGTGTCTAAATGGCACAAGAAGAATGTGTCTAAATGGCACAGATATTTCTGAAATTGACAATTGATTAAAGAAAGAAGATGCGCTGTCTGAACTGCTATTGATTGTATGTAATCAAATCTTCAGACGATACAGAGGGCGTACAAACTCATTAGCATTAATCAGCTGTTGGTATTTATGCTGATGTAATATTACAGATAGATTAGAAATAGTAAAAGCCAACACACAATTCTATTAAATAGCACTAACAAACTGGTGCTGGAAAATTAATATCAATGAAACTAAATATATGGTAGAAATATATTACACAATGGAAATGGACAGTAAAAAATTTACGGAAAATTTGAAGAAGTGGCAGAATTCTAATACCTCAGAACAATAATTACAAACAGGAATCAGGTTCAGAAAAAGAGTAAACACAAACACAACTCTGGAAACGCATGCTATTATGCATAACAGGGACTCTTGTCATCCTAACTCATCTCAAAAAATGTTAAACTAAGAATATATAAAACTCTTATTCTTTCAGTTATATTATAGTACATGGATGCCATTTTTTATAAACTAAGATGTAATAATAATTTTGAGAATGTAGCAGGACAGTTTCTAATAAGTAATGTCACGAGTGATTTCCAAATCATTGATAAATTCATGAGTCACGAAGTGAGTGTATTTGAGAATGTAATGAATCATTCAATAAATGTAAGCACAGGTTAAGCTTCCATATTTTTGATGACAGGCAAAACACCTGATAAATTAAGAGCTAATTTGCCTAATACAATTGTTGATGGCGAGCAAGCACCTGAGTCATCTGAACAAATCTGTCGAAGAGTCGAGGAAATACTTAGGAGTCGCGGAACTAAAAAGAGACATAAACGAAAGTGGAACCCTAAGATAGGAGATTAAGTTCTTGTAAAGGAAATTCCACTATCTGCTTCTCCGAAGAAAAGATATGCAATTGCTATTCAAAGGACTATATGTGATTCATAAGAAGTTTAGTGATACAACTTATGAGTTAATACTAGTAAAATTCATATCAAATTCCGTTGAGGTGAAGTCATATGATGAAAGTTAAAAATTAAGTTGTACCTGTTGGTAGGTGCCGTCGTCCTCAACTTTGTTAAAATATTGTATATAAAATTAACTGGAGCGCTTTCGGAAGTTACCTTCCATCTTCTGCAGGTTGAGTTTCCACTACTCGTTGTGTACAAACAGTTGGAGTATACATCACCGTACACAACAACAACGAGTAGCGGAAGCTCAACCTGCAGAAGATGGAAGGTAAGTTCCGAAAGCGCTCCAGTTAATTTTATATACAATATTTTAACAAAGTTGAGGACGACAGCACCTACCAACGGGTACAACTTAATTTTTAACTTTAATGATAACACTTATGAGTTAGTCGATGAAGACTCTCATAATATTCGAAAGAATTACTTAAAACCATTCCAGACTTCTATTTAAAGTCGTAGCTGTAGGAAGTAATTTCTTGTCGAATAATTTAGCTCAGAATAAATAATTTTATATTCTTCAAATATTTATTGTTAATTTTGTAATATATTTTTTTTAAAGTTTGTAATTTGTTTGTATTACATTTTTCTATTGATATACTTGTTCTTTTTACAGATGAAACTTGTACGACAAATATTTTGACATTTGGAGAATATGATCTATTTTATTTTAATCTCAATCTTCATTCAAACTAAAATAAAATGCATCAGGGGCATTTTAAAGCCGGATATTTACGTATTTTAATAATAATAATAATAATAATAATAATAATAATAGGGGTTGTTTTATTTTAATGTACATATATTTAATATTTTATGTTTTATATACAAGGATTGCCTCTGGTTCCGAAGGTCGCGGGTTCAAACCCGGCCGGGGTCGATGGATTTTTTTAGGATGGAAAAATCCAAGGAGCAAGTCCTCCGGGAGGGACTTTAAGTCGTGGGTCCCGAGTCTGAAGATTTTCAGGCTCGTAAAAGATCCTTAAGCTTGAATGAAGAGGCCTCTAAGCAAAATTTACCGAATTTTCCCGTCCTAGTACTACATTGGTTTCCTAGATGTCAGTATGAGGCGGAACGCTGACCATGGACCACTCAAATGACATCCATACAAAAACAAGTGTAACTAAATTAGTATGGTTCAAATTCTTCCCTATAGGGGGAGGGCGCCTAATCTCTGTTAAGGGAAACATGGGCTTACAAGATACAAGATATACAAGGAAAATCAGTTAAAATTACATTGATATTAATATGGAAAAAATTCATATTTTTATATAATAAAAAATGTAATTGAATATAAGTCATTGTTGTCAATATCTTTGGTTCTGGAAAATTTGTAAAACCAGTTAAGAATCTGAAAGAGTTTGAAATAATAACTGCCTCATATTTTGAAGTGATTTGATAATTTGGATGTGAGTTAGCCAATAGTACTCATGGCCAGGTTCATTAACCAGTTACATTTGAATTGACATAAAAATAATATTGAATTCTGAGAAGTTCACCAAATTCTGAACAAATTCAGACGTATGGGGTCTGTACGTGATGAGTAGAGACCGGATGTTAGGGAAAATGCCTACGGTTATTTATTATAAATATTGTAAAAGTGACTTCATATACGTTCATACCGATGACCCTAAAGTTGTTTTCCATTATGTTCATTTTGCCTATAAATGCCTATTTTAGCTTACAATGCCTATAAATGCCTATTTGCCATTTTTTTCTCCAAATTAACTTAGTATTTCAATTAAATTAATGAAATGGACAAACTTCATGACACATGCCATTGCATAGAAACCTTTAATTGACTGACAATATTATTTTTAATGTTGATAACATTGGATTCAGTGTGTAGTCCTCATTCACAGACAGGTGCTTCAAAGATAAAGTGGTGCGAAAAGTGTATATGGCTTCCCCCCCCCCTTTAGAACAGTTGTTTCACGATGCCAAAGAATGGACAACACTAAAACAGTAAAAGACAAACTGACAAACTGGTCATTTTCGTGAAAGAATTTGGTGCGGAAATAATCTCAAGTGACGATTCAATATTGTTTTGCAAAGTGTATAAAATTTCAGGGAATTGCGCGAAGAAGTGCCATGTTTCGCAGCATGTACACACTGCAAAACATAAGTATTTTCTTTGTAAAAAGGCAAAACAAGTTCCAAAAATCATCTCTGATATCTTCATATACTATTGATACAATATGTTTATATACTTTACGTAAGGCTGTAAAAATGTATGTTGTAGTCCATTTTTTGTAAGAGCTTATCTTGATTTTTAGTGCCTATATTAATGATTTTAATGCCTTTTTGCCTGCCTATTTTTTGAACTTTTAGTGCCTAACATCCGGACTCTAGTGATGAGCAATGCAGTGGATTACCCGTGGTTAGTCCATAACTGGTGGCGAGATCAGAGACCATCGAGAGAAGTTCAAAGGATGAATCGGGAGAAGAACATTCCAAAATGTGGGCATAGTGCATGTTGATAACATTTGACATACACAAGATAAGTTCCGTTTAATATTATGGCAATGGGAGCGGTTTTTTGAGAGGGAAGGCGGGAATGTGGAACTACACTATTAGTCTCGACACTTTTAAGTCCTACTCTACCTAAAATGACATTTACTGTGCTGCTGAAGGTCGGTATCATTGAAATGTAGAGGAACTTCCATGGCACTTGTATGCCTGGACCGTCCAAACTACGGCCCGCGGGACAGTTACGGCCCTCCACCACTTTCTACCCGGCCCTTGTAGGCCTGTACCATTCTAATAAATTAAAATATGCTAAAGTCAGGCCTATAATATTAGTCTATCAGTAATGGAAACATGAACTGTTGAATATGTTAAAACACCATAATAAGAAAAGTAAAAAATCAACACACGCTTACAACAACAACAATCCATCCATAGTAATTCTGCCCGAAGGCAGGTCCTTCACTTCAATCATAGCATTTTCATGCTATGCTTGCAGCTTTACTAGGGAATTGTGTAGGTGTGGTAGCTTCCCGTTGCTTTCCACACCGGCGAAGGATGATGATGAAGATGGTGATGATGACAATGATAAAGATGATGATGATGAAGATGATGGCCATATGATTTCGGGCCTTAAAGTTTTCCTGACATTTGTCTTACAGGTGAGGAAAAACCCCGATAAAAACCTCACCCAGAAAAACTGCCCCGACCGGGGATCGAACCCGGGCCCGCTGCGTGACAAGGCAGCACGCTACCTCGAGACCACAGCGATGGACACAACAACAACAATAATAATAATAATAATAATAATAATAATAATAATAATAATAATAATAATAATAACATTGTATGGTCATGTAAAAAAGAATAACACAAGACGGATCCCCAAGAAAAATACAACAATACTACTTGGTTGAAGAAAAAGAGGACGGCCAAAAATAGCGTGTATTGGTGGTATTTTGAGCATCATGGGAGAAAAAGGATTGGACGATGGAGATTGGAATGGTAGAGATATGGGGAGGACAGCAGATTAATTGGGTGCAGGAAGATGTTGATAAACATTGTGAAACTTACTAAATAAATAAATAATAACAATCCACAACAGCTATAATAGGGACGATGTCCCGTGCCACTTTGATGTTTCTTCCATTTGGCCCGTGACACAAATAAGTTTGGGCGGCACTGCTGTATACCTTGGTGATTCCACAGTTCTATGTTTCCTTTTTAAATATAAATGCCTAATTTACGAAATAAAAGCTTTTTGTTGCCTTTGTTTGATTATTTATCTATTGTTTATTAATTTACTATTAAAATTGCCTACGGGTATTTTAATTTATTTCTATAGTAGTTACAATGAAAGTGACTACACCGAATGTATATTATTGTCTTTCAGTCAGTTCATAAATATTCTCTTCGCAACATGAGTGCTGCCGTACAAAATATATATAAATAGCAGAAAGCATTTTAATTACTGTATGTGTTTATTTGACTATTTAACTCATGCCCCAAATGGGATTTAATGACCAATCACGTTTCAATGATTTCTGTTTTACAACCAATCAGAGTCGTGTTTCACGAAATATTTATCTATTTATATTTACCATATTAAAGAAAGCTCCTCCTTTTTAATATTCTGAACAGGTTTGACCATTATTTTGCAGTGACTGAGCCTATAAGAAATACGGCTACCAGATTGTATATATAGTGCATAGATGTCAACACATAGCGCTTGCAGGAGTTAATTTAAATACATTTGTAGCAATTTATTATACCACAAAAAAAAAAGAAACCACTGTTTGCACTTTCTTAAATGTATTTTTTTTCCCAGGTAATAATCCAAAAAATATATAATTGTCATATTTACATCATACGACATCAGAAATGAATTAATATACAGTTGATGTGTTTCATTTTTTCTCCACTAGAGAGCATTCTTACAATATTGCGTTCCTTTGATCTGGTTGCAGTGATAAACAAAAGAAGCAGATGAAGCGTACCAATCGTTTCTCATTTGTTTTCAAACATCGCCGTTTACATTAAATATATAAATATTTTAAAATAACTATAGTTAAATAATGATTTGTGAGTAAACAGCTTAATTTTATTCGTTAAATAGTCCTAACAAATGCCACTCTTGATTTCCAAATTATCTATATAAATTCACTCCTCACTTCGTGAGTCGTGAATTTATCGATTATTTGGAAATCACTCGTGGCATTACTTATGAAAAGGCAACAATGAGTGCGGGTCTAACTTAATTTTTCTTTCAGTTTTCATTGCGACGTTATTGTAACTAGCAGCAAGATGCCGAAATTCTGTGTTCCTTTACGGAGTAAAATGCAAAGTCACGTTAATACTTTTGGATCCGACGTATTTTGTACTGACGGTAACGTACTCACATGCAAAACATGCGAGCAGTCATTGAACAACGAAAAGAAACATTTTATATCGTAACATATCAGTACATTCAAACTCGAAAATGCACTTTCCAAGGCTACTGGGAACAGTAATTGCAACATCGAGTAGAAAATCTCTTTTTGTAAGTTTTTCTAATTGCCTTTTATTGTCTGTTTTAGCTGTTTGTAATGTAATTTTTCCTGCCTATTTTAGCTATTTATAATGCCTTTTTGCCTGCCTATTTGAAGGATTTATTATGCCTAAAATCCCGGTCTCTGCCGATGACCAATCGCTTATTATCGACAGCATTAGCAAGCGCACATAAATATCATTCTTTCATTGACTTCTCTAGAAAAGTTTTGATGCGCTATACTGAAGAAAAACAATATTCTGATGTTGACGTCATTGGTTTGGTTGCAATAATTCTGAGCAAGTTTAACTCCGCCAAAAGTCTGAACTGATTTATTCTTTAGAAATAACTGAAGTTCCGGTACAGGCTTCGAAAATCCGCTCTTCGTTTGGAACTTTCAGTTCAGTGTGAACTTATCCTTTTTCTCATAGGAAACTGTTAAATGGTTTTCTGCAACAAATTTTCTAAAAAAAACTGAATATTTCAGAAAACTGTCATAATCTATCAATTTGATAACACCATTTTTTTTTTCGGTGAGACACTTCCTTGATCTTCGCAACCATATGTTTATCAAATCGTCGCCGCTTTTCTTTACATGAGTATTCATTTCCCAGTTTACTATGCAGTCATGTTCTCACGGTGGTTCTATATGATCATAGTAAATGCATGAATATCTCTATACTTAAGGCTGTCAATCCGTCTTGAATGGATCTGCCTATATAGAATTTCAATATGAAAAATCTACCAAACAAAAACAAAATTCTTCATACATCCTGAGATCTCGCGCTTCCTACAGCTTTTACTGACAGCGAGGAAGTTTTTAATTCTTCATGCTATTTAGCAGTTTTTTTTTTTTCATACACTTTATTTACGACTTGTTATTCAGGCCCCAGCCGTGCTATGATGCAGGAAGGTGGCAGCATAAGCAGTGAAATCAAAATACAGTTTGAGCCATTGAGCTAATATGTGAAAATTGTAAGAAATGGTGTACAAAATAGAATACTTAAAAATATCTAAGGGCGTTTTATGTGCTCTGCGCATGTCATTCTTTAAACCTAGCTGTTAATGATGCAACGTCTTCTACATAAACAGATAACTTTTTACTATTGTTTAAATATGTTACACCTTTTTTTTCTGGTTCTACAAAGCTTTAGGAAGTGCTAAAAAATGTTTCAAATTAACTCTAAAACCATTGTGTTCTACGATAAAGCAGGGTAATTAGCGATAAGAACCTCATTAAAAAAATCCTGGTCACTTTTTTCAACGCGATAATTAACAGAAAGATTGTATGAATGCCTTAGTTTTGGGGGGGGGAAATTGTGCAGGCTATTATGCGATAAAAGTCCCGCGCCGTAGCCGAGTGGTTAAGGTAGGAAGCCTTGGCGCAAAGCTACGGGACTTGCGCTGGTTCGAGTCTCCATGGGGGAAGAAATTTTCTCATGGTATTTCGGTCAGTATGGGACCGGTGCCCACCCAGCATCGTGAGGCAATTGGGTAGCTACAATAAGTAACGGCTCCAGGTTGAGAAAACCAGCTATAACGGCTGGGGCACTCGACTTGCTGACCACATGTCACCCCTAAACTGGCTGATTATCATCTACCTCTGTGATTGACACATGTGGATGTGAGGGGCCAGCAGCCGGCTGGTAGGCTAAGGGCCTTCTAAGCCTGTCGCGCCAGGAGTTTTTTTATTATGCGATAAAAATTAACCTAAGGGTGATTTTTTTTTCACTTCTTAGCTATGAAGAAAATTTAATTTGGAAAAACAAAAAATAGCGCGTTATAGTGCTCAAAAGGAAGAAAACATGAGCCCCGAAGATATAAAATCAATTAACAACTTTTTGTCAAAGAAATTAAAAACTACGAAAAAATTAGATTTTTTACCATTATATTACTAGGCTCATAATCGTAGTAGATACTTTTTTCGGGGCTTAAATTATAGTATTTTATGACGCCTATCATGAAAATGTGCAAAATATCAATAACTCTCTGCACAATTCGCTAAAGTGTAAAAACGGGTGTCTCAGTAATATGCCATCCATATGACCATATGTCCCTCACTAATTGCGCCCCCGCGGCGCGTCAGACTGAAATAGCCCGAATTTGAAGGTCTTTTTAGGTATTTAATTGTACTTCGCCTACTTTTGGTTATGGGGAGAGGGTTGTAGAGCGATCCTTCAAGAACAAAAAGGACTTTGAACATTATTTCCTGTGGGACTTATTATTGGCCGGCCATACGGACGGCGTATTATTGAGACACCTGTTTTTACATTTTAGCGAATTGTGCAGAACGTTATACATATTTTTACACAAACTTTTCATGATAGGCGTTATAAAAGCGTAGAAAGTAAGCCCTGAAAAAAAGTTACTACAACAATTACGGTTATATTAATACAATGGTGAAAAATTACACTTTTTCATAGTTTTTAAGTTTTTTGACAAAGATTTGTGATCGATTTCATCTATTAAGGGGTCATGTTTATATCCTTTTGGGCGCTATAACATGCTTTTTTTTAGAACTTCTTTATAACTGAAAAGTGAGCAATCAAAAATTCCTGTGCACCGTACACTAAAATGTACCTTTATAGCGAAAAATAAGCTAATGGGTTCATACCCCATTTATAGAAACCTCTCTTCTCTAATTTCTAATAACTCAAGTATTTTTTTTTTTACAATTCCAAATAACATGTTGAAAACTTTTGAATTGTTTGCACCGAATTAGCCTGCACCGATTTTTTCCAAAACGTATGCATTGAATTCCCATGATTTTTCTGCTAATTACCGCGTTGAAAAAGTGAATAGAATTTTTTAAAATACTCTAATTAGTAATTACCCTGCCCTACTATGTGGTCAAGCAGAACAGATGCGTCAAAACCTTTACGATTTTAATTAGGCAAATCTATAATTCGTTATTCCAAATAATAGAAGAGGTCAATATAGATGCAGAAACCGAAGTTAAAGCAAGAGGGTTAACAAAAAATATTAAAAATCACAACTTCATATGCCGTACACTTCTTTGGCATTATATTTTATTTGAAATATATTCATTCTCTTAACTACAAATTTGTCAGATTGTATAAGGATGTTATCGGCGGTGCGTTCTTTGCCGGTCAGGTCTAGGGACGATGCCCTCTGTAGACGTTCTCGCAGAGAGCACGAAACCCTTGCACACGTCCTTGGGGCTTGTCCGTTTGGAGAATCACTGTGAAACATTGGGCACCACACTATTCGAAACATGATGGCAGAAGCCTTGCGAGATTATGGATACACAGTTTTATGAGGAAGTTCGTGGTGTGGCCACTAATGGAAGTAATAAACGAATACATATTGCATTTAGACCATCTAAAATTGGTATGATATTAGATCCCACAATCCGTTTTTGAGACTCATAGTGGCCAACCTGAGGAAGTTGACTCTGAAAAGGAAGTCATATATGAGCCAACAATTGACTATTACAAAGATAAATACCAATTAGATAGTATAACTCACAGGATTGATGATCGGGGCAAGATGTACTATACCAGGATTCTTAGCTAAATTTTGGAATTTTTTAGATTTGGAAAGAGTGTATCTTTCTAGAATTGCCATCGCTTTCAATTTTAAGAAACCATCTTTACAAAATATCTACTTTATAGTATGTATTTACTTCAATAACAGTTTTAAAAAATTTTAATATTTATTTACAAAATGTATTTCAATTTCGAAAATTAATTGTATCACTTTGTCCTTGAGGCAATCCTCTAATGAGGAAAGTTGTATATAATAAAAATATAAAAAGTGAAAAAATGAAAATTGCTATTAATGAGATTGCAGAAAATCATGAATGCAGTACAGAATTTCCTGTCAAAACTGAAGTTAGAGCCAGGAGGAAAAAAATAAATTTGACTAAGAAGCTGTCAATGAATCAACAGAGAAGATTTTTTTTTTCAATTATATTGTGGACACATTATCCTTAATTCTTTGAATGAATTATTCACACTTCTGGAAACTCGAAGCAAACGTTTTCAGTTTTGTAATTACCTACTCAAGGATACAATTGACAAACGTTAGAAAATTATTATTAGGGCATTTAATGACCTATAAATTGATAAAAAATGCAAAATAAAAAAAGACCAATAAAAAAGTTAACAATTACCAATAAAAATACAGGCATAAAGATCACATATTTTAAAAGTTGAGGACGACGGATTTTACCTAAAAAGGTATTTTAACTTATTTTATTTTGTGACTATTTATTAGATTAAGTCCTCACTTGATTACTGAATCACATAAAATTTAACTTAACATCAAAATATTAAAAGAAAAGTATTAAAAAATACATATTACAGTACCTTTTATTGCAGAAAATCCATTTCAATTACACAGTGCACTTTTACAGCAATTTTGAATTGCAGTTAACAATCAGAATAAGGGTAGAAGCTAGCATAACTCTAAGAAATTGAATAAAATTCCTAGAAGTGGGCAAGTTCATTATGCACATACCTTGAAAAATAGGGCTAGTAGTTAGCAAAACAACTACTTAATTCCAAGAAATTGTATTGACAAGGAAAAATACTGAATTATAATAAAAATCTTAAATCAAATACAATAATGTCACAGGCATCCGGAAAAGTGTAAAAAATGCTCAAAATGACCTTAAAATTGCCAAAAAATGACCTATCCCTAAACAAGTTAAGAAAATGCAAAAAATGCCCTAACGAATTGCTTTTATTTAATCCGTTTTTTAATGCCGTACATTTTCATATGTGCAAGCAATGTTTCAACCTTCATGAGAAAAAGATACAAAATCATTAATTGCCTTGCCCTAATTATTATACTGTACTAGTCTCTATTTTTGGTCAGATATAAATGCAAACGATCTCTAGAAGAATTACTTGATGTTACTTTATTATATGAAACCTTCAGATGTTTTAAATTATTTGTGCCAAAATAACTTAATTACTTTGTATCCGAGGCGGTTCCGTGGCGCAAGCAGTCAGGCTCTCCCCTCTCACCGCTGGGATACCGAGAACGAGTCTCCGTCACTCCATGTGGGTTTCGTGGTGGACGAAATGAAGCTTAGGCAGGTTTTTCTCGGGGTTTCTCCCGTTTTCTCTTGCCACAAATTTAATTCCACTATTTCTCCATATTCATCTCATCCATTTCGTTTAATTTCGTTCATCCGCCCCTCTGACGGTGCGGCAGGGATGGTCGACCAGCACCTTTGTAGTTAACAGACCTTTATAAATATAGGGACTTCCTCTCATTCCTCGACCCGACCCTGAGTTGGTCACGAGTTGAGGATATTTTTATTTACTTTGTATCCGAATTATGTTGTATACCCCTGATAATTTTATTAACACTCCTGTCTCTGTTGTCAAGCCGGAGATATGTTTTCCCAAATTAAACTTAATAAAACACTACTTAAGAAGTTCAATAAGCTAAACAAACTTATAAAGCCATTCCCAATTTCTATTGAATCTACATTGGCTGCCACTCTTAGACTATACATCCCTAATTAACGAATTTACTAAACGTAGAAGGGTAAAAGTGTAGTAGATTGTTGTAGTTGATAACAATATTTTAAAGTAGATTATATTTTTAAAAAACAGTATTCATGCATTTTGCGAAGTTTTTGAAATCACAATCGAACGTTTTTAAAAAAACATCCATCCCATCCAAAAGAATTCTGCCCGAGGCCAAGTCTTTCACTGCAATCATAGCATTTTCATGTTATGCTTTGCAGCTTTACTAGGGAGTTATAGGTGTGGTAGCTTCCCACAGCGGTGATGATAATGATAAGGATGATGATGATGATGGCCGGATGAATTTCGGGAACCGTTGGACCCTAAGCTTCCTGACATAAGGGGCAGTATTTTGAAAATTTCATCGTACTCAGAAAATCTAACCCACGGCCCTGATGAAATTCCACCCAGTTGACGATGATGAGGAAATTATTTGTTACGTTCTTCTTCTGATGCTGAAATTCGTTGAGGGGACCGATTGAAAAAAAAAAGAAGAAAATCTTGAAGGACCGCATAAAAATATCCTCGTTGATTTGTTTTGTGTATCTGCCTTTTCCATTTCCAGACTAGGTTGATGAACATAGTTTGCATAATGATAATATTCTTTAACTCGGACACCATTAATTGATCCACTCAACTCATTTCATAACTAGGGCTGAAAAAAAAGTATTGGTTATAGGCTACGCTGCATCGTACTTAGGGTCGGTTTCACCAACAGAGGTAACTGCATTACGCCAGTTTAAGCTATGCATTATACACGGGGAAAATTGGCGTAATACAGTTACCTCTGTTGGTGAAATTGGCCCTTAGACCGCATGTTTACAAACCGCACGTTAACACGCGCGACTCGGTATAGTCCGCTTTGTGTACGAATGAACTTATCTTTGCACAATTTTTGTTTCGGCATCTGATACAACCACACGTCACGTAAATAGGTCTATTACTGAGGAGAGTCGAACATACACACTCTCCGCTCCAAGCAGGCAGTGGAGACGCTCGACAAAGACACGTATTTGGTAAACAATGTGTATAGAAATTAGTTACTATCCTGATACCGCTACTTTTTTTTCAGCCCTAATCATAACAGATGCGTCCCGCGCCATAGCCGAGCGATTTAAAACATACCTTGATATATGACTATATGGAACTTTGCGCTGGTTCGAATCAACGTGGAGACAAAATTTAATATAGAATATCGGCCAGTATGGGATCAGTGCCCACCGAGAAATTGTAGTAGCTACAATAAATACAGGGTGGACCGCTCGAATGGACCTAATTTCAATTGCTTGTTACTGGCAAACGGTTGAAGATAGAAACTTAAAACAACGTTCATAGTACAGAAAAACTCACCAAGTTTCGAATCCTGTCGGTAGATGGCACAAAGATACGTTTCTCGTTCTTAGATTTAATTGTTTGTGAAAATGGCGACTCCGCAGATGAAAGCGCAAGCTGTTTTGTGGTATGCGGAGTTTAAATCAATCATTAGAGTTCAAAGGGAGTTCCGGCGTGTGTTTAACCGTGATGCTCCAACTGCTAGAAGCATAAAGAAGTGGCGTGATACATTATTAGCTACAGGATCTGTGTTGAAGAAGCATGGTGGTGGTCGCAGAGCATCCGATGAAATGGTAGCAAATGTTCAAGCCGCATTTGAGCGAAGCCCCCGGAAGTCATTAAGAAGAGCTTCGCGGGAACTTCAAATACCAAAATCGACATTACAACGGATTGTCCACAAACGCCTCAAACTGCACGCATATAAAGTGCAGTTAGTGCAACGTCTGGAGCCGAATGACATGCCGAAACGAGTGGAATTCGCCAATACGATGCTGGACCGTCTCGGCGCTGATCCTGACTTCATGACCAAGATTTTCTTCTCGGACGAAGCCACTTTCCATTTGTCAGGCAAGGTAAACCGGCATAATGTGCGGATCTGGGGATCGGAGAATCCTCACGCTATTCAAGAGCATGTTCGTGATAGTCCGAAGATGAATGTTTGGTGCAGTTTGTCACATAATAAGGTCATTGGACCGTTTTTCTTCGCCGAGAAAACTGTTCGTGGTACCACATATCTTGACATGCTGGAGCAGTTCTTCTTTCCACAAATTGAACAACTGCAGCCTAACATCGTTTTCCAGCAAGATGGTGCTCCTCCCCACTGGTCCAATGAAGTTCGTACGACTTTGGACAACATTTTCCCTGGCCGTTGGATTGGTAGGGGAGGACCAATCGCGTGGCCCCCGAGATCTCCCGATTTAACACCACTGGATTTCTTTCTCTGGGGCTATGTCAAAGATAAAGTTTACACCACCCCAGTCAAAGACCTTCGTGATCTTCGTGAGCGCATCATAGAGGCTATTGAGAACATTCCAGAAGACATACTCCAACGTACTTGGCAAGAAATTGTTCATCGCTTTGATATCGTCACAGTGACTGCTGGGGCTCATATAGAGATGTGGTGATCTGGATATCAAAACTTGGTGAGTTTTTCTGTAATATGAACGTTGTTTTAAGTTTCTATCTTCAACCGTTTGCCAGTAACAAGCAATTGAAATTAGGTCCATTCGAGCGGTCCACCCTGTATATGTAGCGGTTCCAGATTAAGAAAACCATCTATAACGGATGAAGAATCCGACATCCTAACAACATGTTACCCCTATACTGGCCGGATGATCATCCATCTCATGTGAACGCGAGGCCCGCAACCGGCTAGTGGTTCAAGGACCTTCTAATCCTGTCGCGCCATGAAGAAAAGAAAACAGATACACTATCACACGCTTGCGCGATTACTTTGCATGTTCCGAAAAAAATAATTAAATATATTTAGGAATCGAATCTGCATTTTGATGATTAGATCGAAAAGAAAATCATACACTCCGCTACATAGTTCGTATCTGAATATAATGGCAAGCAGCCATGAATCAGATTAGATTAGAACGTATGAACTCGGGTTATCAATTCCCGCAACACGGCAACCTTGTTTAGGTTCATTGGCTTATAATATCCGTCGTTCTTTGTTATGGAATGAAATATAATCTACGGCGTTATGTAGTCAGTTATGGTGTTCCTGGTTTCGACACATCAAGCATTCACGCACGACTCAAATCACAAGGACCCAAAGGGCCTCGAGGAGGGTCTACAACCATATTTTTGGCCCTATTCTGCCTTAATTTGTCACATAGGTTCAGAGTCGGAAGTATGCGAATTTGTTGCCATTTGCTTAAAATTTACGCGATTTCTTTGTTACTAATTTTATATCACGATACTTTATTTGGGTTAAACACAACCAGTGCGATGAACACCGATCTCAGTTTTGGTATTGTGGAGGACGTTGGAAACTACTTGTTCGTATAGAAAAATATAGAACGTGAGCATGTTAACGCGGTGCATCTTACCATATTAAGGGGGTATGTGTGACTAAAACACACAGAAAGTTTATTAAGGAGATGGTTCTGTAGTGAGACGTGGAAATCTTTCTATATTAAAAAACATATGTTGCTAAAAAATAATTTTTCATATTTTCGAAATTTAAAAATACTTCGAAACAATTTAATATTAATCTGACGAAGCAATGAAATAATATACGAATAATAAATAAAATTTATTTTTAAAAAAGTCTTATTTTTGCCCCGCTGGCTTAGTACCAGAGTGGCTTATTTTTTCTGTCGGGATCGTCCCTCCTTTGCGAAAATTGTCCCTCATATTTTGACTTTAACGAGAGTCTGGACAAATGATTGTCTCTATATTTCATGTTTTACTCTATTTTCTTCTTCTTCTTCTTCTTCTTCTTCTTCTTCACATCACGGACTAGGCAAATTGCCTGTTCCGCCTCACAGTTGTTCTGTCCACCTTTTCAATTGCCTTCCTACATTCCTTGAACCTCTTGGCTTGTAGTTAAATGTTGCTTTTCGTAATCTTGTTACATTCATTCTTTCTACGTGTCTAAACAATTTATCTTTATATTCTTTGATTCAATGGAGATATAATGGAAAGAATCGTTTATCATATCAGTCTATAAGGAAGGAAATACAACTGATTGCAACTTTATAGAGACATTTCATTGCTTTCAACTTCGTATAAAACTCTAACAAATATGTTAGTATCCAGACTTAATCCCTATATTGTCGATGTAATAAGGCGAATATTAGAATGAGTAGAAATATGAAGAATGTTTGCCCGAATGACTTACTCCCTACATTGACGACGTAATAGGAGATCAATCAATGTGGATTTAGAAGAAATTGGTCTACAATAGATCAGATTTTTAGTATAGAAGGGATTTGAGAAAATAAATGGTTATATAATGTCAGTTTACATCAACTATATGTAGATTTCAAAAAGGCATAAGATTCGATTAAGAGGGATAAGTTACATAGTATCCTGAAAGTTAGTTTAATTTATTCGAATGTTCTAAATGAGTGAAAGCACTATCTCCCCTACTTTTAAATTTTGTATTAAACATCCCATCAAATATTTTGAATTTAAAGAAGGTATTCAATTCAGTAGTATTAAAAAGCTGTTAGTATGTGCTGATGATGTATCATTAGGCAATAGCGAGGAGATAACGCCAACACGCATATTCTAATGAGAAAAACTAAGGCATTTTGGCTGGAAGTAAACATATATAAAACCAACATATGGCCACACATATAAATTCATTTTATAATGGAAATGATCAGTTAATGACAAATAAGAGAAATTTTGAAGAAGTGGCTGAATTAAAATATCTAGGACAAAAATTACACATGGGAATAAGGTGCACAAGGAAAGTAAACATAGGCTCTATTTTGGAAATGCATTAAAACTTGTTTAATCAGGAACGTGAATACAGAAATCTGTCCAATGTGAACAAATTTATTGGTCCAAGCAAAATAATAGTAATTTTACATGTACTTATTTTGTATATAACGGAATCTGTCCAACGCGGAAACGGAAGGATATTTCTACACTATTCATTAAAAAGATATTTATAAGGCGGAGAGAGAGAGAGAGAGAGAGAGAGAGAGAGAGAGAGAGAGAGAGAAATAAATTGGTTTCCACTTCATTGCATTCCCGTTAGGCGAATTAACAATAAGTGATAATTCCTGCCGCCGAGTGAAGTAGAATTCTATATGTATCTGGAATTTTCTTTCGGCCTCACTGCACGCCCGTTTAGCGAAATACAGGTTCGTTAAACAAATATTTGGCGTGTGACATCTGTCTTACAAATAACAAGTGCACTGTAAAATCTTAACTTAGTTTAAGTTCTGAGACCGTGTGTGTACGTATCTTTCACAGGTAGCGTTCTGAATTTACGGAATAAATATGACTAAATCGTATGTATCATTGTCATTAAACGAAAAAGTGAAAGTGATTGAAGATAAAGAAAAGCAAACTCTCAGTACGCCAAATAATAATTAAATTTAAATGTGGAAAACCCTTATGAAATTTTAAAACACAAAGAAAAATTAATGAATGAATGGACGGATGCAAGGAAATGTCAAATGAAGAAGGGGGGAAAGAGGAAATGAAGAAATCAACTAGGTGTGGGAATGTTTTACAAGGCCACGATAAAAAAAAATCTCCAAATTTCCGGACCCATGCTCCGAAGTCAAGCTCTAGCTGTTGCTATATCCCTAGCGAATAACGATTTCAAGGCATCTTCAGGTTGGTTGTGGACGTTTTAAAAGACGGCACAATGCAGTGAGGAATCAAATTTGCGGGGAATCAAAGGATGTGGACGAAAGTATAGTTAGTGAGTGGAAACCGAAACTGCATACTTTAATTTCAGGACACACGCCTAAGAGACATTTTTAACGCTGATGATACGGGATCGCGCGTAACCGCCGAGGCAGTTGAACTACAATTAATCCAAGGTATATAAAAAGGCATATACGGTGCTCCATAATCTAAGATTGGTTATTGTTTTTATAATGCGGAATATTGTCTAATGCGGAAAATGGTCCCATGCGATTCCGCTTTGAACAAGTTTTACTGTATATGATATTACGCATTATGGGGACTTTTGTCATCCTAATATCTCTCTCAAAAAGTAAATAAACAAATAAATAAATGTTAAACAGAAAATATATAAATCTGTTATTCTCCCAGTCATATTACATGGATGCGAAACACGGACTCTTACTTTAAGGGAGGAAAAAGATTACAAGCATTTGAGAATAAAGTTATTTGGAAAAGAAATTGATCTTCCTCCATTCCTCTGATATTCATAGCTGCTTGTACCCCTTCTATCCAAGTTTTCTTCGGTCTTCCTCTCTTCCTCCTTTCCATTGGGATCCATTCCATAACAATTTTTGGCAATCTTTGCTCTGGCATTCTTATGACATGGCCATACCACTGTAATCTTTTCTTTTCTATAATGTCTATGATGTCCGGCTCCTCTTGTACACCCATAATTTCCCTTATTTCTTTATATCGTATTCTATCTATTCTAGATTTTCCAGCTGATCATCTTAAAACATCCATTTCTGTACTTAAAATTATTTTCATTTCCCTGGTAGGAATTTACCAGACTTCAGCACCATATGTTAAAATACTCTGAATTATGGTTTGATCATCATCATCACTCCAGGGATTAGGCAATTGCCCGTTCCGACTTCATAATGCATCAGCCCAACGTCTTCTAGGTCTTCCAACATCACGCCTTCCTCTTGCTTGATAATTTCTTGCTAACAATGGATATCTCTCCTTACTCATTCCATCCATGTGATCAATCCATTTCTGTCTGTAATTCGTGACTTTATCCAATAAAGGCTGTACTTTCAATTCTTCTCTTATATCCTCATTTCTTATTCTATCAAGTCTTGTACATCCTTTTACTTGTCTTAAGAACCGCATCTCTGCCGTCTGGTTTGATATATTTGTAATTTTCTATTTTTTGTAATTTTTGCTCCACCAAAACAGAGTATACATTATTACTGCAAACTAAAAATTAATCTACTGTAATTTTATTAAAATGCTTCGTGTTCCCTTCATACCTCTTTCCTACACCTATCGAGTTGGATGAAGATACTCTTGCACGAATTCTGGAGGCAGCAGAAATTATTGAGCATACACCGGGTCTTGTGGGGCGTGTATGAAAACATGAGTGGCAGGTACACTTTGTCCAACGAACAACATGGTCACCCCGTGAAACCACACTTGTAATACAACCCCTAAAAGTCTGCAATACTTATTCTGAAACACATGACACGCGATATCAACTCATTGTGTTCAGATCTTCAAACCTACACATCGAAATTGTACGTTTCCGGACATGGATCCCTTATCAAAACTTTATCTACTAAGTCCACTCTACAACCCCTAGAAGTCTGTAGTACTTATTGATGAATCACCCTGTAAACAAATTCGGGTCCAGTATGTCGAAAGACAGAGTGTCAATAGATATTTACTTTAATTATATTATAAATAAGTTTATATTGATTATGTTAATTCTTATAAACACATATTAATTCTTGCCTGTGATACGGCGAAATGTAAATCCAGTATTATTCACTATTCGAGTTTATCCAGTCAGACAAAGGTAGGTATCACAACAATTTAAATTAAAATATGATTTTAAAAACAGATTAACTTTACAATATAAAGTGAAGTTGTTAAGTAAAGCCAAGTGTCCAAGAAAGTTTTCATAAGTAATGCCACGAGTGATTTCCAATTTATCTAGAGAATTTGGAAATCAAGAGTGGCATTGTTAGGACTATGTAACGAATAAAATTAAGCTCTTTATTAAAAAATAATTATTTGAATATAGTTACCGGTGTTTTAAAATATTTATATAGTTAATGTAAATGGCGATGTTTGAAAACAAATTAGAAATGTGAGGTTATGTATATTCACTGCAACTCGATCATATTATTTATGGCCAAATAGAATCGCAATATTTTAAGAATGCACTCTAGTGGAGAAATAATGAAATACGTCAAACTATTATAATCAACATTATAGATTAATCATTTATATTTTGAATAAACAACTCAGTAAAATCACTGAATCTATTCATTATTTGCTATATTCAATGTATTTGTTGGAGAAAAATAATGGTCTAACCTGGTCAGAATATTAAAAAAGGAGGAGCTTTCTTTATCACAAAAGCAGGAGCTGATGAGAAATCGATAAATAGCGAGGTGAAACACGACTGCCATTGGTGTAAAACAGAATTCATTGAAACGTGTTTGGTCATTGACTACCATTTGCGACATGAGTTAAATAGTCACTAAACGTTTCTTCAAGTGAAACACAGCTCATCTTTACAGCTTAGTGCAGGTACCTGCCATGCCACATTTTGACAACACTGTGATATATTACTGACTTGAAGGCTGAATTGTCAATCAAGTTAAAACATCTTCACAATGACTGCATCATATATGTAGGCCTAATGTTCGAAGGTATGACCAAATATGGTCATATCTTAGGATCCATCCATAGTAATTCTGCCCGAAGGCAGGTCCTTCACTGCAATCATAGCATTTTCATGTTATGCTTGCAGTTTTACCAGGGAATTATAGGTGTGGTAGCTTCCCGTTGCTTTCCGCACCGGTGAAGTATGATGATGATGGCCATATGATTTCGGGGACCGTTTGGGCCTTAAAGTTTTCTTGACATGTCTTACAGGTGAGGAAAAACCCCGATAAAAACCTCACCCAGAAAACTGCCACGACCGGGGATCGAACCCGGGCCCGCTGCGTGACAAGGCAGCACGCTACCTCGAGACCACAGCGCTGAACTATCTTAGGATATTCAAACACAATTCACTGAATCATTGTCTTGGCTCCGAATGAGTGACAGAAGAACATTACATTCTCTTACTCTTCTATTCCAAATTATTCACACCTATAAGCCCAGATGTCAGCTCGCTTTCATTTTTTTATCCTCCCAGCAAAACTTCAATACTAGATTTTAGCTCAGTAAAATATTAAACATACTGTATCACATTACATAATTATTATTATTTTTTCACAATCTCTCTACCGTTACTTGAATTTGCTACAACTTGAAATCAAGAGCTGTCTGTCATTCAATAGTCTTTTTCAAGCAAAAATTGGCAACATTTCTGAAAGCTCTACATTAATGTTACTTTGTTATTTTTTTAATGTCATGAGTTATTTCAGAGATTATAAATTATTTTTTATGTATAAGAGTTTTAAAACAACTGTGATTATTTTCAGATTTTATGTTAAGAGTATCCAGTATTAACTTTAGAGATAATTACATTGTATAACCGTGTGTGAGTGAAGCGTGGACTATAAGGACGAGAGATGAAAGCAGACTAACAGCTTGTGAGATGAAATTTATGCGCCTAACAGCTGGCTACAGCATATGGGATCGAAAGAAAAATGTAGATATCCTTCAAGAACTTAATGTGTCACCAATACTGGACTACATCTCCTGATATCAGCTAAACTGGAAGGAACATGTCTCAAGAATGGCTAGATCCAGGATCCCCAAGGCAATAATGAACTACTGTCCAAATGGGAAACGGTCACTTGGTCGACCTATGAAAAGATGGTACGAAAACCGCTTTCTCAGGCCGTAACAGTTCTTCTAGGACTAATACCTGGCAGGATGATGATGATGATGATGATAACCGTGTGTTTGTATGCCATAGATTGCTGGTAAGTGGAAGATGAGGTCTTATGGATTAACTCTGTCAGTTTAAATAAAACCTTTTTTTTATTTTATTCCAGGATTGTTTGTTACATGCACAGGTATTCTCAACCAAAGTTTAAATAAAACGTTTTTTTAAATTTTATTCCAGGTTTGTTTGTTATATACACAGGTATTCTCAACCAAATTATACATGTTTTTCACACTACCCGATCTTGCTTTCGTTATATTTCTCTTCCTCTTCAGCATCATGATCATCCAGGGATTAAGCCTGTTGGCTCGTTCCGGTTTCATGAAAGCTAGAATTGTTAAAATTGTTCAGACTATCTTCTGTGTGGGCGTCAAACATTTCTCCTTCCGTGCGGTTTAAAATTTAGCAATAATTTGGATGTTGTCTTGAATTCCCTTTATCCACGTTGGCTTTGGTCTACCACGTTTCCCTTTTCCAGGAGGTATCTATTTCAATACTTCTTTGTTTGTTTCTGTGCCCCTTCTTCTCATTATATGCCCATACCATCTTAGTTGGATTTCTTCAATTTCTTGTACAATATCTTTGGAATTTTGTCAATTTTATTCATCAATCCCTGTACATTCCAATAACCTATATGCACTGTCCTATTACTTTTGTTTTGTCATTGTATGTGTTTCATATCCGAGGCTATATATTTTGGTCTTTTAGCATTAAGCTTTTTTTACAATGTATGAGGAGCTAGCCCATAGCATCAACTCCCAACCTGGAGGACCAGAGACTTTTTCTGGAGTCCACCATAGATCAGTTGCTTTCACTGCCAAAACTATTATTATTATTTAATTATTATAAACAATCGAACATGTTATTCTCCTTAAACATAGGCTATCAAAGATTTTTTTTTAATTTTTTCTTTGGAAAACTAGTAGACTCTAGTACCAAATCCCAAATAAAAACAGAAATCACACTCCAATTTCTCAAATTATAAATAAAAATATAATCTAATGCAAGTCTAAAATTCCATCATTTATGACATTAGGGCCATATTCTAGTGAGTAATACTAAAAAATTGGGACTGGAAGTAGGCATCAATAAAACTCAAATTTTGTTGCACATAGAAATACATTATATAATTGTAATGGCCAATTAATAACAAGTGAGGGAAATTTTGAAGAAGTGCTTGAATTCAAATGCTAGGAACAATAGTTACAAATAGAATGAGATGCATAAAGAAATTAAATACAGAGTTAATTCTGGAAATGCATGCTATTGTGAATTACATGGGCTTTTGTAGTCTCTAAAAATATATAAAAATGTTATTCTCCTATTATATTGTATGGATGTGAAACATGGATTCTTACTTTAAGGAAGGAGAAAAGATTGGGTATTTGATAATAAGGTTCCTAGGAACATGTTTGGACCAAAGATCAATGAACAGATGGGTCAATGGAGAAAATTAAATAATAGTGAGCTACACAAACTTTATAAGAAACCAGATATAATAAGAACAGTTGAGTCTCGTAGACTGCGTGGGCAGGACATGTGGCAAGATTGTGGAAGCTTCTTGTAGGAAAACTAAAGAAAAAAACGCTCAGTTGGTAGAGAAAGAATGAAGTGCGAAAATAAAATTAACCACGATTTGAGCGAAGAATGCTAAGGAATGATTGGAAAACATTAGCACAGGACAGGGACGTATGGAGTACTTACATGTCCGCGCGGCCATTACCTACGGGTTCATAGTGAGAGTGTGTTAGTTAGTTATGATATTTGAAAGTTTCAATTAATGATGACTGCATTTACTGAAGACTATCGGCCTAGGCCGCTGTGGTCTAGTGGTTATGTTCCTTGCCTCTGGTTCCGAGGGTCGCGGGTTGAAACCCGACCGCGGTCGATGCAATTTTTTTAGGACGGAAAAATCCAAGGAGCAAGTCATCCAGGAGGGTCTTTAAGCCGTGGGCCAAGAGTCTGAAGATTTTCATCATCATCATCCTGCCAGGTATTAGTCCTAGAAGAACTGTTACGGCCTGAGAAAGCGGTTTTCGTGCCATCTTTTCATAGGTCTACCAAATGACCGTTTCCCATTTGGACAGTAGTTCATTATTGCCTTGGGGATCCTGGATTTAGCCATGAGACATGTTCCTTCCAGTTTAGCTGATATCTGGAAATGTAGTCCAGTATTGGTGACACATTAAGTTCTTCAAGGATTTCTACATTTTTCTTTCGATCCCATTTGGTGTAGCGAGCTGTTCGGCGCATAAATTTCATCTCACAAGCTGTTAGTCTGCTTTCATCTCTCGTCCTTATAGTCCACGCTTCACTCCCATAACATAGGACTGGTCGAGCCATTATTTGATAAAGACGAGTACGAGTTGATTTTTGCACTGAAGGTTTTAAAACTCTATTAATGATTCCCATTGCAAGGAGTAGTGAAGTGTCTCATATAGCCTCTCCTACTCAATTCTCAACCTTACCTTCTCGTGGTGCAACCTGTTTTAACAAACGAGGCTCTGGGGACCGAGTCATGGCGGTACACCCATTCCAACTAAAACTGAGTAAATGCAGTATTGAAGCAGGTCCAGATGCTTAAAGATGGCAACTCCATACCACCTCCTTGCTAGCAACTAGTTGGTGGGACATTCTATTGCTTTCAATCCTGAAGATTTTCAGGCTCGTAAAAGATCCTTAAGTCTGAATAAAGAGGCCTCTAAGCAAAATTTACCGATATCAACACCTTAGTTGCCTGTTAGAGATGTCTCATTAGGTCGGAGTATTGACCTCATGCCATTCATGACATCTACGAGCAAATAAGATATCTAAAAATTAACTTGGTCTAGTAACTCCTTATAATGAAGAGGCTATGGCTCAACAATGGGCTACCCCATTATAGATAGTTTTACTGAAGACTAATAGCAGGAATTGTTTACCAGTATTCTTTTAGTCAAAGGAATTTATATTATACGGGTAAAGATGCTGCCTCGTACACAGCGGGCCCGGGTTTGATCCCCGGCTGGGACAAAGTTCCTTTTTTTTTTTTCCTCTCCCAAGATTTTTCCTAAAATATATGGCAAATGTCAGGAAAATTTAAGACTCAAATGATCCGCGAGCATCATTTGGTCATCATAATTAATAATTATAGTATTCGCCATGTTTCGTCTTAATTTTATGTTGTCTCAAACGAGACTAGGATTCAGAACTGATCACTCACTCAGGGAGGTCCTCCATATCTTTGTAGGTCAAAAAAGTATTGTGATCCAACAGGTCGTGCCATTGTAAGCCCCGTGCGGAGTATGGCATATAAAAGTAGAGGAACTTCGGGTAATGTGGACCCCTATTTTGAATTTGTTATTTCTCTTATTTTAACTAAGGGATTTGAATTTTGTTTAATTACAGTGATTATCAATACTAGTAAAATTCATATCAATTTCTATTTCATCATATACAGTGATTATACCCCAGCCACTGATTCTCCAGCCCTAACGTTTTCACGACAGTGTTACCGATATGGATATTCAGTGGGAGGGGCCGCTTTATGTATGCGGTTAGCAGACATACAACTGACAACATCTCAGCAATTTTAAACCTTACTAGCGCGCTATAGCTGCGTCAAGAGCAGTGATTGGTTGTGGCAGATGGCAGACGTGCACTCCTACGTCAACCATTTCCTTATTGGCAGTAGAGGGGAGTTTTTCCCTTTACCCCTCATACAACCTAAACTTCAGAGCCGGATATCCAGTGGCTGTAGTGTATCATTAGTATTATAACTATGAAATAGCATTGTTATTTTATTCAAATATGGAAACATCTTCATAATTTATAAACATTTTTACTATTACAAGAAAGGTCCACTTTAACCTCCATATTCGGGTAAAGTGGACCCCAGAATCCACCCTAGCTTTTAGTCTATTTTTAAGTTTACTTACTCTATTAATTTATTCAGACAGGCACAAATTAATTTGAAAATATTTATGGCTGATCGTAATTAAAAAACGTTAATATTTATTTAATGTTTTGAAAAATTGTTGATTATAACATTCACACGTCATTCATCTGCAGACAGCGACGGTCTCTGGGTTTAGTAAAATTACAAGGATATTAAATAAAATTAATAAAGTTCATGGTTTTTAGAGATAGCATCCTCATTGATAAAATATACGTATTCGTGTAAAGTGGACCCAGATTCACTTTAAGCGCCTCGTGGAAGGTCCACATTAACCGAATTCCTTTGTTATGTTTAATTATTTTAAACAGCCGCCATGTCACATAATACTAAACCAAACCCGTCAGAATATTAAAACAGTGTCTACATAATATAATACATTTAGGAGTTTTTTCAATATTTATAATATTCAATAGCAGAAATTATTAATTAAATCTTAGCTTGAAAAACTTTTAAAATGGTCGTTTTCATAATATCACAAATAAACACTTCTTTCCACACAGAATAAAAGAAACTGGCCTTGAACACGTCAAAGTTGACGAGCGAAGAAGTTAAAATATTTTCTGTTTGAGGGCAGCACCAATTAAAGATGATACTAACAAGGTCAACTCAAACCGAAGGGTCCACATTACCCGAACTTCTTCTACCTATGAGAGGTTACACTACGATTTGGAAAAAGTAAACAAGAAAACAAAATTATATTTTACAAACTTACTTACTTACTCACTGGCACTATCGAACCCGTAGGTTCATGGCCGCGCGGACATAAGCTCTCATATTTTACAAACTGTTCAAGTTAATTAAAAATATACGTTCATAACTACAAATGATATATCATGCAATCAGGCTTAAATATGCTCTTGTACGTAATTCCAAAAACACCGAAAAAAAAATTAAAATTGAAATGCAATGCTACATAGTGTTTTCGTTCGGATTAAGTTCGTGCAAAGTCGGTTTTAAGTTACTCAACTGTGTTAGCCTCGCGCCCAGGTTCCACTTTTCAGTCATCCAATTAAACCTAAGTTACTATCACAAAATACCACACATGTTTATCTAATCACGAAAAGAAAATTCTGCATAATGTAATAAATCCAAAACCTTGTCATTGATTCCAATTATGACTCCTGGATACAGTAAAATAATTTATTTAATGGGTATCACTAAATACATCATCCAGACGCCATGTTGAAAATGCAATGAATACGGAGTCTTATTCATAAATCCATCTTAATGGTTTGTGATAATTATTTAATTTCGTCATCATATTAATTATATATATATATGCTAAGAATCGAAGCAAAATACTAAAACTTTATTTTATTCGGTACATAATTGTTTCTTTACCCTCCATTAATCTGTTACAGATCCAATCAATACAAATAGAATATCAATAAAAAAACCTCAAGATTGTTTTTAAAATGTTAGACAATGTAAGTTATTAGTGAAAAAACGCTGAGATAATTACACAAGTAGGGCAAATTGGAAACATAATTTACTTAAGTGCCGTATCTTTCGGAAACAATATTTACAACTTGGCCTGCCTAGTACAAAATTTTCTAAATATTGTATATTTTCTCCTCAGTGCACAGAAAAATAATCAAGTGATACACTTATCAGAGTAATAACTATAAATTTTCAATTACTCAGTGCTTAATAAACATCAGCATTTTGACGCAATTGAATTACTGATGCTCCATTTGCATTGAGAATGGGAAGATTTTATGCAAACATTATACTTTCTACATTCAAATTTTATTTTTTTGTGCTAACTATACGTTCTCGTGTGTGTGTGCATGCGAGGATGGGTGCGCGAAGTATGTTCTATCAATAAAATAATTTTTTAATCACTCGAACATCTCAGGTACATTCGCGTCTAGATAATTTGAATGTACTCCAAAATGTTACATTTATTTGTATGCCTACTTGTATAGTCCTGTTTTCTTACTGAAAATATTCACTGAATATACTTGTAATTAATCTTGAAATTATTAATTAATGATTTGTGGTAATAAAAATCTAACTCATTGTCTCCATGACATAAACAAAAGAAAAAGTTTGGCCAATTACGTGATTTGAACCTCAGATCTTCGGAATACGAATCTCAAGCGGTACCGTTGAACGAACTCACTTGGTCGGTTCTGTTTTATCCATGTCTTAAAATAATAATCAGTACAGTATTAAATATAATGTATAAGAATAGGACTTATTATGCTGATGATGTAGTACTACTGGCCGATAGCGAGGAGATACTAAAGGCCAACACGCACACACTCTTGAGTAACACTAAGAAATTAGGACTGGAAGTAAATATCAGTAAAACTAAATATATGGTCACACGTAGAAATACATTATATAATGGAAATGGACAGCTAATGACAAATGAGGAAAATTTTGAGGAATTGGCTGAATTCAAATACCTAGGAACAATAATCACAAATAGGAATGAGATGCACAAAGAAATTAAACATAGGCTCAATTCTGGAAATGCATGCTATTATGCATTGCAGAGACTTTTGATGTCCCAACTCCTTTCAAAAAACGTTAAGCTGAAAATATATAAAACTATTATTCTACCAGTTATATATATGGGTGCGAAACATGGACTCTTACTTTAAGGGAGGAAAGGAGATTACGAGTATTTGAGAATAAAGTTCTTAGGAAAATTTTTGGACCAAAGAGAGATGAACAGATAGGTGAATGGAGAAGACTACATAACAATGAACTACATGGTCTTTATAGGAAGCCAGATATAATAAGAACAGTTAAGTCCCGTAGACTGCGATGGGCAGGACATGTTGCGCGTATGGGGAATGAAAGACGTGCATGGAAACTTCTTGTAGGAAAGCCAGAAGAAAAACGCCCAGTTGGTAGACCAAGAATGAGGTGGGAGAACAACATTAACTATGATTTGAGGGAATGATTGGAAAGCATTAGCTCAGGATAGGGATGTATGGAGAGCTTATGTCCGTGCGGCCATGAACCTACGGGTTCGATAGTGCCAGTGAGTAAGTAAGTAAGTAAGTAAGTATAGGACTTATTATGCCTACAGTCTTTCTCCGAGTAAGTTTTCCACAATCGCAAATAACTTTTAATAAGATTTTAAGTGAATGTTCAACATTTCCAAGTACATGTACATGTTGAAGAATTAATAGTGCAATATATAGAAATTAGTCATGTCATAGAACAATTATGCTAAATGAGTATGTGTACAGTTTCGTTCAAAATCCTGAAACATGTCGTTCGTCTACTAATCGCATGCAGGATCGAACGAAAAGCTTTACAGTGTGTACCAGCAGTGGGAGTGCGATGATCGGTTAGTTGCGCCTGGTTTCCCTGGATCAGTGACCCTCTTCGGAGTAAGCGAAAGCGTGATAGCCATTTTGTAAACACCGACCCAATTCAAAAAAATATCTTGAAATGGAGGACAACAATAGTGTCTCATTTATATATACATGTTTTAAACTCTTCAATTAATATAGATTGCTACTGCAAATGGCTAAATATGATTTAAGACAATATTTAACTTTAATAAGCATGATACAAAAACAAAGAGTGCCTTAGATTTCTTCAAACGTCTCATGTATAAAACGTAATAAATACCCTCTTTAAAAACATTAATCATGCAATTGCCAATATAATTTCTATACTAATAAAGCAAATCAAAATGTTCTAAAAAATGGAAAATAAATTGTCACTCACCAGACACAAACAAGCAAAGGCTATCAGGTTTACAGTTGTGCATTCTGTAGTGACGTATCTGCGTAGTTGCGCGTGCGCGTGGAAGTGACCAATAAGCGAGGGCGAAATCTACCAGCAGCGCTTACCTGGAAATAACTAGAACTTTAAATAAGCTTATTCCAAATTAAAATTAGATTTCAAATTTGGGATTTGGCTTTAAATGTATACACGTGAAAAATAAGATATCAAGCCGATTTATTTAATCTTTATTAACATAGAGAATTAAGTGAAACTAATGGATGTACTAGTTATTCGTAAATAATAATAATAATTTGAATATCGTATTGTGTTGCTTAACAAAAGCGTTGAAATTTCAAATGGTGTAATATACACGGTGTAGATTTACGTTGTCCTTTCATTTTGCCTTTGTCATATCTCAATAATGCAATTCATATATTAAGACGTCTTTATCGGTACATTCTTATTTGGTTCAAGGGTGCTCCTTTTCGCGAGTTACTTAGCCAAACTAATTTATTTACCCCTATTTCCCTACAGATGTCATCGAGAGACAAGTGGTGAGCTAATTGTCTCAAATACATATTAGGCAACTAAGGTATTATATGGATGGGAAACACCGATTAAATTTTATTCAGAGGCTCTAATTTAGGTTTCAGATTCTTTTGAGCCTTGGATTTTTCCATCCTAAAGAATCCATTGACATATCTCAACATAACTCACCAATAATGCAATTCATATATTAAGCCGTCTTACGTCTTCACCCGTACATTCCCACTTCGGTCAAGGGTTCTCCTTTTCGTGAGTACTTAGCCAAACTAATTTATTTACCCTTATTTCCCTACAAATGTCATCGAGAGGCAAGTGGTGAGCTAATTGTCTCAAATAAACTAAGGTATTATGGGAAAAGCGGATTAAATTTTTTCAGAGGCTCTAATTTAGGTTTCAGATTATTTTGAGCCTTGTATTTGTCCATCCTAAAGAATCAATCTAACTCGGTTGAGTTTGGACCCGCTATTCTCGAGATCAGAGGCAAGGAACATAATCTCTAGATCGCGCATTATATGTTTTATTTCATGTTGTTATAAGCCTGCCGTTTTAATCGATTTCTATCGTGACATTCAATAAAAACAGAGTTGCAAAGGCGGGGAAAGTACCCGATCTCGGTCATCGGAAAGCAGAGACTTTATATACTTTAATTAAATACAACGTCACGTACCGGTTCGAAAATGTATAAATTCGATAATTTCTATACTTCATTAGATGCCAGCCTATTGGAAAACTGCTACAGATAATTACCATACCAAAGAAGAAAGTGTATAATATAGAATAGAGCGTACATATACATACGTGAAGTTAATTTTCATTATAAAGGCCTTATCCTCTGTATTTGAAATGACAGAAAGATTTCAAGACCAAATTAATATTGTACTGTATTAGTATTTTATTTTACAATTTTTTAACGGTACTGTAATTCCTAAATATATCAAGAAAAGTCTTCTATACTCTTTTAAAGAGACTTCATATCATGATATAAAAATGTATACAGTTTTTCGAAATTATAATATAAAATTGTTTATTTAGTTCTGTAAAGCGGTTTTACACGTTCGAGCTCGAGTATTTCCCTTGTCGGTGAAACATCTTTGAGATTAGCATTCCAACAAACTATCGGTACAGTGTGTACAACTTTATTCATAATTATGTTTAATATTGAAAAGTTATAGGTCTATTAGGAGATAAATTTATATTATTGGTTTAAAATAATGCTACTTTTTTATTTAGTAATTTATTTTATATTAGTATCTCGTCATTATATTGTTAAAATTTACCAAAGCCTACTGAAAAATCACAAAGTCAAATACCGAAACATTGGGACTGAATTGAATGAAGAGTTTACAAAGTTGCGTTCTACAGAGATGGACCATCGAATAATCAATTTTTCTTTTGCATTATACGAACATTTTATTCAATATTTATGAACTAAAAAGTATTTATGAATGTTAAATAATACTTCGTATCACTTTAAATTATAAATATCTAGAAAAAATGCAGTAAATGTTATGAAATAACAAAACAGCCCTCTCAACGTGAGCACAACAGTAGTAAGTCGATCTGAGATTTCGTTACTATTCGTTATTCCTCGTTTCTCTATGTCTTGTACTGAAAAGCACTACGAGGTAGCAGCACCGGGCAAGAAAACAAGTAAATATGAAAATACATATAATGATCTGGTGTGAGCAGTTGACACGATCGTGTTAAATGAACAGCTGATTGGAACCGTGGATGTAAATACTGAAGTATAACAGACTGTATACATGTAATGATTACAGGCAATTCAAGATATAGTTTTACCGTTATGAATTCAATTAATGTAAGATCACACCAACTAGGATTTTTGTGCAGAGTAAGATACGAGTTCCTATTTTAAATTATACTTATTGTATAATTAAGGTAGGTTTTAAATCTACTTACAAAATGAATTGTATACAATTTTATTTTAAATATAAAATTGTAGAAAGCAGAGGTTTGAGGTGCAATGTTAATGATAAGATGATTTCGATGCACGTGTTCAGCCTGAAGTGTGACGTATAAAATCGTGACTAATTATTAGTCTTATATTTTTAATAATTCTACTTATTGGACTATTCCACGAATGAAATCAAGGATCTCTTGTATCGATTGTTTGAGATTTAAATTGTCATAAGCGGCAACGATCACAGACATTCAAAGGATATATTGTCTATACGATTCTTAAAAGCATGTCTAATATCAATTTTAAAGGAAATTTCTGATTAGCGTAGAAAATTCTAACAAATGTATTAGTATCTAGGCTTAGGCCTAAAGCCTACTCCTTATACGAGTATTGACGACATATTATTTATCAAACTGAACTGAGAGGAAATATGCCTAAGTGTACAATAGATCAGATATTTTACTATAAGACAGATTCTATAAAAGAAATGGGAATATGATGGCACTGCACATTAATTATAGTTTACTTCAAAAAGACTTATGGTTCAATTAAGTGGGAGAAGTTGTAGGCTGAAGTATAGTATTTCTTTTTCACGATTTTCCATACAAAATTCTTGTGCTACTATTGCACTAAACACTTTTACCATTTGTAATAATGTTTCGTACAATTTTAAACATTTTGCAACGAATCTTTGAACATTTCTTATGATTTTAAATACCTAGATAATTACCCAAATATTGTGAATGAAGTACTACAAAATCACAGTATACATGTACAAGACGTGCAAATGCTTAATGTAACTTCTGCTATATGGCATTGAAATTGGTGTTACCAACATTCACAATTAATTCTAAATCATATTTCAAGAAATTATCTTCATTTTGTTAGGAAAAATTAGTACATGCAAGATTAGTTTATAATTTATCAAATAATATCCACGTAATTTATTTTGTTAGGTTAGGAAGAGGGACGTTAGTGTACATTTGGGAATTTATTGCAAACATTATCAGTCATTTGTGTTTTAACAGATAATGAAGGATTTTTTATATTGTATGGCTTGTAAGTATGTAAAAACTGAAATTAATACTTAATATTGATTGTGTTTAGGCCTGTGCACAGACATTTTTTTCCAAGCAAAGATTGTGTCATACAAAGCAGATTAGTAGCATTTATCAGTCTCGTTACAACAACAAAGAAGAAGATGAAATTTTACAAGTTATTAACAATTACAGCTCTGACGAGTTATCAAGGTACTGTGTTACAGCTTGTTTGATTACTATAGATCTCATAATTAGACCACAATAGTTTAGACATCTAAACAAATAAAACAATTTAAAACTAGGCACTAAAATTAAAAAGTGCTCTAACACTGGTCAACATGATTTTTGTCTCATGAGTAACAATAGTTGTACTTAATACAGTTTTTTATTGTGTTTTCAAATATGTATTCAGAATTTCTCCATCATCCACAGTTTTTTTTATTTCAATTTCAATTAATGGATTTAAATAATTATTTTTTAAATAAACTTTTTTTGTCTATTTGTCCATTGTAAAATAAAACCAAATGAGCTAACTCAAATGGTTTCAGCTATGGAAAAGAGATATCATGGCAAATGGAATCCTAATATGCTGGCCGATTATTGTTGGACCATCAAGAGGGATGCTCTACAGGCAAAATATAGCAGAAAATAGTAATTTCTTACTTTCTAGGTGTAGTTACGAATGTATAAAATATTAAAGTGTTTGAAATTATAAATTCCTGTATCTCGGAAACCTTGCACAATGGAGAAAAACCAATATCATATTTTAATTCAGGAGAAAAAATGCTATCAGAATCACATATCTTTCTCTCTGAGACAAAAAAAAACTTTCTTTTTTGTTCCTCAGTGTAATTTTACAATGAAATTAACTTTCAGAACATGAACAAAATTTTATTTTACAAGGATGGATCAGAAAGTAATGCACAGTCATTTTTTCTGCATTGGTGCAATCAATTTGCGTTCCATTATACAGAAATTGGTTGTTAAAAAAATCTTCTTTAAAATTGTACCTCCCAATTTTCACCATTTGGTTCAAACAAAGTGAACTACAGTAGTAAAATTCTTGTAGAAATCTTTAAATGTGTGTCTGTTGCAAAAAATTATAATTAAATTGAATTAAAACATTTCTTATATACAATACTTACTATATATTCTGAAAATATACATCCATAGTAATTCTGCCCAAAGGCAGGTCCTTCACTGCAATCATAGCATTTTCATGCTATGCTTGCAGCTTTACTAGGGAATTGTGTAGGTGTGGTAGCTTCCCGTTGCTTTCCACACCAGTGAAGGATGATGATGATGATAATGATAAGGATGATGGCCATATGATTTCGGGGACCGTTTGGGCCTTAAAGTTTTCCTCACATTTGTCTTACAGGTGAGGAAAAACCCCGATAAAAACCTCACCCAGAAAAACTGCCCCGACCGGGGATCGAACCTGGGCCCGCTGCGTGACAAGGCTACCTCGAGACCACAGCGGTGGACTCTGAAAATATAATACATAATATTTAAGGGTAGCCATGAGTGAATTTTGAAACTCCGAAACTAATAGAGATATTTCTTTCAAATTTTTACCACAGATGTCTACCTGTATGAATAACATTTATGATACATTTCAAGTGATTTGTTATATTAGTTCGTAAGTTACATTATTTTTTCTCTTTTTTATTTAATTAATTAATATAATATAATAAATACTGACATCAAGTACCAATTGTCTAGAAAAAGTGGGAGCCTTAACCTCCTACTACCCCAAAGGTCTCCTATGGCCTGTAGTGGGATCACTTTACCTTTTCATATGTTTCAGTATGTATTGTAAAATAAATACATACCCTTAACTTGTGTCCACTCTATAGAGGTCTGTGAATGACAAGGGTGCCAGCCGACCATGCCTGACGCACCATCACAGAGGTAGATGAATGAAATGAAACGAAATGGATGAGATGAGTATGGAGAAATGGTGGAATGAAATTGTGGCAGGGGAAAACAGGAGTAACCCCGAGAAAAACACTTGCCAAAGCTCCATTTCATCCACTACAAAACCCACATGAGTGACCGAGACTCGATCTCGGGATCCCAGTGGTGAGAGGCGAGTGTCTAACCGCTTGTGCCACGGAGCAGCCATTCAATATGTATTGTATGAGGATATTTTTGTTTGTATAGTGTAAGTGCATTTTATAATTCTAGTTAAAACATATTGTATATAATGCTTTTTTAATACTGTTTTAGATTTGATATCACCAGAAGTCGTATTACTAATTTGCAGCGATTTCGACGTAAACGAGGGCCATTTAGTACATTATCAGAAATTCTTGAAGTAGATGGATTAGGTGTTAAAGTATTAGAGAGGCTATGTGACAGTATATTAAAATACAGCAGTCAAGAATACGACATTCATGATGAATCTGAAATAGTTAAACATCTAAAAGCACTGAACAGGAAATCTAAAATTCAAGTGGTAACTCCACCAATAAATCATGAACAACTAACAGTAAGTCAATGTTAAATTTCTTTCAAACAGTTGCAGATGATTGTTGATCAAATTTACCAACTTTGTACAAAGATTGTGGAATGCAGGCTTTCATGGCCGGTAATCATAACGTTAAAAGATTCTGGGTTACGTGGACACCACCTAGAAGCACTCGCCACTGAAGATGCCCTTCGCAGTTGAGGGAGAAATGTCTGGAAGAAACATCAGTTACAGACCATGTCCACATAGCCTGGAATCATTTAACATTTTGTACAAAGATGTTTTATAGAAAGTAGTGGCATCACAAAATGATGCTGTATCTCCCCCCCATCTTAAACTTAGAATATATATATATATATATATATATATATATATATATATATATGAATATGAAAGTTTTCTTGGGTTTTCTGCATCTTGGATTCAAGTTCGGTCTCTGGCCACTGATTCCGACATTTCGGCATGATCCCACATGCCATTATCAAGGAATGATAAGTTCGAGTCACAGGTTTAGATCTTATATAATAAAATGCATAGAGTTTTCGCTGTGGTCCGTTTCCAAAGACGTACACCCATCCAAGAGGCCAAACTTGAATCCAAGACGTGGAAAACCCAAGAAAACTTTCATATTCATACCAATCATTTATGTATATTGTAATTTAGATGTAAGACTTTTTTTTTTGTATTTTTTAAAACCTGGTTGAGTGGTAGACAAGGCCTTAACTCTGCCAGGTAAAATAAAGCTATTATTATTATTATTATTATTATTATTATATCCGCGAAAATCTTCAACATAACACACACATATATATATATATATATATATATATATGAGGGTGGGGCATAAGTTATGGCAACTATTTTTTTTTGTGAGAATTTGAACGTGAGTGAAAAATCTAAAATATACATATGAAAGAACAAAGGATAAACGAAATTTAACAACATGCCAACATTTTGCTCCTCATGTTTATTGAGGTATTTGTCATATCAATACAGTTTTCATGTTTCAGAATCATTACATCACACCTTTTTATTTTTTTTTCACTCTTTTTTTTACGGTTTGGGACATGAATGGACATTACAAATGCTGTTCAACAAGAGATGACCAGATTCACACATGGTGAAGAAAATGGTGAAGCAGATGGTATTTGGCACCTCCCACATCATAGGCAGCGTGTTGTGAACGTTGCAGGAGACTACTTTGAAGGCCTGTAGAATGAGAGAGAGTGAGGTAGTGAGTGAGGAAGAGAGTAAAAAAATAAAAAGGTGTGATGTAATGATTCTGGAATATGAAAACTGTATTGATATGATAATTACCTTAATAAACATGAGGAGCAAAATGTTGGTGTGTTGTTAAATTCCTTAAATTTGTTTATCCCTTGTTCTTTCATATATATATTTTAGATTTTTCACCCACACTCAAATTCTCACAAATTCCCACCCTTGTATATATAGACCTTCTTCTTCTTCCTTCCAAGTATTAGGCCAAGGCCTGTTACGATCCTATAGAAAATTTTCCCTTATGGGAAATTCTCGTATAAGACTTGAAAGCATAATAATAGTCCCACCCTTCGATTGGTTGCTAGCCAAAGGAAGGCAAGACCAGTGATGGGGCTGCCATCTTATAGCCTCTGGTCAGGCTTTTCTGGAGAAGAAAAGAAAATAAAGGAAAGATGAAATGGAAAAAAGGAAGGACTCCCTAGCCCTCGAATGCCCTAATAGCGTTGGGGTCGAAAAAACAAGAGTTAACCAAGAGAGGTTAGATAGTAAAGTTAAAAGAGTGCAAAACACAAGTAAGTGGAAGAAATGTTTTGCACAGCTTGGGCACCTTGTGGTCGCCATCCACATATCCCCTAGATGAGGACCCCTGAGGGGATATATAGACCTATGTTCTGCAATGTACTTAAGCAGTCTATGCCATCAAGTCTTTGCGCAGTGCTATGAGACATGTGCTGGTTTAAGTCTTTACGGGGGAAAATGTTCTCATGGTATTGTAACTAGGGTAAGACAGGTCCCTACCAGGCATCATGGGGAATTTTGGTGGCTGCAATAAGGAGTGACTACAAGTTGATAAAACCAGCTATAAGCCTGGAGAACTCGACATGGTGATTTGTAGGTCTATTTTTCTGTACTCTAAAATTGCAGTTAGAATTTTAGTAAATATTGATTTGAACACTATTTTTTCATATTGTGATAAAAACTGGATTGTGTTCTGAATTATTCAAAGTAGGTTAAGAATTACATAACTATACAGCACATTTTTATCACAGTGTTCACCCTTACTACAAATCCAGGGTGGATAGGTTTAATTGATTTTTTAAAAATTCTATTTTTTTATTTATATCTGATTTTTTATTTAAATGAAAGTTTTTTTTTAAATCTGATATTTTATTTTTATATAATAAATTTGGGAATTTTTAACATTATGAGGTTTAATTCTGATATTTTATATATATGATATATATAGTCCACTGCTGTGGTCTCGAGATAGCATGCTGCCTTATCACACAGCGGGGCCCGGGTTCAATCCCCGGTCAGGAAAAGTTTCCTGGGTGAGGTTTTTTCTGGGTTTTTCCTCATCTGTAAGATAAATGTCAGGAAACTTTAAGGCCCAAACGGTTTATATCAGTTTAGTTGCTTGCAAGCAGTCGTTTGATAAGTAGGTAAAAATATAAATTTAAAATTATTCTTGGACTTTAGAGTGTTCATCATTTATTGAAATTGGATAGTGCATATGCTGATACGAGGGTCATACTGAAAGTCATGAGCAACATTTTTTAAACAATTATAATATTTATTTTAGACAAACCAAGTACACCATGTTAATCTACAGACCTTTGTGCTACTTTTCAACATAGTCTCCATTTCTTTGCACACATTTTGTCCAGCGTTCTACAAGCTTGAAAATTCCCTTATGATAGAAGTCCGTTCCAGCTGCTCGAAGACACTGACACACTGCTTTCCGAATATCCTCCAGCGTCTCGTAGCGTTGGCCTCTCATCTGCTCCTTCACAAAACCAAAAAGATGGTAGTCGGAGGGTGCCAAATCGGGACTATAGGGAGGATGTGGAAGAGTTTCTCACCCAAATGTCCTGATCTTCTCCACAGTGGCACGAGCAGTGTGAGGATACGCGTTATCATGTTGCAGAATGATCTTCCTTTCAGGGCGTTTGTCGTGCAATGCATGACGGAGCTTCACAAGTGCCTGGATATAGCGGGCAGCATTTATGGTTTGTCCAGGTTCAAGAAATTCAATCAGAATGCAACCTTGCGCATCCCAGAAGACGCTGTCCATAACTTTCCCAACAGATTGCACTGTCTTAGCTTTTTTCTTTGATGGCGAATTCAAGTGGTGCCATTCCATACTCTGGCGTTTTGTTTCAGGCTCATAGCGATGAAACCAGCTTTCATCACCTGTCACAATACTCGTCAAAAAATCACCTTCATTTCGAAATCTCTGAAGAAGGTTATGGGTGATGGTTCTTCTCTAAAGTTTGTGGTCTTCACTCAATAAACGTGGAATCCAACGGGTACTAACTTTTCAGTAACCTAAGCTGTGAATCATTTTTTGCACTGCACTGTGTCCTACTGCAAGTTTTGTAGCGATTTCATTCACTGTCATCTCTAATGAGCGCATCAACTCTTTCCTTGTTGCAATCCGTGGAGGCAGAGCGTGGGCGACCGCTACGAGGCTCGTCTTTGATACTCGTGTTCCCATCTTTAAAATGTTTCACCCATCTCCTAACACTGCTGGCACCCATGCAGGCATCTCCGTAAGCACATTGAAGTCTTTGGTGAATATCAACAGCAGATTGTTCCTCTTTAACAAGAAATTCAATGACAGCGCGCTGTCGAAACGAAACATTGATGTCTGCCATTTTGGAAACACTGCGTGTGGTCACATGATAGAAGCTATGATGCCACAAAAGGCAATGTTGTGGTATAAAGTCTGTAGATTACGATCCTGGAGTTGTTTTTGTTACATTGTTGAAATTTGAATTTTAACAATGGGTTGCTCATGACTTTCAGTATGACCTTCGTAAAAGGGAGTTTATTGCTTAATGGATAAGCAAGTTTTTAAGGGTATTCTTTATACGGAATGAAGTAATGTTTGCTTCTTTTTAAATTTTTTTTTTCTTTATTGCAGAAAATGAAGACTGCTGTAGGAGTTCATATAGGAGGAAGTGCAGTGACTTGGACTCACATGGATCAAAGTGGAAATGTTCTTGATTGGAATATTTACAATCTTGAATTTGAGTCAAAGAGACCACACGTCACAGATTTATTTGAAGTAGTAAGTGTACAAAAGTTGTAACTTGTATAGCACAGAACAGAACAATTGTTTCTTCTAAATTTTAAATTTGTATGTAGTCTACTGACGATTTTATTATTAATTTAACACTTCTCATTGAAAGATAAATTATATTTTGAAGAGAAAAATTTTCGCCTAGACCGAGACTCGAACCCAGGACCCTTGGCTTTCCAGGCCAAGTGCTCTACCAACTGAGCTACCGAGGCGAGTTGCGATCTAGACGCAAATTTTTCTCTTATATACGTTGTAATATCCCTCGTGCCAAATGCTTTAAACCATAGCTCATGAGAAGTGTTAAATTAATAATAAAATCGTCAATAGAAGCCCTACTGGCTATAAAGTAGCGTTAAATTCCCAATAAATGTCTTCTTAACCAAGAAGCTGCCATTTGCAAAGATAGAAGCTATGTTGTTTATTTTTTATCATTTCACTCACCTCATACTTCATAATTTATAGCAGACCCAGGGTTTCTAGAAACCAAAACAAAATTACTTAAACAATTGGAAAAACCGAAGGAACTCACAATTTGGGAAAAAATTTACATATGCAAGAATGAAAATACAACTATGAATTTTGAAATACCCGGTTATAAAGAAAGAGGCCTGATTTGGAAATTCTTCGGTCGGCCACCAGATGGCGCGGAGGTCAGTCTGCAGGATAGAAGGCCGTTGGACGTCAGTTGTGAACATGACGCAGCATTGACAATGTCACGAATTACGTGAAGAAACCCTGGGTCTGCTATAAATTATGAAGTATGAGGTGAGTGAAATGATAAAAAATAAACAATATTAAAGAACCTCATAGTGTTATTTCCTATCTACATAACTTAATAGAAGCTATGGTTTCAAGCATTTGGCACAAGGGATATTACAACGAATATAAGAGAAAAATTTGCATCTAGATCGCAACTCGCCTCGGTAGCTCAGTTGGTAGAGCACTTGGCCCAGAAAGCCAAGGGTCCTGGGTTCGAGTCTCGGTCTAGGCGAAAATTTTTCTCTTCAAAATATAAAAATGTATGTAGTCTGTTGTTCTAGCTTGGTAAAATCTCTATTTACCACTTCAGCAGCCTCTATTATGGAATTTTAAATCTTCCTATACTTGTAAACAGTCCTGTGCCGTAGCCGAGTGGTTAAGGCAGGAAGCCTTGGTGCAAAGCTAACGAGTCTCCATGAGGGAAGAAATTTTCTCATGGTATTTCGGCCAGTATGGGACCGGTGTCTACCCAGCATCATGAGGTATGGGTAGCTACAATAAGTAGCAGCTCCAGGTTTATAAAACCAGCTATAACGGCTGGGGGACTCGACATGCTGACCACATGTCACCCCTACACTGGCTGGATGATCATCTACCTCTGTGATTGACACATGTGAATGTGAGGCCAACAGCCGGCTGGTAGGCTAAGGACCTTCTAGGCCTGCCGCGCCAGGAGTTTTACTTGTAAACGCTGTACTTGCGACCAATGTAATGCAAGGATTTGAGGAATGAGATGAAATCCCTGTTATTGAAAGTCTGTGATATATGAGGACGCTGACTGACGAGGCCTGTCACACCATCACAAGGGCAAATTAAATAAAAAGTGGATGAGATGAATACCAGTATAGAAAAATAGTGGAATGAAGTTTTTGACAGGGGAAATTGGGAGAAATCAGGAGAAAATTTTGTGTGTCCCAAATTGTCAGATCAAGTGCAAGATAGTACTTGAACTGTCCTGAATTTCTATTACAAAACATTGAACTTTTATATCCTATTATAAAATAGAAAAACTAAATTTAAAATAGAAATATTTCATAATTGTAATATTTAAATAATAAATTGATCTCTTTATGTAAGTGGATAGGTTAAAACATGAATAAATCTAGGTAGTCCTCTGGTTTTATGCATAATATAACAGGGTTGTGATGTTAATAAACTTTCTCATCGGTAGCAGCCCAATTCGAGCCTTGGCTTCCCTCAGAACCCTCCTCCAGGCATCTCTGTCTCTGCCAACCAGCCACCATCCCTTGTTAGGATGTTTCAAAAATCATTTACCTTCTTCTTGCCAGTTGCCAACAATTGGTCTGTCTGGTTTTGTCTGATTCTTTGAGTTTCCTAGCAAAGGTTTTACAGAGTAGGATAGCAACAGCCTTATGCCTAACCATCCAGAGATCCTGAAGGATGATGCTTTTCCATTGGCACAGGATGTAGAGGAATCCATATTAGAAATAAGAGTCAATACTCTTAATGGTTTGAGCTTATTAGAAGGATGAGTGAATAATGATGGACCATAAGATATTGCACTGAAAGACAAATTATCGTGGACAAAGGAGAAGAGGTGTAATGGAATAAGTGAGATCACTTCCATAGAGGGACTGTAGGAAGAAAATTTTTTGGATCAAATGAGATGACTATTAAGAATAGGGTAAATGAGATTAGTCATATTTAAAGAGAAAAATTATACACTCAGACCGGGACTTGAACCCGGGACCCTTGGTTTTCTATTCCAAGTGCTCTACCATTTGAGCTACCTGAGCAAGTACCGATCCAAATGCAAATCTTTCTCTATATACGTTGTAATTCCCGCCCACCAAATGCTTTGAAGCCCTTGCTTCTATCTTTGCAAATGGCGGCTCCTATATTAAGAAGACATATATATATATATATATATATATATTTGGTGGGCGGGAATTACAACGTATATAGAGAAAGATTTGCGTTTGGATCGGTACTTGCTCAGGTAGCTCAAATGGTAGAGCACTTGGACTAGAAAACCAAGGGTCCCGGGTTCAAGTCCCGGTCTGAGCGTATAATTTTTCTCTTTAAATTTGATTTATCCATCATTGAGATGTATGAAATTAATAATAAAAACATCGTAAATGAGAATAGTTTTACTATTATTAATAAACATAATTATTGTGTATTGTCAGTTAGGTACAGTAAAGGCACTAACTTATAGTGCATTCTGTGTTTTAGATAGAACCTTTTTGAATGCGTCCACCACTGTGGTCTCGAGGTAGCATGCTGCTTTGTCACGCAGCGGGCCCGGGTTTGATCCCCAGTCGGGACAAGTTTCCTGGGTAACCTTTTTTTTTGGGGGGGGGGGTTTTCCTCACTTGTAAGACAAATGTCAGGATACTTTAAGGCCCAAACGGTCCCGAACATAATCTGGCCATCATTATCATCAATATCATATTCACCTCAGGGGTTGCAAAGGATAGTGAAGTGCATTCCATAACCTCTCCTATCCAAATCTCAACCTCAACCTGCTCGTAGTGCAACCTGCTCTTACAAATGAGGACCGAGTAATGGCGGTATAACCACTTAATCAGAAATAGAGGAAATGCTATTTCAACACTTACGCTGACATGCCACGGCGTAGAAATGGTCCACAAATGGTGCTTGTGAGAATGGTCGGTGGATTCAAATATATAGATCCTCCCAGCAAGGTCTGATGGACCCATTAACCAACGGCATGTGTGGCCCTCCAGTCATACTGGGGGTTTTGTGAGTGGGTGATGTAACCACCATTACAAATAAAAAATTGGTGCCCGCTTAAAAAACGGTTACATTTATGCTGAACAATGGCAAATCCTTCAGACAAATTTTCCGGAGGTAAAACAGTCCCCTTTTCGGATCTCCGGATGGGGACATCTGCAGGACGTCATATACAGAACATCTTTAAAATTCTCCAATGGAATTACCTGTGAAGTATTACCTGTTGGATCCACCATAGAGAAATATTGGAGAGCAAGAACGCTAATGGCTTCGGTGCCAAGGCCAAGCATTTGAAAACAACAAACAACATATTCACCTCATTAGATTAAGTTTAGATTTAAGGCCTCTCCTGGCGCATCATTACCCATCGTCATCACCTATCATATCATTGGGGCAGTGTAACCCTGCCTTCCAGGTGCCCCAACCTCAGAAGTGGGTTACAATACACCAATGCCAGGAGAGAATACCTGAAATGTCGAATGACAAACATGTGGCATTGAACAAAAAAGAAAACTTTTTGAATGCATTAATATTTAAGTATGTCCTTATTTTGATTGGAGCAGTTGTTAGACAGCTGTACAACAGTAATCATTAACTCAACATTGTATTGTAATTGTAATCAGATTGTAATCTTTGATTCTATAAATGAGTTGGAGAAAATGTTTTTATATCTCACCTCATAAAGTTCCATGTTTTCATGATACCAGTTTCAAAGGTAAACTCCAACTGTTGAAATTTTTCCCTTAACACCACTTTCCGAACTGCCAACTGGTGCTAATTTTATGAACTTCGAGATTAAATTTTGCTCACTCAGAACTTCAAAATTAATGGTTCTATATTTGTTTTTCTGAATGTATATATTTTCTCAAACTGTTAATTCCAAAGGATCTAAATCTTTTAAAGGTTTAGTTCCTCTTCCGATTTTGTGATTCTCTAGCAAACTATGAGCTGCAATTGTCAATTTTTTACTTTCACCATTTTTAATATAAAATAAAAAAACAAACTCTCTTTGATTTCTGCTTTACACTAATTCAGAGCTTTTATCACAGCTAGGAAAAAATTTACATTCTGATCATCAGCTAATTAAACACAGACTAGCTGTCTATTTGAGGTAGACCTTGAATTTACAGAATTAGAAGGATAATTTGGATTATATAAGAATTAAATGAATCGTGATTTCTTCTTACCTCATACTTCTATGTTTTTTTAAACACAGCACTGCAATATCAGCGACCCATTGTCACCATCCTCAGCTGTTTTCACGACTGTCAACTTTTTCTTTTGCCAGTAATTATCCAAACTGCCATCTGGTGTTCTTTTGAAGGCAGTGCTGTGTTTAAAAAAACATAGAAGTATGAAGTAAGAAGAAATCATGATTCATTTAATTCTTATGAATTGAACCTCATAATGGTAAAAATTCCCAAATTTAATGTATAAAATTAATTTGGATTGTTTTGTTCATTTACAGGCTAAAGAAATAAGTAATAATATTGGAATAGGAGATATCTATGTCTTAGAAGATAAAGGAGTTTCATCAGTGTCTCCAATACAACAGCCAGCTTCTATCAGAGTAAATTTACAAAATTTTCAACTAAGTGCTATACTTCTTGCTCTTTTAAATGGTAAGCAAATAAATTGATAAGTACATTATTTCCCAAAAGATTGCTCCAATTTCACAATACTTTATCTCTGTACTAATTCTGAGCCATGCAGAGATTGCCAACACCTAATGAGAAAAAGTGGCTATAACTGACTCCTAAAAATGGCCAAAATGCAAGTATTATAAAACTTACAAAATGGATTTACAAATGTATACCTCTGAAGTATAATTTTATCAATACTTTTTTCTAATCTATTGCAATTGCTGCTATTATAATACTTACTTACTCACTGGCACTATCGAACCCATAGGTTCATGGCCGCGCGGACATAAGCTCTCCATACATCCCTATCCTGAGCTAGTGCTTTCTAATCATTCCCTGTCTAATCTACTTCCCTCAAATCATAGTTAATGTTATTCTCCCACCTCATTCTTGGTCTACCAACTGGGCATTTTCCCTCTGGCTTTCCTACAAGAAGCTTCCATGCAAGTCTTTCATTCCCCATATGTGCAACATGTCCTGCCCTTCGCAGTCTAAGAGACTTAACTGTTCTTATTATATAAAGACCATGTAGTTCATTGTTATGTAGTCTTCTCCATTCATCTGTTTGTTTATCTCTCTTTGGTCCAAAAATTTTCCTAAGTACTTTACTCTCAAATACTTGTAATCTCCTTTCCTCCCTTAAAGTAAGAGTCCAGCTGCTATTATAATACAGTGACTTAATTATGGATATAAATGTAAGAAATATAGATATATTCTTACAAAGAAAGAAATTCTATATGAACATAAAATGACATGATGGGGGAGGGAAGAGAAGTGGAGAGCATTGGTGGGATGAAATTTGGAAAATGGGAGAATCCTGAGAAACACTCAAAAAATCCCAGTATGATCCACCATCAATGCCCCTCTGGAACCATCAAGATTCAAATCTTACATTCCAGTCTGGACAGCCACTCGCATTAGACTCACATTTAATAAGACGGCATGTCTCAGGTTGCTGTGTTTGCAATATCAAACCTGGCTGGGATTAGTTGATTTTTCTGAGTGTAAATATCTACAACATATAGTTCTTCTTCTTCCAAGTATTAGGCCAAGGCCTGTTTTACGATCCTACAGACAGTTTTCCCTCCAGATTTCATAGGACGGCCCAGAGATCTTCGTCCTCTTGGTATATAATTATAAACAGCTTTGGGGATCCGATTTGAACTCATTCTTTCAAGACGGTGTTTCCAATTTAGTTGGTACTGTTTAATATATTCCAAAATTTGGCGTAGTCTTCAATTCTTTTAAGATGTCGGTGTTCCTTTTCCGATCCCATCTGGTGTAAATTACCTCATATTTTATGTCTTTTTAAACTAGTTTTCAAGAGAAAGATCTCTCTCATTTTCAACTGACAGTATGATGAGAGAGAGATCTTTCCCTTGAAAACTAGTTCCTGTGTTTAAAGAAACATAAAATATGAGGTAAGATGTAGAAAATGACTCATTAATTTACGAATTAGGAGCCTCATAATGTTGTTTCCCATATTCAACTATGAATAAAAATAAGTAATCTACAACATAGCTTCTTGCAAAGGGAAGTAAAGCTGTAAGTCTCATGTTGTAGATTGGAATATAAAAGAATCTGAATTTTGAAATAGAAGACTCTAAACAAAATTTAGAACCCTTTCATATTCATTTTGAATTGTAATATTAATAATAAAGATGTATTGCAACTATGGAGATAAATTTCCCTAAATGCTTTGACATAGTTTCCAAATATTTTTCAGTTAATATTTGAGTTTGTATTTTTTAACATTCTTATATCATATGTTTATATTGTTGGATGGTCGTTTCAAAGCTATTGCTCCATCTTCAGCTTGTCACAAACTGGTTTTTGTTTTTCTTCAAGTTGTCGGTCCTGGATCTGTGTTCCAAGGAACTTGGTAATGAGGCTCCATTCTCTAGGAATTTCAAAGTTCATAATTTTCTCCTTGTTCTTCTGTATATAGATTTTTTCCCATATTGTGAGTTCATTGGTATTTTCTTACGGTCATACTAATAAAAATCTCTAATACAGGCTTTCATCAGTTGTTTAGTTATACAATATATAAGCCTTATGTAGATCACGTATAATTTCCTTACTAATAAACGTTGTGCCGGAGCTATATAACAAAACAGCAGTTATACACAATACGTCACATATTCGTCATCATAGTGACGTCAGAACAATATTACTCGCAGTTTGTAACAGAAATAAAACAACATCAACTAGTGATTATTGTGTAAGAAATGACTATGGATAAGAATTAATAGAGATTCCCTAATTGAGGAGGACGGAAAGTAAGAAAAAAATAAGTGTGTTTTAATTTATATACATTTCCCTTTACGCTATGTCAAATAAAACGTAGAATTGTTTTCACAGATAATGTGCTGCCAACTAACGTCAAGAATTTCGACCAATTCTTGGAAACTAATAAAAGCTTTCCCCATTACTTATGAATTATATGCAGTGTTTTAAGATGCGTTAGAAAACGTTCAAAATAGTAGGAAATGTTACCGACAACAAAATATCATTTCAAGCGAAAAAAAAAAAATCACTATAGTTTGACCGGGAATCGAACCTACGACCTCACGCATCGTAGTCAGAAGCTCTAACCACAAGACTACCAAGTTAACATGTAGCTTCTTGCAATAATAATACCTGTATACTAAAAATACATTTTTATATCGGCGTGTGTGTTTATGTATTAAAGATGCAAGAAAGTTTTCTTAAAATAATATTATGAAGCATTTAAACTACATTCAGGTTAAATCTTGTCTACAGCAATTATTGTAGAACATATTCTTTTGTGATTCAATGTTCAATTTTAAAATATTTTTAGGCATAATCCAGAATGAGTGTAACGAAAGGCATTTTATGATGCCTTTATTTTCCTACCCAGAGCTTTATTAATATCATTTATGCCCTGTGCATCCATCAAACAGTCGTTAAAGTGTTGCATTTTGGGTTAAAATTAAGGAAACTTTCATCAATATCATAAGAAAACAGTCAGTTGATCTTGATGTCGGACATTTTGTCTAGTTATAGAATCCTTAAACAAGGGTGGAGGCATGTATAACGATTCCCATGTAAAGTTGTACACCTCTTCTACACTGAACAGCTAATACAGTGTTTATTAGTAAGAATTTTCAACTGAGATGTGTATAAACCTTGTATAAAAGTTATATATGGATTATTAGTAAGAGGGTAACTGTTTTAATAATTTTGTATTTATATCTATTTTGTGTTTCTCTGTCCAAACATGAGCTGCTATAGCAGATTTTTTCACTTCTCCTTTTTTACATTTCTTATGTGTTCTTTAGTTCTAATGTTTAAATTTTTCTTTGTTTTTCCCTATGTATACTTTATTATAATCTGCACATTTTATTAGATATATTCCTGATTTTTTGTAATCTTCAATTTTTAAATTTTTATTGGTTTTCATAAGTTTTTTTTTTTAACTATAATCATTCTTTGGTGCTAATTCGATGTTGAATTTTCCAAAAAAAAAATTTTGGAATTTATTGTGTGTCCAAGGGTGATATGTAAACTTCTTGTATCTCCTTTCCTTTAGCTTTTCTATCTGAAGAGTGCTTTCATTTATCAATTTTTTTTGTGTATAATTTTTTCCCCAAAACCATTTTCTTTTGCTACCTCGATGTGTTCTTTTTCTATTTCAAAATTTTCATCATTCATAGGTATACTTACCAATCTATGTACTAGGCTGTTGAAGACTGCCATTTTGTGTGAATTATGATTGAAACCTGTTGATTTTGATGTAGTTATCTGTGTGTGTTTCTTTCCTATAAATGCTGAATTCTATTTCCTTTTTTTCCTCATTTCTGTGTAATTTTAGATCTAAAAATGGTAATTGTTTGTTCACCTCTATTTCAAGTGTGATTTAAAAATATTTTTCAGTTACTCATCAGAAGGAAAAAGTCGAACCAGTGATGGAACATGCAGTATATTTTCTGCGATCTCAGCTGCCTGCTCGTTTATTCAAGTCAATTGTTGGTTCTGAGAGAGTGTCTGCACAGTCAATTGTACTTGATATTATTTCACAAAATACTGAATCGTATGACTGTTCTGATGTCAACATTAGTGATAAATTGAAAGAGATGTATTTGAACAGAGCTTCCATGGAAAAAGAAAATCTGTGTTGGTCATTATTGCTTATTATGACATTTATGGATATTGTAGTGCATAGGAATCCAAATAGTCTGCAGATTCTTAAAAATGTAAGAAAGAACAAATGTACTTAGAAAATCAATAAATCAAGTAGAAATTACACAGGTTGTATTATTAACAAATACCACAACACATGTTGTTGTTCTCAAATGCTGGGCTTTGGCAACGAAGCCATTAGCGTTCTTGCTCTCCAATATTTATATATTAAATTTGGGAATTTTTAACATTATGAGGTTCAATTAATAATAATTAAATGAATCGTGATGTTTTCTTACCTCATACATCTATGTTTCTTTTAACACAGCACTGCAGTATCGGCGACACTTTGTCGTTATCGTCAGCTGTTTTCACGACTGTCAATTTTTTCTCCTTTTTGCTGGTAATTATCTAGACTGCCATCTGGTGTTCTTTTGAAGGAATTCCTCTTCAAACTGCCATCTGGTGTTATTTTGAATGAATCATTTCCTAAACTACTATCTGTTATATTTTTGAAGAACTTTGTAATCAAGCTTGGTTCTTCCGGAATCTCAAAGTTCATAGTTCTAGTATTGTTTTTTTGAATATATATTTTTTCCCAAACTGTTAAATCCAAAGGTTTAGATAGATGTTTTACTTACCATCCTGAAGTTCATAATAAGTTTCAAAAAATTTTCAGAAATTTTAATATAACATTAGCTCCAATTAACAAATTCAGCCTGGGTAATCTGCTGTTAACTAATAATAAATGTAACACCCCAGACAACAAAAAATCTGGGATTTATCAAATTGATTGCAAAGATTGCAACAAGATATATATAGGAAAAACAAAAAGGAACTTGGAAACTCGTAAAAAAGAGCACTTCAGAAACATGAAGAATGGAGAAATTGAAAAATCAGCTATAGCAGCACATAGTTTATTAGAGCATCGTAGGATTGAAAAAGAAGCAAAACTTTTAAAACATCTATCTAAACCTTTGGATTTAACAGTTTGGGAAAAAATATATATTCAAAAAAACCATACTAGAACTATGAACTTTGAGATTCCGGAAGAACCAAGCTTGATTACAAAGTTCTTCAAAAATATAACAGATAGTAGTTTAGGAAATGATTCATTCAAAATAACACCAGATGGCAGTTTGAAGAGGAATTCCTTCAAAAGAACACCAGATGGCAGTCTAGATAATTACCAGCAAAAAGGAGAAAAAATTGACAGTCGTGAAAACAGCTGACGATAACGACAAAGTGTCGCCGATACTGCAGTGCTGTGTTAAAAGAAACATAGATGTATGAGGTAAGAAAACATCACGATTCATTTAATTATTCTCCAATATTTCTCTATGGTGGATCCAACAGGTTTGTAGATGTTCTTCAATATACCACAACATATTTAATAATACATTTTTAATATATATTTTGAATCACCTCATATATCAATTAACAAAACTAAAATTATGGCATTTCATGGGAAGGACCCCATACAAAGTAAAATGTCTCTAGAATAAAATTTTAGAGAGATCCAATCAATTTAAATATCTTGGATATTATCTCTCTATCTGGGATGAAAAGGATATCCCTGAAAAAATACTGTTATAATAAAAGTTTGGGAATTATTAATCAAGTTATGAAACCATCCCTTGTACAAAAAACACCAGATTACGTTGATATAAAACTTTGGCTAGACCAGTGTTGACCTATGATAGTGAAGCATGGACACTAAAAAGACAACATGAAAGCAGAATAATGGCTTGTGAAATGAGATTCATGCGCAGAACAGCGGGTTACACCAGATGGAATCGGAAAAGTAACACCGATATCTTAAAAGAATTGAAGACTACACCAATTTTGGAATATATTAAACAGTACCAACTAACTTATTTTAGGAATTCTCACTATGAGGTATATTCATTAAGGTAGAATCTTTTTTTTTATCACTCACCTCATAATATGAGGTGAGTGATAAAAAATATTCTACCTTAATAAGTACCAACTAAATTGGAAATACCATCTAGAAAGAATGAGTTCAAATCGGATCCCCAAAGCTGTTTATAATTATATACCAAGAGGACGAATATCACTGGGCCGTCCTATGACTTGGAAGGAAGAAGAAGAAGACCTCATATATCTTGATTTTTATGCAGGCTTTATTGGGAAGCAAGAGGACTAATGGTGTAAACCAAGCTCTAGCCATTTGAAAACAACAACAGTTTCATCACTAAATGTGCGACATTCTCAATGCTTTACAACTGTTGTCTTGCGGTTGTCATTCCTGCAAATTGATTTCTGCACCCTCTGTTGGCTGACCGATAAAATTCCAAATCAAATTTTTTCCCCAAATTCATTGATCAGCCAACAGAGAGCACAGAAATCAATTTGCAGGAATGACAACAGTTGTAAAGCATCAAGAATGACAACAGTTGTAAAGCATCAAGAATGTCACACAGCGATAAAAGTAGTCTGCACAAAAATAAAAAAATATGACGTGAGTCAAAATATACAACTTAAATATAATTAAGTTGCAAGGAGTAGTGAAGTGTCTCATATAACCTCTCCTACTCAATTCTCAACCTCACCTTCTCGTGGTGCAACCTGTTTTAACAAACGAGGCTCTGGGGACCGAGTCATGGCGGTATAACCATTCCAACTAATACTGAGTAAATGCAGTATTGAAGCAGGTCCAGATGCTTAAAGATGGCAACTCCATCGCTGGACTTACCACCTCCTTGCTAGCAACTAGTTTGTGGGACATTCAATTGCTTTCAAGCCTGATAAAAGGAAAAGCCAGTTGGATCACCATGATGACGACTTACGAACGAATAAGGCTAATGAATGGAAAAATGAAAATATTTTTAAATTTGCTACATGGAACGTTCAGGGAATTGCTCATAAAGAAGAACAACTAGATGATATTTTGGCAAAGAAAGGAATACATATCGGTGCTATTTCTGAAAGAAAGAAAAAACTAAAAGGGACAAAAGAAACCCAAAATTATATTCAGTTTTATTTAGGCGTACCCTCAGAAGTAAGAGCACGAGCTGGGATTATGTTAATGATACATAAACGTTTCTGATCCAACATATCTGATTATAAATTTTGGAATGAACATCTCATTCAAATTCGGCTAAAACTTTCAAGGGGATATCTTTCTGTTATAGGAGTTTATGCACCAGTGGAGGGAGATGAAGAAGAAAGCAATAAATTTTATAATGAATTACACCATATTTTCAATTAAATAAATCAAAATGACTATATTATCTTATTAGGAGATTTTAATGCATAGGAACTTTTGGAGAACAGACATGCAATAACAATGGAATAAGACTAATAGATTTCCTCACCTACAACAAATTGAAAATCATGAATACATTTTTCTATCACAAAGATAGTCATAAATTCACATAGGAGGCCAGAGGTTTGAAATCATTGATTGACTATGTAATTTGCAATAAAAAATTAGCTAACCTTGTACTAGATTTGCACTAGGGCTGCAATATTTCAGAAATATTAAAAAATGGTGAAATTGAAAAATCAGCTATTGCAGCACATAGTTTATTGGAGAATCATAAAATTGAAAAAGAAGCCCTACTTTTAAAACATTTGGAAAAACCTTTAGAATTGACAATTTGGGAGAAGATATATATTCAGAAGAACAAATTTAGATTAATGAATTTCGAGATTCCTGATGAACGTGACCTCATCTCGAAGTTCATCAAATCAACACCAGATGGCAACGTTATTGATGGAGATTCCAACAAAAATCCAGTTGTCATAATGTCGGTTGAAAATGAGAGACATCCTTCTCTCGAAAACTAGTTCCCGTGTTTGGAGAAACATAAAATATGAGGTAAGATGTTAAAAAATGACTCATTAATTTATGAAATCTTTGTTTCTTTACTGGTCTTGACATACAAACACTACATTCTTTCACATGGAAAGATCTCAGAAGACTTGTCTACTAAAGTATAGTTGGGATGGCAGAAATGCAAGGAAAAGTGACTGCGCACACTTTTTCCAATTGAAATCAACACCCATAAAAGACATTTGCCAATTGAAGTGACAACTGTGGTTTCTTCGAGGGTTTTTTTTTTAATTCGTAAAATATGTTTTACCACAAGGAATAAAAATGCACATAGGAAAACTAAATTTCCAGAATTATAACATTTAAAAATTGGTTTATTTCAAACTTTTGGATAAACGCTCTCTATGTTGTCTCCCCTTGATGCTATGCTACTCTTTTCATCCATCCATCCATAGTAGTTCTGCCCAAGGGCAAGTCTTTCACTGCAATCACAGCATTTTCATGCTATGCTTTGCAGCTTTACTAGGGAATTATAGGAGTGGTAGCTTCCTGTTGGTTTCCACACACTCTTTTAATATTATCCATATTAATAATACAAATAAGTCCTCCGCTGGTCTCGGGGTAGCATGCAGCGGGCCTGGGTTCGATCCCCGGTCGGGACAGTTTTTCTGGTGAGGTTTTTATCGGAATTTTTCCTCACCTGTAAGACAAATGTCAGGAAAACTTTAAGGCCCAAATGGTCCCCGAAATCATATGGCCATCGCAATCATCATCATTCATATTCATCTTAGGCTAAGCTTAGGGACTCTCCTGGCGCACCATTATCATCATCATCACCTATCATATCATCAGGGCAATGTAACCCCGCCTTCCAGGTGCCCCAACCTCAGAAGTGGGTTACAACTACGCCATGCCAGGAGAGAAACCAGGAATGTCAAAAGACAAACCTGGGGCATTTGAAAAAATAATAATAATACAAATAACTGTGATGAAATCTAAGAATGAATCATTTATTAACAAGCAATTTGTTTTTTTCTGTGTATTTACAATTTTATTCTATTACACAGTTCAACAAAAAATACATTTTTAAAAACTTTTTTTATGTTAATAGCTGATTATTATTTTTTGTTGCTGAATCCGTATCTGACCTCTTTTTTTTGACATGAATAAGTCTTTTAATTAGTGTCCATAGTGGAAGGCAATTTAGAAAACTGATGATAACAAAATCAAGGGATACAGTTTGATATTGCAGTTACATATCTATCATCTACATAGAAAATGTAATTATGCCACTCGATAGATAAAGGATCAAAGAATTTGTTACGTTGAGTGTGGACTGTGATGCATCATGTGCAGCGGAGGGGGAAGCACCGCCATTTTGAGGTCGTTTCACTGCGTCACATAATTTTTGTTTAGTATAAATTTTGACTTTGGGAAGTTACAATGTTCGTTTTGAGTTTCAATCATCAGCTCTCATCAAGATCTATAGACTGCGTATATAAAACATTAGTGTGAAATAGTTATAGTGAATATATGATGTTAAAATAAATAAATAATGCAACCAAATATAGAGATCTTACAGGGTGTTCCAAAATGATGGATGGGGTTTCAAAGTTATTTAATTTCCCTTACATGATATATATAAGAACAAAACTTACATGGGATTAAAGAGAAACTCTTCGAGTTTTCATAACATACTTTATAAGTGTTCGATGTCACAAGGCCACATCTAGCCGACAGTCGAATTCCTCCCAAACCTTGGTCAGCATATTTGGAGTAATGGATTCAACAGCAGCAACAATCCTTCTTCTCAAGCCTGGAAGGCCGACCCAGAAGTGGTGGTACGTACACATGGTCCTTCACATACCCCCATAGGAAGAAATCACAAGGCGTGAGATCGGGAGACTGTGGAGGGTATGGGAATGAATCATGCCATCTGGACTGACACATTATTTGGTGTTCATGGACGTCCTGGACTTTTCCTTTTACAGATACATCTAGTTGTTTCTAACTGTCTATGTAGTGTAGTGGTTAAGGCACTGAGCTACAAGCCGGAGGGTCAAGGGTTGAAGTCCCGTTGGGGTCAGGATTTTTAAACTGACCCATACCCTCTGGCAGCACCATGGTCCTGGGGTGGACTCAGCCTCTAATGGAAATGAGTATCAGACACTAGTTCTGGGGGTAAAGGCGGCCGTCACGCAGGGCTGACAACCCGGCTGACATAAAGTGCCGATTGTCTAGAAAAAGTGGGAGCCTTAACCTCCTACTACCCCAAGGGCCTACGGGCCTGTTGTGGGATCACTTTACTTTTACTTTACCATCAACGGATAATTTTATCCGTTGAAGGATCAATTCCAAATTGATGTCGAAAAGCTCGCTGCACTGCAACAATGGAACCAGACCTCGCAAATTGCAACACATAGAATGACTTCTGTACAGGAATCGCCATTTTCACAAATTTAGCGCTGACGACGTAAAAATGACAAGAAACAAATTACTGCATACAGGATATGAAACTTTCACAGTTTTTCTTTCATTATAGCAAATAATCACGCATCCAATTTCGTTTGTAAAGCTATACCAACTACTTAAAACTCCGTCCATCATTTTGGAACACTGTATACAGTTAGAAAGGGCTTCTCAAGAGCAATCCAATAGTACCCATAAAACACCATATGACAGAGTGAAGCGGTGCCAGGAACATAAAAGAATGAAGGCGTCCGAGTGTACCAATGACGATGTCAGTACATCTGCAGCTAGGGCGACCTAGCCTATGCAAGTGGATGATGTAATCACTTTTACATCAACACCGGACTATATAGACATCGATTGTGTGTAATTATGACATGCATATAATACGCTCAAAGAAAATATTACCCGTTACGTACACGTATTCACATACAACACATGGCTGTGTCCATGACACAGCCTCACCCCGATTTTTTTCTGTTATCCACAGTTTCATCACAATGTGATTTCGTTATAAACTATAAAATTAGCAGAACAAGGCATAGGAATGAAAAATAAATTAATATCAACAAAATTTTATGTGAATATAAAAATAAAAAAAAAACTCCTTCTTCCTTCCAAGTATTAGGCCAAGGCCTGTTACGATCCTATAGAAAATTTTCCCTCCAGCATTTCATAGGACAGCCCAGAGATCTTTGTCCTCTTGGTATATAATTATAAACAGCTTTGGGGATCCGATTTGAACTCATTCTTTCAAGATGGTGTTTCCAATTTAGTTGGTACTGTTTAATATATTCCAAAATTGGCGTAGTATTCAATCCTTTTAAGATATCGGTGTTCCTTTTCCGATCCCATCTGGTGTATCCTGCTGTTCTGTGCATGAATCTCATTTCACAAGCCGTTATTCTGCTTTCATGTTGTCTTTTTAGTGTCCATGCTTCACTACCTTAGGTCAACACTGGTCTAGCCAAAGTGTTATATAAATGTAATCTTGTGTTTTTTTGTACAATCCTAATTAAATTAATATTAAGAAGCTAAAGTTATTATTATTACTATGATTGAAATAAATAAATTAATGTATACAACAATTTGTAGAGCGAATGATTTCATTATCAAGTGCTCGACATTAGATACCAACCAACCAACCATGTATACAACAAACTATTGTAATCAATGGTAAAGAGAAAAAATTATGCCTGAGCTGGAGTATTAAGTGAATATGACAAAGGAAGAATTTATGCTTGGATGGAGAGGAAGCCTGACAGGCTTGGTGGTCTGGGCATCAACATGTAAAGCTGAAGGTTTGGGATTCGATTTCAAGTTCAGGCATACATTTTACTCCTGGGTTCAAACTCCAGTCTGAGCTTATAATTTTTCTCTTCAAATATGATGCATTTTATTCTTTATTGTTGTTTTATTAGCGGCTAATTGCACAGCTAAAGTTCCCGGTGAATTAGATTTATAATTGTTTTATAAAATGGTATTAAAACTTAAAAAAGTCCTCTTTATTTGTATATGTTTTTTGTATTCATTGGTATAAGAATTGAAGTCTTATACCAATGAATTAAAAAAATGTATATAAATAAATAAAACAGGACTTTTACACCATCTTGATAGAATGAGTTCAAATCGGATCCACAAAGCTGTTCATAATTATATACCAAGAGGACGAAAATTTTCTATAGGATTGTAACAGGCCTTGGCCTAATATTTGTAAGGAAGAAGAAGTATTCATTGGTTTTTCCTCTTTTCCTTAAGGCTCATGATACACTTTTTCTTTAAATATTTTGTGTTGAAATGTGAAAAAAAGATGGTGGGTGAGATGTCCTTTTTTTTATTGTCATACTCGGATTCAGCACACTAAGAACTACAAGAATAAAGGAAATTCATTCAAAAAGTTTTTTCATGGTTGAGCTTATTAAGACATGGCAGTGACAAATACAATTATCATATTTTTTAAATATAATAATCACAAATGAAAGACAATTTTAATTGGTTAATATTTGAATTTTCCATAGTTTAGATCAAGCACTACTACATTATAGTATAGTATTAATTTATATATATAATTTCAATGAATATACCTCATAATGATGTTTTTATTATTGATTTAACATTTCTCACTGAAAGATAAATTATATTTGAAGAGAAAAATTTTTGCCTAGACCGAGACTCAAACCCGGGACCTTTGGCTTGCTGGGCCAAATGCTCTACCAACTGAGCTACTGAGGCGAGTTACGATCTAGATGCAAATTTTTCTCTTATATACGTTGTAATTCCCTATCGCCAAATGCTTTTGAAACCATTGCTTCTATCTTTGCAAATGGCGGCTTCTTATTTAAGAAGACATTTATTGGGAATTTTAACATTACTTTATAAAGCTAGTAAGGCTTCTAATGATGTTTTTATTATTGATTTAACATTTCTCACTGAAAGATAAATTATATTTGAAGAGAAAAATTTTCGCCTAAACCGAGACTCGAACCCGGGACCTTTGGCTTGCCGGGCCAAATGCTCTACCAACTGAGCTACCGAGATAGAAGCAATGGTTTCAAAAGCATTTGGCAATAGGGAATTACAACGTATATAAGAGAAAAATTTGCATCTAGATCATAACTCGCCTCGGTAGCTCAGTTGGTAGAGCATTTGGCCCGGCAAGCCAAAGGTCCCGTGTTCGAGTCTTGGTCTAGGCAAAAATTTTTCTCTTCAAATATACCTCATAATGTTTACTTCCCAACATTAATATAATATATTTTTAATTACTGTTGTTCACATGAGATGGATTATAAAGACAAATAGAAGTAAATCATAAAATTATCTATAGACAATTTGCAATCATTTAATATCCACCCAAAATTTCTATGATAGTTAATGTTCAAGTTTAGGAGCCTTAAATTTGGTATATTGTGGCAAAACTGTACCATTGAAACTGCTATTATTTTGACATACCTCAAGTTTCCTTGGATGGATTCAAATATTTGTAGGCCTTTATTAAGTTATGTAGATAGGAAATAACACTATGAGGTTTTTTAATATTGTTTATTTTTTATTATTTCACTCACCTCATACTTCATAACTCCTCGCAAACCCAGGGTTTCTTCACATCATTTGTGATATTCTCAATGCTGTGTCACAAATGATGTGAAGAAACCCTGGGTTTGCAAGGAGTTATGAAGTATGAGGTGAGTGAAATAATAAAAAATAAACAATATTTGTAGGCCTATTAACTTGCTTTTTTATTACTAAAATGTGATATCTATTACTACAAATTAGAACAGAAAATAAATTCTTAGCATGACAATAACAAAGAGTCATGATCAACTGAAGTGATTGATGTAATTAGCTAGCAGATGACAATATAGGGAGTCAATATGGTAAGCTTGGTTGTTGCATACCTAAAATTTAGTTAAGAAGCCTGAAACTAAGATTAAGGGAAAAAATCACCTCACTTCATACTTTGTCTTCTATCTAGAATGGTTTCAGAACCTAATTGGATCCATCTTCAGTATTTTCATAACCATTATACAGGGTGGACCGCTCGAATGGACCTAATTTCAATTGCTTGTTACTGGCAAACGGTTGAAGATAGAAACTTAAAACAACGTTCATATTACAGAAAAACTCACCAAGTTTTGATATCCAGATCACCACATCTCTATATGAGCCCCAGCAGTCACTGTGACGATATCAAAGCGATGAACAATTTCTTGCCAAGTACGTTGGAGTATGTCTTCTGGAATGTTCTCAATAGCCTCTATGATGCGCTCACGAAGATCACGAAGGTCTTTGACTGGGGTGGTGTAAACTTTATCTTTGACATAGCCCCAGAGAAAGAAATCCAGTGGTGTTAAATCGGGAGATCTCGGGGGCCACGCGATTGGTCTCCCCTACCAATCCAACGGCCAGGGAAAATGTTGTCCAAAGTCGTACGAACTTCATTGGACCAGTGGGGAGGAGCACCATCTTGCTGGAAAACGATGTTAGGCTGCAGTTGTTCAATTTGTGGAAAGAAGAACTGCTCCAGCATGTCAAGATATGTGGTACCACGAACAGTTTTCTCGGCGAAGAAAAACGGTCCAATGACCTTATTATGTGACAAACTGCACCAAACATTCATCTTCGGACTATCACGAACATGCTCTTGAATAGCGTGAGGATTCTCCGATCCCCAGATCCGCACATTATGCCGGTTTACCTTGCCTGACAAATGGAAAGTGGCTTCGTCCGAGAAGAAAATCTTGGTCATGAAGTCAGGATCAGCGCCGAGACGGTCCAGCATCGTATTGGCGAATTCCACTCGTTTCGGCATGTCATTCGGCTCCAGACGTTGCACTAACTGCACTTTATATGCGTGCAGTTTGAGGCGTTTGTGGACAATCCGTTGTAATGTCGATTTTGGTATTTGAAGTTCCCGCGAAGCTCTTCTTAATGACTTCCGGGGGCTTCGCTCAAATGCGGCTTGAACATTTGCTACCATTTATCGGATGCTCTGCGACCACCACCATGCTTCTTCAACACAGATCCTGTAGCTAATAATGTATCACGCCACTTCTTTATGCTTCTAGCAGTTGGAGCATCACGGTTAAACACACGCCGGAACTCCCTTTGAACTCTAATGATTGATTTAAACTCCGCATACCACAAAACAGCTTGCGCTTTCATCTGCGGAGTCGCCATTTTCACAAACAATTAAATCTAAGAACGAGAAACGTATCTTTGTGCCATCTACCGACAGGATTCGAAACTTGGTGAGTTTTTCTGTAATATGAACGTTGTTTTAAGTTTCTATCTTCAACCGTTTGCCAGTAACAAGCAATTGAAATTAGGTCCATTCGAGCGGTCCACCCTGTACTATCATAATTGTGAACTGCTTCTTCTTCCATCTGTTGGTGGACTGATGAACCTCCAAATCAAATCACATTCCTCAGGAATTTCAAAACATCAAATCAAAAGAAAGGTTAAATTGATAAAACTAATAGAAAATCCTAAAGAGCTCATGGTATAGGGAAAAATAAAAAAAAAAAGAGGAGAAATTAATTAATTTTAAATTTCTGGGAATGTGATTTGATGGTTCATAGGTCTACCAAGAGATGGAGGAAGAAGCAATTCACCAATATGACAGAATAATGGTCATGAAAATACTGAACCTCAAACTCGATGCTATTCTTTTTGCAGACAATTTAGCACTTCTGGCACTTTCCGAAAATGATTTGCAACGATCAATATATAATTTACAAAAAATAGGTGCCAAATTTAATATGGAAATATCAATTAACAAAACTAAAATTATGTCATTACATGGGAAGGACCCCATACAAAGTAAAATCTGTCTCCAGAATAAAATTTTAGAGAGATCTAATCAATTTAAATATCTTGGATATTATCTCTCTATCTGGGATGAAAAGGATATCCCTGAAAAAATTACTAGTTATAATAAAAGTTTGGGAATTATTAATCAAGTTATGAAACCATCCCTTGTACAAAAAAACACCAGATTATGTTTATATAACACTTTGGCTAGACCAGTGTTGACCTATGGTAGTGAAGCATGGACACTAAAAAGACAACATGAAAGCAGAATAATGGCTTGTGAAATGAGATTCATGTGCAGAACAGCGGGTTACACCAGATGGGATCGGAAAAGGAACACCGATATCTTAAAAGAATTGAAGACTACACGAATTTTGGAATATATTAAACAGTACCAACTAAATTGGAAACACCATCTTGAAAGAATGAGTTCAAATCGGATCCCCAAAGCTGTTTATAGTTATATACCAAGAGGACAAATATCACTGGGCCGTCCTATGAAATGCTGGAGGGAAATTTTCTATAGGATCGTAACAGACCTTGGCCTAATACTTGGAAGGAAGAAGAAGAAGAAAATACTGAAGATGAACCTATTAGGTTCTGAAATAGGTCTAGATGGAAGATGGAGTATGAGGTGAGGTGATAAAAAGTTTTTTTTTAATTGAATATATACCTCATAGTGTTAATTCCTATACAGTTTAATTTTGAACTGAATGTTAGTAAGTCCCGCGCCATTGACGAGTGGTTAAGGCAAGATGCCTTGGTGCAGAACAACGAGATTTGCGATGTTTCGAGTCTACATGGGGGGGAAGAAATTTTCTCATGGCCAATATGGGACCGGTACCCACTCAGCAATGTGAGGCATTTGCTACAATGAGTAGTGGCTCCAGGTTGAGAAAACTAGCTACAACGGCTGGGGCCCCAAAATGCTGACCACGTCACCCTGAATTAACATATATGGATATGAGACCAGCAGCAAGCATTTCCAGAATTGAGCCTATGTTTAATTTTTTTGTGCATCTCATTCCTATATGTGATTATTGTTTCTAGGTATTTGAATTCAGCCACTTCCTCAAAATTTCCCTCATTTGTCATAAGCTGTCCATTATATAATGTATTTCTTCATGTGACCATATATTTAGTTTTATTGATATTTACTTCCAGTCCTAATTTCTTAGTGTTACTCAATAGTGTGCGTGTTGGCCTTTAGTATCTACCGCTATTGCCCAATAGTACTACATCATCGGCGTAAACCAACAGCTTAGTAATTTCACACCTAACCATCATATTTGTTTCAATTGGGTTTGGGGCCACATTCGAGATAAGAGGGTTACAAGTTTAAATTTAAATTAAAATAAGTGGCTTCCTTCAGAGAGAAAGCTAAATGCCAGGAATTTCATATGAGAATGGTTTCAAAATTTCTCAGAATGAAATACAAAATAACAAATGACCTTGTTCAAACTATTTTTATTTTTCAATGTAACTTCTCCTGTACACTAATCCACTTGGTCCATTGATGTTCCAATATCTTAATTCCATCTTAAAAATTAGATACCTCCAGGCCTGCGAAATACTTGTCAACTTCAGCAATCAGTTCTTTATCATCTTCTTCCTTCCAAGTATTAGGCCAAAGCCTGTTACGATCCTATAGAAAATTTTCCCTACAGCATTTCATAGGACGGCCCAGAGATCTTCTTCCTCTTGGTATATAATTATAAATAGCTTTGGGAATCTGATTTGAATGCATTATCAGTTCTTTATTTGAAGGGAATCTCTGTCCATCAAGGAAAATGTGCTTAAGAAATATATTGAAGTCTGATGGACCCCTATAAGACGGATATGGCAACAATTCCTACCTCATTTTATGTATTTTTGCCATGACACTGACACTATTTGCATTGTATTGATGAAAGTTAAGTTCTTCCTTTGTGCTTAGGAAAGATATGGAAGTCTGATGGTCCCCTATAAGACAGATGTGGCAACAATTCCTACCTCAATTTATGTATTTTTGCCATGACACTGATGCTATGTGCATTGTATTGATGAAAGTTAAGTTTTTCCTTGGTAAATCTGTTTTTTTTTTTTGCATATCTTTTGCTGTAGTTAGTCCAGGATATTAGCGTAGTGTTTGCCCATAATTGTTGTGATCAGTGGGAAGACAACAGAATCCCTTTTAATCCCAGAAAACTGATGCCATGATCTTTCCGGCCTTTGCTTTCATTGATGGTGGAAAATCAACATATTTCCACTGCTTTGACTGTTGTTTTGTCGCTGGGATATAGTAGCAAATACATGTTTCTTCTGTGGTTACGAACAAGCACAAAAAATCTTGTGGGTTTTCTGAAAACAGGCCAAAAACATTGTTCAGATAGATGGGTTTTGATCCTGAGTTAACCATTATGCCACTCATCTAGCACATCATTTTTTCAGTCAAAACCTGATGTGCCTGTTCAGATGATATCTCTACAGGTTCAGCAATTTCTGACACTTTCATTTGGCAATCCTCGAAGATCATTTTGTTTACTTTTGCAATAATTTCTGGGGTGTTGACAGATTTTGACCGACCCCTATGTGGATAATCTTCTAAGCTCTCACAACCAAATTTCAACTAACTGGTCAATTTGACAACAGTTGAATATAGAGGAGCAGAGTTCCCTATTGTGTTTTCAAAATCGGCACGCATTTCATTTGCTTTCATACATCTTTCTTTACAAAGTACAGTCAAACTTTGATATCTTGAAGTGTTTTTGGACAGACATATGCTTCAGGTTATTAAAAATACTTCTTCTTCGTCACAGTTTAGGCATTTTGCTAGCGTGTTCCAGCTCCAAATTGCTGCTCTTTCCATCTTTTCTTTGGTCTTCCCAAACTTCTTCTTCCTCTTGGTGAATAGTTACATGCTGCTTTTGGTATTCTATTCTCAGTCATCCTTGCCAAGTGTTCTTTCCAGTTTGTTCTGTATTTCACTATTGTTGTTTAATTCCTCTACTTTTAGCTGCTGTCTTATTTCTGCGTTTTTTTGTCTGTTCTTTGATATCCTGCTATAGGTCTGAAGAATTTCATTTCAGCAGCTTGGATTCTGGCAGATTGTTGTGTTGTCACTGTCCATATTTTGGATCCATAAACAATAATAGGAACTGCTACTGTCTTGTATAATTTCATTATAGAGTCTTTTTCTGGCTTTATTTTTTAGTGTTCCTGTTATGTAATTAAACTTATTTAGTTTGTTATTTATATCTGTTTCCATTGTGTATGACATTTCACAACCTAGGAAGTCGTATTTTGTCACGTGTTCTATTGGTTTATTTTCTAATATTATCTTAGTCCAAACTGGTTGAAAGCCATTGTTTTATATTTTTCTGATATTATTGAAAATATAAAAAATAAAATAAAATAAAATAAAGTTTGGTACACTACATGTACACTAGATATTTAAAAAATTAGATTCTTTAATTTAATTTTAGTACCATAATTTGTTTTACTTTATTGTTCAAATGTAAATTTTTTCACTTAAAAAATTGTATGTTTGGAAAGAAATCTGTCACTATTTTTTCTTTATACCCTTTTCAATTCCTGGTTCACCTGTAACTGTTCACTCACACTAAAAGATTTCAAAACTCGCTTCTCCAAGGTGCAAACCTCACTGATCAGTACTGGACATGACTAAGTAAGCTGCAGTAAATTCTATAGACAACAATGTTTTTGCATTTTGTGAAGAAAATCCTTTTTAGACACAGTGGAATACCTTATTGAAGTAACATCTCATTTTCACTGCCATCACAGCTCTCGGTAAAGTAAATCATACTTCATCTCTTTTACTGAACATATATATCATCATCCATGCAAGCATTAGGCCATGTGGCCTGTTACAGTCTCAAAGAGAAATTTTCCATCCACCACTGTTATGCCCCAAAATTTAGAGGTTTTTTTCTTTGTTTATTAGACTGAAAATTGATAGTGTGATAGCTAGAAATTATAGTTATCAAAAGGGTATTAAAAATTGATTATTTCCCTATAAATATTTGATATTATAATTATTAGGGTTTTTTTAGACAATTATTTAATTATAAATACATATCCGATGGACGTGTACCAATCACGTATTGGCACGAAAGGATTTCTTACAACCGCTTCCACGTCAGGTGAAAGCGACCCACTTTAAGTATATAAAAACTAGGGGTTTCAACCCCTAAATCATCTCGTCGGTGGCTAGCGATCTCTAGCACCAACGAGATCTCAATGCAGTTGTAACCAGCTCTACTTGGATGTCACCTATAATAATCATTTGTAAGTCTGCTTCTTTATTTTGACTTAACATAAATAATATATGTCTTATACATTTGGTTTGCTGGAATAAACTCAGTTTTCTAACGTAATCGGTCAAAGACATTTAACTTATTAAAGATATTTTATTATTTGCTCAGGTTCATTAAGTATTCAATTGAGGCAATTGGTTCAGTGTAGTAAATTTAAAGATAGAATATTGTTTATCTCTTTAACTAATTTCTATTGTGGTTTTTGTTTATCTTGTTTTACTTATTGTTTTAAACTGTTTCTTTTTAAATATAATATTACTGTTAAAATATTCACTTTATTTATGTGAATGCCTCTGATTCCTTAGTTTTTGCTATCCCTTGCAACGTTAGGTAAATCCTGACCTTGTTTTAATGTTAAGCCCATCTCATTTATTGTACTCGGCCTATATTTTATATCATGCTACCACTTGACAGGAGACGAGCCGTAACAACCACCACTTATGGAAGTTTGATTGTACTTTATTACTACTCTTTTTCTGCGTTAAAAGAATCAATGCTCTGGATGGAGAGCTGTGGTGTGGATGCCTCTCTATTGTTTCTATGTATTGGAAAATTTGGGTAAAAGAAATTTCCAGGTGTATAGTTCACATAGACAACATTAAGCTCACAAAACAAACTTCCTCAAATTATCCCCATCAGAACCATAATTAACTCACAAACTTTCAGAGCAGATTCATTATTACTTAACTAGAAAAGCTATTGTAATTTATATACAGAGTGATTCAGAAATATGGCTATATGTTTGATCACATTTTGTGACGAAAATATTATTATTAAAGGAAATATGATGTTATCATTGGAAAGGGGAATCCTTCAAATTACAACAATAGGACAAAACAAATCACTTACAACAACACTAAGCAAGTCACTTTATTGCTTCAAACTGTTCGCCGTTTGCATCCAAGCATAATTGGCAACACTTTGGGAAGTCATTCATTGCGTTATGATACATGTTTAGAGGAATAGCTCTAATTTCTTCTTCAATCACTAATTTCAGCATGTCAACGGCTGCAATGCTACATTAAACTCAAGTCTTGCGGCTTCACAATAATTAGCATACGTTATTGCCCATGCAGCAATTGTAATTTGCTGTTGCACATTCAACGCCATTTTGACTAATGACATAAGTTCTACACTGTTTTGTTTTATTCCATTGTTGTAATTTGAATAATTGCCTTTCCAACGGTAATTTCATATTTCCTGTAATGGTAATATTTTCATCACACAACGCGATCAAACATATAGCTATATTTATGATTCACCCTGTACAAAATGTTTAAAATAACACTAATTCACTGGCACTATTGAAACCATAGGTTCATGACTGAGTGGACATAAGCTCTCTATACATCTCTACCCTGAGTTAATGTTTTCCAATCGTCCCCTATATAATGTACTTCCCTCAAATCATGGTTAATGTTATTCTCATACCTCCATTCTTGGTCTACCAACTGGGTGTTTTCCCTTTGATTTTCCACAAGAAGCTTCCATGCACCTCCTTGACTCATGCCACATGTCCTGCTCATTAGTCTACGAAATTTAACTGTTATTATATCTGGCTTCTTATAAAGACCATATAGCTTACTATTATGTAATCTTATCAATTCACCTGTCTATTCATCTCTCTTTGATCCAAAAAATTTCCTAAGAACTTTATTCTCAAATACCCTATGGGCTGCATGCAAATACATTAGTCTCTACTCAAATTACTTCCAATCACTGGTGAGCTGACTTTCCGTGAGCAAGTGCAAAGATCGAATTAGCTACCCACTAACTGGTCATGCATGAAAGTCATTGTTTTCGTAATATTGGCAAGAAATTACCCAGAATTCTCAGCGATAAAAATACCTCCGTTATTTTCGTCTGCTAGAGGAATACATTTACGCTTGCATCCCGCAAATAAAACCGTATACAACGATGTATGCTTCGTGCAATATTACGCCAATTCTCTTGTTCTTCCAGTTGAATTATTTGGTAGACTATCAAATTCCTCTTCTCCGCGTATACTGAAAACATGATCGAAGTCTTCAAGGTCCGACATCTTGGATAAAGCAGCAAGGTACGCGGCAAAGTTTCAAACTACATCGGTTACCATCGGGTTGCTCACGATTCGTTTCTCTGCTAAGTCACCTCGCCAGGTAGCTTAGGAATTTCAATAATTATTATCGCATGAACAGATTTTTGAGTACGCAAAAACATATTTGAATGCAACTTTCTCAGCAGAGTACGACTTTTACGGTCTAATGCGTTCATAGGTTCGAGCCGTAGGTTTAAAATAACAGTAACAGCATGAATAACCAAGCAGTTTAGGGCATTATATTTTGGTACAGAGGTGCTCATGGAATTTTGGTCAGTATGGAACTAGTGCCTACCCAGTATCGTGAGGAATTTGGATACTTACAATAAGTAAACAGCTCCAGGTTGAAAACTAGCTATAATGGCTGGGGATCCTGATAACAAGTCACCCCTATAAGCCTACTGGCTAGATTATCATCAACCTCTGTGATTAACACACATGGTCGAGAGGCCAGCAACCGGATGGTAGGTCAAGGGCATTCTAGGACTGTGGCACTATGGAGTTTTAACAGCTGAGAAATCTATTAGCCATCATTGCTAGATTCTGGTTTGAGATTCTAGAACAAGAGATCTGGTTACAGGCATGCTGCAGCTGATGTACTTAGAAAATCCATCACTGTATTCACTTATCTTTGCACTGGCAATATATAGGCCTCTTTTGTAATAAAATTGGAGATTACTAATTCAAACCTCCTGTGTGGTAATTCATGTTATCATTTTCCCATTGGGTTGGTGTTTTCATAATGATTAATTTTGTAGTTTACTGCAGATCCTATGTCCAAAGAGCTTTGATATTTCTTAGTGATTAATTTTGGAGAATGGGTTCCATCTTATGAAATCAACAATTCTTCATAATTGTGCATTGATTGTTTTTAACACACCGTATAATCTGAGCTTTAATTTAATAGATGGACCACATTAATTATTTGTATTTTAGGATTAATGAGTAAATGGCATATAAAAAAATCTTAATTCGTTTAGAATTTTAAATTAAATTAATTCAAGAAATTTTCACTTACCTACAATTTTCAGATAATGGTACCAAACAGCAGTTTTTCTCAGGTTTACTTTTGACTCCTGCACAAGGCCAATACTGAAATTTGAAGTACCAATCCTTTTATTTATTTATTTTTCTGATACTTTTTTACACTCCTGAAAGTCCAAATTCATTCAATTTTAATTAAAATATGTTTTACTTTCGATGAAAATTGATATGATGCTATTTTAATTTGCCCTTTCTTGACAAAACATATATACCCTGTTCGCAATTAAAGTAATCCTCGTCAAAACAAAACCATGTGACCTGCTTGCTTTTCATTGGTTATGGACACTGACATACGTTGTAGAAGCAATATCCTTCCGCTATTCATGCCACATTTACTGTCACTTTTGAAAGGGAGATGACGGCATAGCAACAGAAGACTCAATACTTTCCGCCATTTTGTTTCATGAGAATCGACTGAAGCATGACTTTTCAATTTTTTTTAATTTTTCATCTTTCTTGGAATTATGTTGCAGAGTAGTGTATTCATTTAATTTTTTTTTTGTTGTTGTTTACACTACTCTGCAACATAATTCCAAGAAAGATGAAAAATTCAAGAAATTTACTTACTAATCAATTGAGTTGGTGTTTACTTGATGAAAATCCATATTTGTTAATTAAATGAAAATAAAACATAGTTTTATTTGATTTTCATATTTATTATATAATTCAGTGACAGCTGTTACAGTATACTGTACCTTCTTCAGACATGTTAACAAATTATGAATTGTGTTCCAACTGATCTAAGCAACAATACAACAATATTTATTTAAATTTAACAAAGGGGATTCATTCAAATCAAGTTGAGAATTTAACAGTTTTTTACTACTTTTAAATTTATTAATTGGTTGTAAGGGATAGTGACGTGTGTATAACCTCTCCTACCCAATTCTCATCCTCACCTTCTCGTGGTACAACCCGTTTTCACAAACGAGGCTCTGAGGACCGAGTCACGGCGGTATAACCGTTCCATCAGGTACTGAGTAAATGCGGTATCCTAATGTCTGTCCAGAGACTAAAAGGTAGCAGCCCTACCACTGGACTACTTAGCGTCGGGCCAGTAACCTGTCCTAAGGAACTTCAAAACTACTTTCAAGTCTCAACACGAAAAAAGCCAGAAGGAATTGAAATATGACGACCCACAGCAAAGAAATATGGTTAAAAGAAAACGGCACAATGATATTGTAAGATATGCAACCTGGAATGTCCGAAGCATCCATGAAAAAGAAGAGGAACTAGACAGTATATTTAAAAATAGAAACATTGATATTGCAGTAACTACAGAGACTAAGAAGAAACTTAAAGGAACGAAAGAAACACAAAATTATGTACAAATATATAGCGGTGTCGACAGGAAAACCCATGGACAAGCTGGAGTAATGATTTGGATTAATAAAACCATAAGAAATAAAATTCAACACTACACTTACTGGAATGAAAGAATATTAGAGCTTCGACTGAAAATAAATAGAGGTAATTTGACAGTTCTTGGTGTATATGCACCAGAGGAAGGCCGTGAAGAAGACAATGAAGAATTTTATAAAATATTACAAGAAATTTATAGCAAAATTAATAGAAATGATTACATTCTCATAATAGGAGATTTAAATGCCAGAGTGGGCAATGCTCAAGTCAACAATAATATTGGAACATTTGGCGAACCAACCAGCAATAGGAATGGGACAAGATTAACAGATTTTGCTATCTACAATGAACTGAAAATAACGAATACCTTTTACAATCATAGAAACATACATAAGTATACCTGGCATCGTCAGGACTCAAAATCAATCATTGATTATTTCATTGCAAATAATAAGATTTTTAAATTGTTTCTCGATGTCAGAGCCTACAGAGGATATGATATTGGTTCAGATCACTACCTAGTAGAAGCAAGAATAAGATTTCCACCAAGATGGTTAAAAAAGAAGAAACAACAACAGAGCATAGAACAAAAGTACAAGGTAAAATTATTTTATGATGACAGCATTAAATGGTTATATTCGAGAAGAATTCAGCAATATATGGCTACAACTCCAGAAAGTAATGATGTCGAAGAAGAATGGAAAAACATTAAAATGATAATTCAAAATGCAGCTAATGAAACTTTAGAAAAGTAAATATACAACAAAGAAGAAATAGAACTCTAAAAATCTGGGATGATCAAATAAAACAATTGATTGAAGAAAAAAATGCAGCTTATAAAAAATATTTGAACACAAAGAAAGTAGAAAATGAAATAGAATTCAAACGCTGTAGAGCTATTGTTAAGAGGGAAATAAGAAAGAGACATAGGAAAACATGGTTAAATTTTGTTACACATTTAGAATCAGATTTGCATAAGCTCCAACCTAATGCCTTCAAAATATTAAAACATTTGAATAAAGATATTAAAGAATCTACCAAAATTAATTGCGGAGTAACAAAAGAAGATTTTTTCAATTATTATAAAAGTCTTTGGACTGACAATAGCTATGAAGATACAATTTTCCGAAATAATAATGAGACAGATTCCATAATATCATTGGAAGAATTGAACAATAGTTTAAAGAAATTAAAAAATGGGAAGGCAACTGGCACAGATGGCTTGAATTCTGAATTGTACAAATATGCAGGCAAACAGTTCCATGAAAGACTGTTGTCCTTCTTTAATAATGTATTCAAAAATGCAGATATACCACAAGAATGGAAGACAAGCATTGTTATACCCCTGTTCAAGAAAGGAGACAAGAGAAAAATGGACAACTATAGGGGAATCAGTTTGTTAAACACATGCTACAAAATTTATGCAGACATTTTAAATGGAAAATTGAAAAGTTTCAGTGAAAAATTCCTTATGGAATGTCAAAATGGATTTAGGAAAGGACGATCTTGTATTGATTCAGCATTTTCTGTTAAACTATTGCTTGAAAAAAGAAGAGAATTCAACTTAGAAACACATTTTGCTTTCATAGATTTTGAAAAAGCATTCGACACAGTCAAGAGATCAAAACTCTTAAATATATTGGAAGACAGAAATATACCAAATTTACTTCGGCAGAACATACAAAATATTTACAAAGACAACACCATAAAGATTAAATTAAATAACAGATTTTCTGAAGAAGGAATTATAAATCGTGGTGTGAGACAAGGCTGCCCCCTATCCCCAACACTCTTTGCAATTTATATCAATGAAGTAATATGTTGCTGGAACAAAACATATAAATTTGGAATAAGAATATCAGAAAATAGAAAATTAAACCACCCTATTGTTTGCAGATGACCAAATAATAATAGCAAATTCCGAAGATAATCTACAGAAAGGTCTGTATGAACTTAACAAAATTACAGAAGAATATGGATTAAAGATATCTACAGAAAAAACAAAAATTATGGCATTTCAAGGTGTAGATCCTGTCAGAAGTAAAATTGTACTGGACAATAAAATTTTGGAGCAGGTGAATAATTTTACATATCTAGGATGCAATATCTCATATGAAGAAGAAAAGGATGTAAATGCAAAAATATCTAAATTTTTAAGAATTTTAGGGTTAATAAATTCTATCTTCAAGCCACAGTTAGTCCAAAAGCATTCAAGACTGAAAGTGTATAAAACACTGGCTCTTCCAACTCTTTTGTATGGTAGCGAAGTATGGACGTTGAAACAGAAGGATATACAGAGACTTAGATCTGCTGAAATGAGATATCTTCGGAGGACTGCAGGATACACACTACTAGATCACAAAAAAAATGAAGACATCTTAGAAGAATTACACATGAAATCTTTAGAAAACAAAATTTCTGATTATAAGTCAAGATGGATACAACATGTTCATCGAATGGAAGATCACAGAATACCCAAACTAATGTTAAGATATCAACCCGCAGGAAGAAGAAGACCAGGACATCCACTCAAAAGACTTCTGGATGGTGTTTCTCTTGAGGCCGAAACAGGTCAACAAATGGCCTAAATTCGTGAATGTACTATGATGATGATGATGAAATTTATTAATTTCTACAGCCTCCAAAAGATCTAACTTCTTACCCTTATCACAAATATGTAAAATTTCAAAATTTGGATCAAAACAATGATTAAATTGGAATAGGTGGTTAGCATATTTTGAATTTTCTAAATTTCTGTTATATGCTCTCATGTGTTCCTTTATCCAAGAGACAAACTGGTAGACCTTTTATCTCTCGGATAAAGGAACACATGAGAGCATATAACAGAAATTTAGAAAATTCAAAATATGCTAGCCACCTATTCCAATTTAATCATTGTTTCGATCCAAATTTTGAAATTTTACATATTTGTGATAAGGGTAAGAAGTTAGATCTTTTGGAGGCTGTAGAAATTAATAAATTTAAAAGTAGTAAAAAACTGTTAAATTCTCAACTTGATTTGAATGAATCCCCTTTGTTAAATTTAAATAAATATTGTTGTATTGTTGCTTAGATCAGTTGGAACACAATTCATAATTTGTTAACATGTCTGAAGAAGGCACAGTGTACCGAAACAGCTGTCACTGAATTATATAATAAATATGAAAATCAAATAAAACTATGTTTTATTTTTATTTAATTAATAAATTTACTTACCATTCATGAAGAATAACACGTATATTCAGAGGACATATTCTTAATTTAATGAAGGGAACTACTTTTTTTGCGTACTTATTGCTTCTACAACGTACGTCGATGTCCATAACCAATGAAAAGCGAGCAGGTCATGTGCTTTTGTTTTGACGTGGATCACTTTAAGAGCGAACAGGGTATAGTGTATCAAGTAGTTTCCCTCTTGAGATTTCACCTATTAAACTTTTAATAAACCTGTTACTGAAGGGGTGGACAGAAATTGGGAGTACTTCTTTATAACAGTTGATCCTCAAAAATAAAATATAGTAATTTTAAAGAAATGGACATTGAATTCATGTGATTAATATAATAAATTTGGGAATTTTTTTACATTATGAGGTTTCCTTAATAAGAATCGTGAATTCTTCTTACCCTCATACATTTATGTTTTTTAACACAGAACTGCACTATTGGGAATTATGTATTTCCCGATACTGCACTTCTGTGTTAAAAAAACATAGATGTATGAGGTAAGAAGAATTTACGATTCATTTGATTCTTATTAAACTCTGATATTTATTTAAAAAATGGCTCATATAATAATTCATAAAAGGTGATAAAAATCAACATTAGCTTTGAACATTTTAAAGTATTTTTACTTGTTATTTTCTAATAATGTTCATATTTACTTCAGGGGTCCTCATCTAGGGGATATGTGGATGGCGACCACAAGGTGCCCAAGCTGAGCAAAACATTTCTTCCACTTACTTGTGTTTTGCACTCTTTTAACTTTACTATCTAACCTCTCTTGGTTAACTCTTGTTTTTTCGACCCCGACGCTATTAGGGCATCCGAGGGCTAGGGAGTCTTTCCTTTCTTCCATTTCTTCTTTCCTTTATTTTCTTTTCCAGAAAAGCCTGACCAGAGGCTATAAGATGGCAGGTCCATCACTGGTCTTGCCTTCCTTTGGCCAGCAACCAATCGAAGGGACTATTATTATGCTTTCAAGTCTTATACGAGAATTTCCTGGAGGACGCTGAAGGGAAAATTTTCTATAGGATCGTAACAGGCCTTGGCCTAATACTTGGAAGGAAGAAGAAGAAGAATGCTATAAACATTATAATTATAGTGATAAAGCCTGACCAGAGGCTATAAGATGGCAGCCCTATCACTGGTCTTGCCTTCCTTTGGCCAGCAACCAATCAAAGGGACTATTATTATGTTTTCAAGTCTTATACGAGAATTTCCCGGAAGGATCAAACTAATGACGACCACTACGCCAATTTTGGAATATATTAAACAGTACCAACTAAATTGGAGACACCATCTTGAAAGAATGAGTTCAAATCGGATCCCCAAAGCTGTTTATAATTATATACCAAGAGGACGAAGATCACTGGACCGTCCTATGAAACACTGGAGGGAAAATTTTCTATAGGATCGTAACAGACCTTGGCCTAATACTTCGAAGGAAGGAAGAAGAAGAATTATAGTGATGAAATGAATAGATCTTAGATTCAGACTTCATGTAATTATTGGAACTACTTTTTACTAACATGCTTATTTCGATGCCTCTTTCTTCACTTTTCATCTCATCACCATTTCGGATTGGAGGCAGCAGCTTGATACTGGCATTTTATTGACGTAGTGTGACTATTCCTTTATATTTCAATCTGTAATTTTTGACATAAGGAATTGAAGCATCTATGAATAAAAAAATGTTAATTTCTTAAAATCACTACCACTGATATTGTTTATTTTTATATGTGGGTATTAACTAACTACCTCACTCACTGATACTATTGTACCTGTAGGTTCATGGCCATGCAGACACAAGCTCTCCATACATCCCTATCCTGAGCTGTTTTCTAATCATCTTTTTTTATATACCTTGTACATATTATATATTTAATTTGTTAAATTTAGAGTAAATCAAAATGCATTATAAATATTAATTGTATTGTATTTATAACATGTAAGGGGCACGCCGTAGCGTAGTGGTTAAGGCACTGAGCTACAAGCCGGAGGGTTGAGGGTTCAAGTCCCGTTGGGGGGTCAGGATTTTTAAACTGGCCCAAACCCTCTGACAGCACTATGGCCCTGGGGTCGACTCAGCCTCTAACAGAAATGAGTACCAGATGCTTGTTCTGGGGGTAAAGGCGGCCGTCATGCAGGGCTGACATGAAGTGCCGATTGTCTAGAAAAAGTGGGAGCCTTAACCTCCCACTACCCCAAGGGCCTCCTGAGGCCTGTTGTGGGATCACTTTACTTAATCGTTTATGTATATTGTAACTTAGATGATAGACTTTTTTTTTTGTATTTTTTAAAACCTGGTTGAGTGGCAGACAAGGCCTTAACTCTGCCAGGTAAAATAAAGCTATTATTATTATTATATAATCTACTTCCCTCAAATCATGGTTAATGTTGAACTTATATAGGAATAAATCACTATGAGGTTTAATTTAAGATTACATTAAAATGCTTCATACCACACCTCATATCCAGTCTTCTAAGTAGACTGCAGTTTCAAAACTTTAGCGGCTTCATCTTCAGTACTTTCTTGTCGACTGATGTTATGTCAATCAGAAGAACTACTTCTTCAGAAGTAGCTACTGCAGATTTTAACTGCTCACGTTTGGTTAGAAAAACACAAAACAGATGTAAACACAAAATTATTACAACAGTTGGAAAACACAAATGAACTCACCATATGGGAAAAAATTTACTTACAGAAGAACAATGACTAAATTATGCATTTTGAAATTCCTGGAGGAAGGAACCTCATTAGCAAGTTCATTGGACCACAGGAAGAGGGAGCAGGTTAAGAATCAGGGCCGACAACTTAAAAATCAGTCTGTAATAGCTGAAGATGGGGTTTAAAAAGCCTTGAAACATATTTTTAATATAATAAATTTGGGAATTTTTACATTATGAGGTTTTCTTAACCTTTACACTGCTATGAACGGGTATATCCATTGGCAAAGAAAATGCTTGCTGTGCTATGGGTGTGTATATCCATTCTCAACTCCAAACACCTGCTAGTTATATAATACGTATTGCATTGCTTTCAAACTAAGCAGGCATATACTGCCATCTCCTAGGAACCTAAATAAACTTTTTCCATATTTCTCCCTGCATTGAGCAAGGAGGATTTTAAAGGCTGGAAATATCTCAGCAGTGAAAAGGTTACTAAGAATCAAATGAATCGTGAATTCTTCTTACCTCATACATCTATGTTTTTTTTAAACACAGAACTGCAGTATCGGAAAAAAACATCTTTTCCATCTTCAGCTGTTTTCACGACTGTCAATTTTTTCTTTTGTCGGTAATTTTCTAAACTGCCATCTGGTGTACTTTTGAAGAACTTTATAATCAAACTTGGTTCGTCTGGAACCTCTAAGAAATTTGAATTTTCTGTTGGAAGAAACCCCAGTCAGAATAATGGCTTGTGAAATGAGATTCTTGCACAGAAAAGCGGGTTACACCAGATGGGAAGAATTGAAGACTATGCCAATTTTGGAAAATATTAAACAGTACCAACTAAATTGGAAATACCATCTTGAAAGAATGAGTTCAAATTGGATCCCCAAAGCTGTTTATAATTATATACCAAGAGGACGAAGATCTCTGGGCCGTCCTATGAAACACTGGAGGGAAAATTTTCTATAGGATCGTAACAGGCCTTGGCCTAATACTTGGAATGAAGAAGAAACCCCATTTTAGAAGACTGGGTCTATAAATTAACATGAGTTAAATAAAAATATTATTCATCAGATGCAACCAGTTCTCATACTTCGGGGACTATTACAACAAAGCTATAAGTTTATAGAGGTATGTATTTATATATAACTAACTCACTGGCACTATCGAACCCGTAGGTTCATGGCCGTGTGGACATAGCTTTCCATACATCCATACCCTGAGCCAATGTTTTCCAATCATCCCCTCTATAATCTACTTCCCTCAAATCATAGTTAATGTCATTCTCCCACCACATTCTTGGTCTACCAACTGGGTGTTTTCACTCTGGTTTTCCTACAAGAAGCTTCCATGCACATCTTTCATTCCCCATTTGTGCCACATGCCCTGCCCATCACTGTTCTCATTATATCTGGCTTCCTATAAAGACTATGTAATTCATTGTTATGCAGTCTTCTCCATTCACCTGTCTGTTCATCTCTCTTTGGTCCAAAAATGTTCCTAAGAACTTTATTCTCAAATACTCGTAATCTCTTTTCCTCCCTTAAAGTAAGAGTCCATGTTTCGCATCCATACAATGTATTTATATATATAATAAACACAAATATTCCATTTAAAATCTGAAAAGACAAATGTCTAAACATGTTTCACACTTTGGTTTTAAATAATGAAGTATGAATCATATTATAAATATTGAACAACAATTTACACAAACACTAATGCAATGGAGAAATTGAAGAGTACAATGATTTATAATAGGGAAGGGATTATTTATATTTAAATTAATATTGGGAAGTAAACATTATGAGGTTATATCATTAATAGTGAGTGGAGAACATATTTTTAACAACATTATGAGGTTATATCATTAATAGTGAGTGGAGAACATATTTTTAACAACTCACCTCATATACTTTCAAATTTCTTTGATACCGGCGGTTTCAGACAATATCTTGTCCCTCTTCAGTCATGGCTTCCACTGATGAAATTCTCTGGTTGTTGATCTCTCCAGGGACACCACCTCCTGTGCTGCCATCTTTGGTTGGGATTATAAACCTTGTAATTAAATTTTTATCCACCGGAATATCGAAGTTCATAGATTGATATTTATTCTTCTGAATGAATATCTTTTCCCAAATTGTCAATTCCAACGGTTTATCCAATTGTTTCAAAAGTTTTGCCTCTTTTTCAATTTTATGATGTTCTAGCAAACTATGTGCAGCAATTGCTGATTTTTCAATTTCACAATTTGTAATATTTCTAAAATGTTCTTTAGTGGGTGTTTCCAAATTCCTTTTTGTTTTTCCTATGTATACTTTGCTACAATCCTTACAATTTATTTGATAAATTAAAATTGAAAAAGAGGCAAAACTTTTGAAACAATTGGATAAACCGTTGGAATTGACAATTTGGGAAAAGATATTCATTCAGAAGAATAAATATTGATCTATGAACTTCGATATTCCGGTGGATAAAAATTTAATTACAAAGTTTATAATCCCAACCAAAGATGGCAGCACAGGAGGTGGTGTCCTTGGAGAGATCAACAACCAGAGAATTTTGTTTATTTTTTATTTCACTCACCTCATACTTCATAACTCCTAACATACCCAGGGTTTCGTCACATCCTTTGTGACATTCTCAATGCTGTGTCATGTTCACAACTCACGTGTCACAGCATTGAGAATGTCACAAAGGATGTGACGAAACCCTGGGTATGCTAGGAGTTATGAAGTATGAGGTAAGTGAAATAAAAAATAAACAACATTAAAAAACCTCATAGTGTTATTTCCTATCTACATAACTTAACCAGAGAATTTCATCAGGTGGAAGCCATGACTGAAGAGGGACAAGATATTGTCTGAAACCGCCGGTAACAAAGAAATTTGAAAATATATGAGATGAGTCGTTAAAAATATGTTCTCCACTCACTATTAAGGGATTATTTGATAATACTCATTAATGTATGTATGTACCAATACATAGAGTATAGGATGATGACTCTTTGGGCTAGATTGGGATAGGAATGCTGTCTGGATAAATGAAGATTAAATTAAATGCTTCATATTGTCTACTGAAACTTACGGTTAAATTAAATGTTTCACACCTCTCCTCATATCCAGTCTTCTAACTAGGCCGCGGTTTCAAATCCTTGGCGGATTCATCTTGAGAGGGTACTGAAGATGAATCCGCCAAGGATTTGAAACTGCGATCTACTTAGAAGACTGGATATGAGGAGAGGTAAGAAGCATTTAATTTAATCTTAAATTAAACCTCATAGTGATTACTTCCTATAAAAGTACAATACTGAAACTTCTTTGTCAATAATTTTGTTCACTATGAAATGGACAACATTTGTAAATAATATTGTTTAGTTGTTTCTTGACTCACCTCATACTTCTTAACTCCCAAGCAGACTCGAGTTTCTTCACTTCATTTGTGACATTCTCAATGCTGTATTATGTTCACAACTGACGTCCAACGGCTCCCCCTCCTGTAGATTGACCTCTGTGCCATCTGATGGCTGACCGACGAACTTTCAAATCAATCCCCTCTCCTTATCACCGTGTATTTCAAAATTCATTGTTGTGTTTTTATTCTTGCACATGTAAATTTTTCCCCAAATTGTGAGTTACTTCGGTTTTTCCAATTGTTTAAGTAATTTTGTTTTGGTTTCTATTCTATGTGTGCAGCTGTTGCAGATTTTTCTGTTTCTCCATTTTTAACATTTCTGAGGTGTTCCTTCAATCTTAAATGTTAAAAATGGAGAAACAGAAAAATCTGCAACAGCTGCACATGCCTGGTCAGAAAAACATAAAATAGAAACCAAAACAAAATTACTTAAACAATTGGAAAAACCGAAGTAACTCACAATTTGGGAAAAAATTTACATATGCAAGAATAAAAACACAATTATGAATTTTGAAATACCCGGTGATAAGGAGAGGGGATTGATTTGGAAGTTCATCGGTCAGCCATCAGATGGCGCAGAGGTCAGTCTGCAGGAGGGGGGGCATTGGACGTCAGTTGTGAATGTAATACAGCATTGAGAATGTCACAAAAAAGTGAAGAAACTCGAGTCTGCTTGGGAGTTAAGAAGTATGAGGTGAGTCAAGAAACAACTAAACAATATTAAAATAAACCTCATAGTGTTATTTCCTACCTACATAATTTAATTTGTAAATAAATTGGGATTCAGATTTTAGGTAATTGCCAAGTTGTGAAAGTTAAGAAATAATCATTCTCATGTGAATAACAGATTTTTTAATGTATAATATACGTACGGCATTTAAGTATTTGTACTGTTGAGCAAATACTTTCTATTGTAATGTGATGTACAATTTATAACTTTGACAATAGAAAAAAACAGAATTGTAAAATGTAAAGTTATAATGAACTTTGAGCTTCGAAACAAGTATCAGAGAGTCAGCTCAGAAAACTGCACTGAACTTAAAAAAGTTACAGCATTGTGATAACAATGGAAAAGCTTCACATATTGAAATTTGTTTAAATATTGAAATAACCATATCATGCATCTGTTAGATGAAAATGACATTTTATTTGCTAAAAATTCCTCACGATGTGATGGCAAGATGAGAGAATACTGATTTGTATCATTTTTAAAACACTACATTATGGAAAATGAGTTAAAGAGATGTAAATATAACACTGTCGAAGAGAGACTGTCTTCAAACATAAGACCAGATCTCATTAAAAACCACCGAAAAATTCATTTAATTTACCTAAATGTTTCTTATTAATCTTACATCAACCATTAATGTTTTAAGTCCAAAAGAATATAAATGATGAAGCAACAAAAATGTTGAAACTACTGTCTATTATTAAGTCTTACTATGGAGGAAACAACTCGTTCGTTGATAAACATCCATTTTAAGATCATATTTACAACAAAATACAATGAATCTCTCATGATTTACATGCAGTGTGTATATTTGAAGTTACCATCTGCTACTAGCAAAAATACTAACAAATTTGTGTTTCACCACCTTAAAAAAAAGATTTAGTCTATTTAGTCATAGTATTTGCAGAATATACACTATCTTAGAGATTCTTTTTTTAAATTTAATCATTGAAAATACTATAACATTACAATATATGGTAAATTAATTCAATATCAAGCCTCCAGTTTCATGGTGACTAACGTATTAGTAAAAGTCGTATTCCCGGTGAAATAATATCCCATAAATGATTTAAGTTCTTGCAATGCAACTATAATGAAAATAAAGGAAATATAATGAGAGATCCCAGGACCTGGGTTCAAACCCCAGTCTGAGTATATAATTTTTCTCTTCAAATATAACTTATCCACCATTGAGATGTATGAAATGAATAATAAATACATCATGATGAGAGACATTAAAAATAAAAACATCTCTCAATCAACATTTATTGGAAATGTTAATTCCCAAGCAATTAGTCCATTTTCTTAAACTGATCAAATTTCTTCCTGATCTCTTCCATGATACAACAGACCTAGAAGACCCTTAGCCTATCAACCGACTAGCAGCCTCGTTTCCATATGTGTTAATTGTGCAGAGATGAACAATCATCCAGTCAATATAAGGGTGACACGTGGTCAGCATGCCAGGTCCCAAATCATTATAGCTGGTTTTTTCAACCTGTTCTTCTCTAATATTTTCTTTCAATCTTTTCTTAAATGTGTCAATTTCTTCTCTGATATTTTAATCAAATCTAGTAATGTAATACATTCCTAAATATTAGAAATGAAAATAAAATTTAATTAATTTAATTTAGAGAAATTTGAATTTTTTAAATTTATTATAATTTTTATAATCAATACTAATGTTTACATTTCAAATGTAAATAATCAATAAAGAAGTGAGAGCAACCAGCATAGAAGTTAGGCAGTAAATGCTTCATTCAGTTTGCCAGAACCATTGTATTTATATCCTTTCTGATGAATGCTACAGAAAAGTTGAAACATTATATAATTTTTCTTCAATTGAAGTTAAATTTACTTAGTGTATTCACTAATGTATTCTAATTTTATTTTGTATTCTTCACTCATGGAAGAGCAGGCATTGCCTGAATGTATGAAGGGCCAAGTTGTAATTTTCTTTCCTCTTTACATGATTTTGTAATATTTTAGAAATAAAATAATAATTTCATATAATTCTAATATGCAAGCAAACTTCATTTTTTTTAATCGTTGAGGGATTAAAAATGTTTTGTAAGTTCATAGGGAATTAAAATGTTACAGTAACAGGCTCTTAACCATAAACTGTTATTTTTATAACAGTTATATTGAACAAACAAAATGAAAGATTAAATGCAACATGCATAACAAAATGAAATATTGTATTTATTAAGGGATTAAACAGAGATTTATCCAGGTTAATAAGTGACTCATGGATTAAATTTCTATTTTAATCCCTTGTTATATAAATGATATTAAGATTTTTTTTGTAATGAATGAGTTTGCCAATTTTGTAATGCTCAGCAAATGAGAGATTCATTGGCAATGTGTTATACTGAAGAAGTTGCCTGTTTCCTTCATGATAAGAACAATCATTAAACCAAATTACATCCAGTGCACTCACATTTTCAACAAACACAAATATTTATAAACATTATTGAAATTCACAATATATCAGTAAAAATGTGTTGCATTCTTATTGTTGCCAGTCTTTTTTGATGATCATGGAGAATGTACAGTATTGTTCACTATAGATTATTAATCATCATCACCATCATCATCAGGAACTTTCAATGAACTGTACCTTAACAGTCCAAAAATGTGTCTAGGAACATTACAAAAGTAGGGAGCATCAAGATAATCAGATCCTTGTTGTGATCAAGCATTTCAGAGCTTCAATAAAATTACATTAAACATGCTATGGACTTAAGTCATCACTCAAACTTAAATTATCTTATACTCTTTCAAGTAAAACCTGAGAATAATTCAAGTATGACATTCACATTCAAAGGGCACTAGAATGAATGATGTTAGATTGGGAATTAAGTAAAAAATATAACTAGCCTTATTATAATGACTTATGGAGATGCTTTGTTTGGATTATTCATATTGAAATAAATATTATAAACATGTTTTATATGATATAACAAATAAAATACTGTGATAAGGAATTATTTATATTAATAAAATATAATAGTATCATACATAAAAACATATGATTTTTATATTGTATTGTAAGCCTATGTTTTCCCTTTACAGAGATTTAGGCGCTCTCCCCTACAGGGAAGAAATTGAACCATACTAATTTAGTTACACTTGTTTTCGTATAGATATCATTTTGAGTGGTCCGTGGTCAGCGTTCCACCTCAAACTGACATCTAGGAAAGCAAGGTAGTACTAGGACGGGAAAATTTGATAAATTTTGCTTAGAGGCCTTTTTATTCAGGCTTAAGGATTTTTTACGAGCCCGAAAATCTTCAGACTCGGGACCCACGGCTTAAAGTCCCTCCCGGAGGACTTGCTCCTTGGATTTTTCCATCCTAAAAAATCCATTGACCCCGGCCGGGTTTGAACCCGCGACCCTCGGGACCAGAGGCAAGGAGCATAACCACTAGTCCACCGCGACTCTATCAAAACCTTGAATATTTCTCAGATTTCACACTAACAAGTGCATTTTTGTAAGTATATTGTAGGTAGATTGTATTTTTTATCCATATCTCAGAATTAATCAAAACATAAATCCATTTTTTCTTCTTCTTATAAGTAATTAAAAAAAATTAATTTTGAACAAGAAATTATTAAATGCCACTTTTTAGTAAACCTCACTCAATTTTTACTCAAAGAAAATACTCTGAAAATAAATTTATGTCTAGCTAAGTGAGAAAAGAGTAAAAGTTGAATTTGAATGATGACATTATATGCTTGTAAAGGAATTTGAGATTATTAACAACTGGGCCAGGTTGGTGTTTTGAATTTTGCCAAACAAATATTTGCTTTTATTTACAAGACAAGTTCTCTAATATTGAAGTTTTATTTTTTACACGTTAAAGTATTGTAAATGCATTGATGACTTTGGTCAACATTTTTTAGTACCACGCCATAAAATTTTTTGCTGGTTGGTGACTACGTGCACTTTTACAAGAACCTCCCCTGAGTAAACTAATTACACGAGAATACATTTTTCTTCCAAGATGTGTTAACTAAAGTCAAATGATGGCTAGTCTGAGAGCAATAATTACACTGGTCGACAAAAATGAACTTTTTTCTTTCACAAGAATAAAAATATGAGATTTTAGAAATATTTTTCATTCTGAATTTAAATATCATTTCAGTTTTTTCCTATCGGGCAAGAGTTTTCTGTGATATTCATTTACATTTTTAATAAAATCCATTAACTGTAACTCATTCTGACTTACCTAGAAAGTGGTACATAGTGATTTTCGGGCATATTTTGCATCTGAAACATCCAGCATATTAGAACTCCACTTGCCTTGGTACCTCTCTTCCATTGTGGAAATTTGCTGATGAAAACGCTCACTGTGCTCGAGACAGCCCTTAAATACAGCTTGAATAAAATCGCTACATATAAGGTAAAGGTTCCTATGACAGTTCAAAGAGAATGCTAAAATCAATTTTAAAAAAGCATGTCACAAAAACTGTGCCTGATGGAAAAATTCTGACTACATATCTGAATTCAGTATGAAAAAATGCACTAGATTCACTAATCAGATTTCTTGTGAAGAAAACATTGTTGACCAGTGTTATCAGATTTATTAAAACTATTATTATAGTTTTGTTTGGAGTCCATTACTTTATCATATTTTGGGATCTTTGTGCAGAGTAATTTAACGTGTTTAAACATCTTTTTATGTAGAATCTATAATCTACTGTATTTATTTTCCCTTACTGGTTTTAATTTTGGTATATTGGTGTTCATAACTTTAGCACTTTACTTTCAAGTGTAAAACAATTCAATAGGCTTTTCTGTGCTTTCAATCTGAACAGCCATTTTAATGGTGAAATTAAATGTTTCTTACCTGTCCTCATTTAAATCTTCTAAATTGATCGCGATTTCGAGACCATAACTGTCTCATCTTCAGAACTTTCTTGGTGACTGGTGTTATGTCAATCGGAAGAAACTCTTCTTCTTCCCTCTGTTGGTGGACCGATGAACCTCTGGATCAGGTCAAAATTCGCGGGAATTTCGAAGTTCATAAGTTTTCCTTTGTTTTTCTGAATGTGGATCTTTTCCCAAACCGTGAGTTCCTTTTGTTTGTCTATTTGTTTAATTAGACTGGCTTTTGATTCAATTAAATGTTTTTTGGACCAAGCACGAGCAGCTACTGCTGACTTTTCCACTTCTCCATTTTTTATGTTTCTAAGATGTTCTTTCATTCTTGTTTTCAAATTTCTTTTCGTTTTTCCAATATAAATTTTGTCACAATCCCTGCATTTTGTTCTGATAAATTCCTGATTTGTTTTCATTTTCATTGCTGCTCATGCTTGGTCCGAAAAACATTTAATTGAATCAAAAGCCAGTCTAATTAAACAAATAGACAAACAAAAGGAACTCATGGTTTGGGAAAAGATCCACATTCAGAAAAACAAAGGAAAACTTATGAACTTCGAAATTCCCGCGAATTTTGACCTGATCCAGAGGTTCATCGGTCCACCAACAGAGGGAAGAAGAAGAAGAATTTCTTCCGATTGACATAACACCAGTCGCCAAGAAAGTTCTGAAGATGAGACAGTTATGGTCTCGAAATCGCAATCAACTTAGAAGATTTATATGAGGAGAGGTAAGAAACATTTAATTTTACCATACATTAAACCTCATAGTGATTAATTCCTATAAAAATTAAATATAAGTCATTTTAATGATAAAAATTCATACCATGACTAATAATATTCCATGAGTGAATCCAGTCTAAATATCACATCATTTTGAAGTATATAAAAAGTCTGAAATCCACATATGTTAATTTGTGCTTTATCTCACTTTGATTAGTACTGGGCACTTAATATTATAATGGATACACTTCTGGTATGAATATATATAACACAGTGCTTAATAAGAGCCATTTTAAAGAAATGCTGGTAACTATCTGCAATTATCATGAAGGATATTTAATGTTATAGCAATGCATATTTATTTTATGGTTTAGTTAATTGAAGAAATCACATATGAATTAAAATATAAAACAAAAGTTAAGGATAGAAAAAATTTTGCACAGACAGAGACTCAAACCCGGGACCTTTGGTTTTCTGTACAAAATGCTCTACCAACTGAGCAACCGGGGCGAGTTCTTTCAGGGTTTTTTTCCTCACTTGTAAGACAAAAGGCCAGGAAGCTTAGGGTCCAACAGTCCCCGAAAATTATCTGGCCATCATCCTTCACCGATGTGGAAAGCAATGGGAAGCTACCGCACCTATAATTCCCTAGTAAAGATGCAAAGCATAGCATAAAAATGCTATGATTGCAGTGAAAGACCTGCCCTTGGACAGAATTACTATGGATGGATCTTTCTCTCTTTTAATATCCATCCATAGTAAATCTGTCCAAGGGCAGGTCTTTCACTACAATCATGCATTTTCATGCTATGCTTTGCAGCTTTACTAGGAATTATAGGTGTGGAGCTTCCCATTTTTTCCACACCGGTGAAGGAAGATGATGATGATGGCCAGATGATTTTTGGGGACTGTTGGGCTCTAAGCTTCCTGACATTTGTCTTACAGGTGAGGAAAAACCCCCAAAAAAAACCTCACCCAGGAGCCTGTCATGACCGGAAATTGAACCCGGGCACACTGCGTGACAAGTCAGCATGCTACCTCGAGACCACAGCAGTGGACTCTTACTAGGAATTATAGGTGTGGTAGCTTCCCGTTTTTTCCACACTGGTCAAGGAAGATGATGATAATGATGGCCGGATTATTTTCGGGGACCGTTGGACCCTAAGCTTCTTGACATTTGTCTTACAGGTGAGAAAAAAAAAACTCACCCAGGAGCCTGTCTCGACCAGGAATTGAACCCGGATGTGCTGCATAACAAGTCAGCATGCTACCTCGAGACCACTGCGGTGGACTCTTTTAATATAATAGTTAAAAATAAATTCAACCTTGAGATCCTAGTTAAGGAAATTAATATAAAATTATAGAATATTCACCTGAAAGGTCCGTCTCCTCAACTTAATTAATCATTTAACTGTAGCGCTTTCGGGACTTGTCCCATCATTGGCAGGATTCAAAACTGGTGTTTCACTGAAGATCTGGTAGAGGGGGTTGCATGTATTTGGTTCGTTTTCGTTTATCAGGCTGTCGTTGTGAGCTGCTTTCATGATTTCCATCTCTTCGAGTACGTTTATCTTCGCTGGATTATTTTCTCTGTGCATTACTGTTAGGGTGTTTTCAATATTTAACACCCTAACAGTAATGCACAGAGAAAATAATCCAGCGAAGATAAACGTACTCGAAGAGATGGAAATCATGAAAGCAGCTCACGATAGCCTGATAAACGAAAACGAACCAAATACATGCAACCCCCTCTACCAGATCTTCAGTGAAACACCAGTTTTGAATCCTGCCGATGATGGGACAAGTCCTGAAAGCGCTACAGTTAAATGATTAATTAAGTTGAGGAGACGGACCTTTCAGGTGAATATTCTATAATTTTATATTAATTTTGAATAAACCTCAACGGAACACATCATGAATCTTGTAAAAAACTAGTTAAGGAAGGTGAGGATGATAAGTTCGGAATATTATTTTGAACATACATCTTCATTATCCCAGATCATTGAACTTAGCTTACACAACATTTAAGCCTGACATCTCCCCACTGCTTGATTCCTAATTGTTTCTTTTAGGAGTTGGTAATCCCAATGACAACTCTTAAGATCTGAGTTGATTAAATTACTGCTTCATTGACTAGCAGTTAACCATACAGGGAGTCTTAGGGCCGCATGCAAATACATTAGTCTCTACTCAAATTACTTCCAATCACTGGTGAGCTGACTTTCCGTGAGCAAGTGCAAAGATCGAATTAGCTACCCACTAACTGGTCATGCATGAAAGTCGTCGTTTTTATAATATTGGCAAGAAATTACCCAGAATTCTCAGCGATAAAACCACTTCCATTATTTTTGTCTGATAGAGGAATGCATTTACGCTTGTGTCCTGCAAATAATACCGTATACGACGATGTCTACCGCGTGATATTACGCCAATTCTCCTGTTCTTCCAGATGAATTCTTTGGTAGACTCTATCAAATTCCTCTTCTCCGCATATACCGAAAACATGATCGAAGTCTTCAAGGTCCCGACATCTTGGATAAAGCAGCAAGGTTTCAAACTACATCGGTTACCATCAGGTTGCTCACGATTTGTTCTCTGCAAAGTCACCTCGCCAGGTAGCTTAGAAATTTTGACAATTATTATCGCATGAACAGATTTTTGAGTATGCAAAAACGTCTTTGGATGCAACTTTCTCAGCAGAGAATGACTTTTACGGTCTAATGCATTCATAGATACAACCCTTAAAAATAACTACTTAACAAAAAATAACTTCAGTATCCTTAATTATATGTTGTTACGCCTCACTTTAAATATCTTTTCAATTGTCCTCAGAGATGCAATAAAGCCCATTTCAGATCCTATCCTCAGAAAAAATGTCTATGATATAACAGGAAATCATGTCAATTCTTCCGATTCCGATTGAGGGTCTTTCCACTTTTCAGCGGTTGCCCTTTTACCAGCCGGCTGCTGGCCCTTCACATCCACATGTGTCAATCACAGAGGTAGATGATCAACAGCCAGTGTAGGGGTGACATGTGGTTAGCATGTCGATGTCAATTCTTACTTTTGCAAAAGTAATCAGATTAAATGTAATACAGTATATTATTTGATGGTAAATATTATTTTAAAATAATCTTTAATGTTTTACCTTTTTTTTACTTCTGGGAGTTTAATTTTTGTGATAATATCCTGAATTCTGTCCAACTTAAGATCCAATATTTGAAATTTGTAAGATCACTTTTTATGCTGCAACAAACATGGAAACACAAATAGCAGTATCAGAATATATCAAATGAATTGTATTATTAAAACAAATCTAAAAAATAGGTTATTTTTACTTAGACTTGATTCCAGTTTACAAAATATCTGACTATGAATATTATTATATTAATATTGTTTAGTTGTTTCTTGACTCACCTCATACTTCTTAACTCCCAAGCAGACTCGAGTTTCTTCACTTCATTTGTGACATTCTCAATGCTGTATTACGTTCACAACTGATGTCAAACGGCCTCCTCTCCTGCAGATATCAGTTGTGAACGTAATACAGCATTGAGAATGTCACAAAAAAAGTGAAGAAACTCGAGTCTGCTTGGGAGTTAAGAAGTATGAGGTGAGTGAAGAAACAACTAAACAATATTAAAATAAACCTCATAGTGTTATTTCCTACCTACATAATTATTATATTATTTTATTTTAAGAGAAAAATATATGCCTGAATTCAAATTTGAACCCGATGTCTGCGGTTCTGTAGTGTTGTGACCACTGAGCTACAGTCAAAAATAAATATTAATTCTCTCCTTTCATATAAATTTCTGTACGTCGAGGTTATGAACTTTTCGTTCTACACACTGTCTGCGGCTTCTTTAACAAGAAGACTTTATTGGGAATTAACACCACATTTGTAGCCAGTGAAGCCTGGTAGCTCAGTGGTCAGAGCACTGGTGTATAGAACCAGAGACATTTGGTTCAAATCCTGATTCAGGTGTATATTTTTCTTTTCAATTTAAATTTGTCTTTAGATGAGAAGTGATTAATTTAATATCTAAGATCAAAGAATGTTATATTATATAATAAATTTGGGAATTTTTAACATTATGAGGTTTTATTAATAAGAATTATTTCTGATATTACAGCTAATGAAATCCCCTTTTTGCACAATATATCATCTAATTGATCATCTTTATAGTTAATCCCTTGTACATTCCATGTGCTAAAAAGCAAAAAGGCTTCTTAAAAGAATTGAAGACTACGCCAATTTTGGAATATATTAAACAGTACCAACTAAATTGGAAACACCATCTTGAAAGAATGAGTTCAAATCGGATCCCCAAAGCTGTTTATAATTATATACCAAGAGGACAAAGATCACTGGGCCGTCCTATGAAACGCTGGAGGGAAAATTTTCTATAGGATCGTAACAGGCCTTGGCCTAATACTTGGAAGGAAGAAGAAGATTAATAAGAATTAAATGAATTCTTCTTACCTCATTCTATGTTTTTTAAACACAGCACTGCAGTATCAGCAACCATTGTCACTATCCTCAGCTGTTTTCATGACTGTCAATTTTTAATTTACCGGCAAAAGAAAAAATTGACACTCGTGAAAACAGCTGAGGTGGTGACAATGGTCGCTGATACTGCAGTGCTGTGTTTAAAAAAACATAGAAGTATGAGGTAAGAAGAATTCACGATTCATTTAATTCCTATTATTATATTAGTTAACCAGCACGACTTCAGAAATGGTCTTTTTTTTGGAAATGTAATTACTGTGTATTCAACTGAATAAGAATTTGAGAAATGTTAAACACAAGTAACACTTTTAAAGAGAAAAATTATACGCTCAGACCGGGACTTGAACCCGGGACCCTTGGTTTTCTAGTCCAAGTGCTCTACCATTTGAGCTACCTGAGCAAGTACCGATCTAAACGCAAATCTTTCTCTATATACGTTGAAATTCCCGCCCACCAAATGCTTTGAAGCCTTTGCTTCTATCTTTGCAAATGGCGGCTCCTATGCAAAGGTTTCAAAGCATTTGGTGGGCGGGAATTTCAACGTATATAGAGAAAGATTTGCGTTTAGATCGGTACTTGCTCAGGTAGCTCAAATGGTAGAGCACTTGGACTAGAAAACCAAGGGTCCCGGGTTCAAGTCCCGGTCTGAGCGTATAATTTTTCTCTTTAAATATGATTTATCCATCATTGAGATGTATGAAATTAATAATAAAAACATCACAAGTAACACCATTAATTGAAATTTTCTAAATTACATTCCATTCTTTGCTCAATTATCTACTGAACTGAGGAGTTCATTTTCAAAAACATTTCACTTATGCACTTGTGTATAAAGTATTTAGAGAGTTGTTTTTGTATTTAATATCAGCTTCGTTAAACTCCATCAATAATATTAATTTTTTCTTTAGTCTTTGGATGTTTAGTTTTGTTTGGCAAAATGAATGTATGAAATAATATAAAATGTATTAAAAGTTTAAAGTAAAAAAAATGATGATGGGTTATACAGGATCTACAACTTTTTAGCTTAAGGGCCTGGCCGGGTGATGCATGTTACTTCAGCAGTTCCCAAACCAAATTACAAAACAAAACATGCAGTCAGTAACCATTGTCTTCACACAATATTAAAACACACCTAAAATTTTCAGCTATACATGCAGAAAATTAACTCCTGCCCATTAAAAAAAAATCCAAAAACGCATTTCATTCTAGTCACAAAACAATATAATGCTCATATAATATTAATCTGGCTTAATTTTCTTTAAAAGATAGATGTTAAACTTTAAATTTTAATAAATAATGTGTTTTTACTGTATGTAAATGATTGAAAAAAAATTCTAAACAATTGAACTTTTAATTAAAATTACAGTGGGACGAAACACTATGAGGTATTTACATTAATGAACGAGTTGGAGAAAATGCTATCTCACCTCATAAAGTTGCGTGTCTTCACGATACCAGTTTCAAAAGTATAGTATTACTTCCATCTTCAGTCAAATTCCATCAGTTGGAATTTGAGTGAAGATGGAAGTAATACTATACTTTTGAAACTGGTATCGTGAAGACACGCAACTTTATGAGGTGGGATGTTAAAGCATTTTCTCCAACTCATTATTTAATTCCAACTGTTGGAATTTGACTGAAGATGGAATACTATACTTTTGAAACCGGTATCGTGAAGGCACACAACTTTATGAGGTGAGATGTTAAAGCATTTTCTCAAACTCATTCATTAATTGAACTTTTATAGGAATAAATCACTATGAGGGCCCTATGTGGTGCCGGGTTGTAGAATAGCACCATGGGACCTCCCAGTGTAGTAAAAGGCGACTAATAGGAGCAGCAAACTGCTGTCCTTAACCAAATATCCTTTAATTTCATAGCATTCCTGTACCCCTGGGGATTGAGTAGCTCATAATCTCCAGTTACCTTTCCTAAATTATCCATCTTATACAAACACCTACTGCTGGTCTGTGAACTAGGAGGTGCATCAATGCTGAGTAGATGTACTAATAAATACCAACAGCCACCTGATCAGTAAGCCAAGACCCTTGGGAAGTGGTTTGGGTGAAGCCTGGTGCCCTCAAACGAGGCCACATCAGCTAGGGTATGGAACCCCAACAGAAGACTACCTGGCCCTCCAGGTTGGGGGTTAGGCATGCGGCTGACGACCCATCCTGTAAAACTGTCTTGTTAGGAACCCAAATATGAAGCCTTGGAAGGATTGGATTCTGCAGGAGGCTCATTGAGGAGACAAAGGTCCTTATTAGGCTGAAGTACCATTTAAGAAGAAATCACTATGAGGTTTAATTTAAGATAAATTAAAATGTTTCATACCTCTCCTCAAAATTAATCGTCTAAGTAGATCGTGATTGCAAGGTCTTGGCGACCTCATCCTCAGTACAGTCTTGACTGATGTTATGTCGATTGGAAGAACCCCTTCTTCTTCCCTCTGTTGGTGGACTGATAAACCTCCGGATCAGGTCAGAATTCACAGGAATTTCGAAGTTCGAAGAAAGAAAAACAGTCTGGGAAAAAATCCACATCCAAAAAAACAAGAAAGATAAACTCATGAATTTCGAAACTCCCGCAAATTTTGACCTGATCCAGAGGTTCATCGGTCCACTGATAGAAGTAAGAAGAAAACTGCCAAGAAATGACATAACACCAGTCGACCAGAGGCTACTGATGATGGAGATAAGCTCCAAAACTGCAGTATAGAAGAAAAAGGATAAACATTAATTTAATTCTTAAATTAAACCTCATAGTGTTCTTTCCCTGTGAAATTTAAATAAATGGTAAATATAATTGTTACAATAAGGACATTAACTTTGATTTAACTCATTCGCATCAAAAGACGAGGTAGACTCGCCGGCAGTTAAATATCCTTCTTTTGTTAACAATTATGAATAGTAGAGGAATGTGTTTTGCCTTCATCCTTATTGTGATTTCAAGTACCGTTATCTTTTGTTTGTTTTGAAAATAGGCAATATAATTTATGGTAAGTTAAATCCGGTTTCTGGGAAAATGCATTGAGCATTTAAACTTGAAGTGAATGGGTTAATTCAAATGTCAAAATAAAATGTTGTATGTAATTCATAAAACATTTTAATACAGATATCATGAAAAAAAAAACTGCATCATTGAGGACACGAACCTGCGATCTTCATTAACAGAAACAGTGACCGCATGCTTTACCGCTGACCTAACAGGACATGTAGGAGTGTCTTCAGTTTATGCCACATAACACAGTAGCTCAGGGACTGCACAATTATGACTAGTTTTCCAGTTTGAACCCAGCGCTGTGCCGAGTAGGACTTAGAAGAAATGTGCGTTCAAGAGATGACTTTTTTTTTTTTGTCTAAGGGTGTAGACCCACTGCTTGGGTCTGACATGTGATAAATGGAATTACATTTTTTATATTTTTTCCAAGATCAAAAAATTAACACAGCAACAAAATAATATTCTCTATTTTCACTTATAGAGAGATATGTTGAATTATTTGTTTCTTGATCTGAAAGTAGTACTCTTGTTGTAATAGGGCTATTTTAGTAGTGTTTAAAGTAGTATTTTACATTTTAGACAGTACAGGGTGAATCATAAATATGGCTATATGGTTTGATCGCGTTGTGTGATGAAAATATTACCATTACAGGAAATATGAAATTACCATTGGAAAGGCAATTATTCAAATTACAACAATGGAATAAAACAAAACAGTGTAGAACTTACATCATTAGTCAAAATGGCATTGAATATGCAACAGCAAATTAAAATTGCTGCATGGGCAATAATGTATGCTAATGATCGTGAGGCTGCAAGACGTGAGTTTAACATAGCATTGCAGCTGTTGACTGTGGGGAAGTGGAGAAAACGACTGCTGGAAATGGGAAGGATGCAGAAAATCAAACCTCCTGGAAGGCCTCGCATTAGCACGGATGCAGAAACAACAAAAAGAATTGTGGAGGTGTTCGACGCTAGCCCACAAAAATCAACCCGCCAAGCTGCACATGAGCAGTGATTTGTTTTGTTCTATTGTTGTAATTTGAAGGATTCCCTTTCCAATGATAACATCATATTTCCTTTAATAATAATATTTTCGTCACAAAATGCGATCAAACGTATAGCCATATTTCTGAATCACTCTGTAGTAGCAACTTGCAGTAGATTTTACTTTTAGAATTGGTACCATGCCTTCTTATAATTAGTAATACTGCAAGTATTTGAATCAAATACATCCAGAGGTTATAAGAATAAGAAACTATCTGGTTCCTTGGATAACCTCTTGGGTCCCTACATACCTCTGCCAAATATTTATTTTCTCTAATAATTAAAAATACTTTGAAGCTGCCAAATCTAATATGGAAATATCAATTAACAAAACTAAAATTATGGCATTTCATGGGAAGGACCCCATACAAAGTAAAATCTGTCTCCAGAATAACATTTTAGAGATCTAATCAATTTAAATATCTTGAATATTATCTCTCTATCTGGGATGAAAAGGACATCCCTGAAAAAATTACTAGTTATAATAAAAGTTTAGGAATTATTAATCAAGTTATGAAACCATCCCTTGTACAAAAAAACACAGTTTACGTTTATATAACACTTTGGCTAGACCAGTGTTGACCTATGGTAGTGAAGCATGGACATTAAAAAGACAACATGAAAGCAGAATAACGGCTTGTGAAATGAGATTCATGTGCAGAACAGCGGGTTACACCAGATGGGATCGGAAAAGGAACACCGATATCTTAAAAGAATTGAAGACTACATCAATTTTGGAATATATTAAACAGTACCAACTAAATTGGAAACACCATCTTGAAAGAATGAGTTCAAATCGGATCGCCAAAGCTGTTTATAATTATATACCAAGAGGACGAAGATCTCTGGGCCGTCCTATGAAACGCTGGAGGGAAAATTTTCTATAGGATCGTAACAGGCCTAGGCCTAATACTTGGAAGGAAGGAAGAAGAAGCTAATATAGTAAGTGTATTTGTAAATATTTTCTGAATATAATATTTCCTTTGATCACCTATGTCTATGTTTGAATTTTTTTTTAAATCTATCTGTAACTGTGTCTAATGCCAGACAACTGCACTTTTCATGTGAACTTAACATGTGGCAGAAACATCAAATTTGTGTGGCCTAAGGCATCCTGCCTTGATACAAAGCTATAGATAGGACTTGCTGGTTTGAATCCCCATGAAGGAAGAAATTAATTTTCACCACTTTGAACCCCAGCAACATGAGGTGTTCGAGTAGCTACAGTAAGTAATGGCTTCAGTTTGATACAACAAGCTATAATAGGTTTCAGACCCGTCATGCTGATTATGGCACTCCTATACTGGCAGAATGATTGTGCAACATCTGAGATTGTTACATGTGGATGTGAGATCAGCAGTCAAATGGTAGGCTAAGGACATTCTAGACTTGCATGACATTTAGTTTGAGTTTTGAAGGTGAAATCCAATGTCAGCATATGACCCTACTCTTTTTGATAAGCACTTCCATTGCTTAGGCAATGGACAAAACATTATCAATAATGTTCTTTCTCAGCATTTTGTGAAGAAGTTCAGAATATAATCCAGACATGTGTATTATTTAACTTTTATAGGAATTAATCACTATGAGGTTTAATTTATGGTGAAATTAAATGTTTCTTATCTCTCCTCATATATATTTTCTAAGTAGATCGCGATTTTGAGACCACAAAGGTCTCATCTTCAGCACTTTCTTGGCGACTGATGTTGTGTCGATCGGAAGAAACTCTTCTTCTTCCCTCTTAGGGAAGAGTTTCTTCCGATCGACACAACATCTTCCCTAAGAGGGAAGAAGAAGAGTTTCTTCCGATCGACACAACATCAGTTGCCAAGAAAGTGCTGAAGATGAAACCTTTGTGGTCTCGAAATCTCGATCTACTTAGAAAATATATATGAGGAGAGGTAAGAAACATTTAATATTTAATTTTAGGAAGTTATATTTTGAGGTTATTTTAATTATATTATTTTTGGTCTGGACATCTTACCTCAATATTAATGTTGATTTGTTCTTGGACATGTTTCAAAACAATTCTGGGAAAGCTGACGATAAAACAGAATTGTTTTGAAACATGTCCAAGAACAAATCAACATTAATATTGAGGTAAGATGTCCAGACCAAAAATAATATAATATATAAGAAACATTTAATTTCACCATGTGTATTATTTACTACTTATAAACTGTATACCAACATCCCTTTTAGTCCCAACGTTGAAATTTTTCATATTAAAATTTTCAATGCTGCCTTGTAATCAGGATTACAAGACAGATATGCTACCATCTCAGCCAATGTGATGTTTTTCTTTAATTTAATGATCATATGACTTTATAAAACAATTAAGAAGAACACTTTTTCAGTTCGTAAAGGTAAAATATGGGAGATAAATATTACATGAGCATCAAGGTAGTATGAATAGATTACTTACAAATTTATTATAAAAACATTCACAATATATGAAGGAAAATGAAAGAATTAACACAATCATCAAATTACTCCAACTCACTCTAAAACTTCAGTATATTCATCATCTGTCACACATTCTTACTACAAAAACAAATTTAGAAAAATTGGTGTCAAAATGACTATTACGTTCTATACACATTATATTTACAGGGTCAATATCCTTCAGCACCAATACAAGTTTTAAAGTTATGCTATGTTCTCCCACCTCTAAGTTAATTAAAGGTGGAGACAACTATCACAGAGAGCTATCAGTTCAGTACGTTTGGGAACTGCATCAACAACTGCATGAATACACCTTCGTATCGCTCTGTATATATCTTATATTTATATATATATAAGTAAAATTAATTTGATCTATTTTTTTTAAAAAACACACACACTAAAACAGTGATACAAGGTCAAGAGGATCAGAGAGCTGCTTGGGATTGTCATGTACAGGGCTCTCCAAAATCCTGTTCATCTAAGCACAATTTCAAAACTTCAATAATAGTAATTGGAAAATTGTATATAAAAACATTTCTTTTCTAATAGCTTTTCCAATGCATTATGTATGACCGCCAAGAAGTATTTTAGTAGGTCCTTCAAGGGTTTCAAATCACCCTACTGGACATATCTACCATACTAACAAAATCAAAAACTTTTTTTTAAATTGCACAATCAACATACTTTCATATTTGTAATTCTAAAAATCACATCTAATAATTGAAAAATATGCTATCACTTTTATAAATCAAACAATTAAAAAAATCCTTTCAGGGAAACATTATTTACACAAATATCAAGAACAAATTTTATACTGCCATTCTGTTCACAACGATTAAAATAAATACACAATGTTCAAAACAGCAGCCAAAGACAATTAATTACACTGTATAAAAAAGCTCCTATTTGTATCAAAAGTCTGGGAGTCTTAAAGAAATACCCTCCACAGCCACATAACCTATAATATCTCAACATTTAAACTAAGTCAATTATAAAATACATTCATACATACAAAATGTACCAGGCTTCCAACATAAACCCGGACCGGCCTCACGGTGTTTCACCCGTCAGGCAGCGCTCTCTCCTCGTCCGCATTTCACTCTGCCAGCCGCTCGTCCTTGAACTAGTCAGTTTACTATCGTTCAACAAGATGAGACGTCAACTGACATTAGAGCAGCGCATTTATGTGTGTAAATGTTATTATAAATACGAATCAGCTCGTTGCGTTCGCGAGGAATTTATTCGGAACTTCCCTGGACAATTACCTCCTTCCAGATCGACAATCCATGATCTTGTGACTAAATTTGAGACCACTGGTTCAGTACAAAATAAGAAACACACGCAAAGGCATACGGTTCTCATCGAAGAAAAATTAGACAAAATTGGCGAAAATTTGGAACGTTCACAAGTAGCACAAGTTGGGATTTCAGTATCTTCTGCACATACAGCAACAAAATTGTTAAAACTCAAACCTTACAAGTGTTCATTGTCTAAACCAAGGTGATCCCATAGCACGTGTGCGGGAGGACAACATTTCCAGCATTTTCTATAAGGTAAGAAACAGTTCAAGGACAGGTGGCAGGCAGGGTGAATTGCGGGAGGAAGAGACAGCACTGCGTGCCGGGTGAAACTCCGTGAGGCTGGTCCGGTTTTATACTGGAAGCCCGTTATAATTATTATTAAGAATCAAAGAAAGAGCACATAGGGAGAGAGAGAGCATGCTTTTAAAACATATCTATATGATTAATCTTGTAAGAAAGTAAACGCAAAAACACAGGCTATAACCTTACATGTATTTGTTAGATTATTACCTAACGTAAGTATATGTAATTCCACAGCCCGCTGTACATAGTCATGTGATTCCTCTATGTCTCAGTCAATTTAACAAAGAAGTGTTCTATTAATCATGGACCAATATTAGATTATCAAAGACATTTGTCCAAATTATACTATTTGACTGCTATGTGTAGTCATTTTGTTAAATTTTGTATATAATTAATACTTAATTTTAGGAAGTGATTTTTGAGGTTATTTTAATTATATTATTTTTAGTCTGGTCATCTTGCCTCAATATTAATGTTGATTTGTTCTTGGACATGTTTCAAAACAATTCTGTTTTATCGTCAGCTTGTCCAGACTAGTTAGATTTATGTTGCACACCCTGGATGTCAGCTTCATCCTGTGGTTGGCCAAAGAACCTCCAAATAAGGTCACGCTCCGTCGGTATTTCAAAATTCATAACTCTGTTTTTGTTCTTCTGACTATTTGGGAAAAAATCTATATTCAGAAGAACAATAACAGAGTTATGAATTTTGAAACACCGACGGAGCGTGACCTTGTTTGGAGGTTCTTTGGCCAACCACTGGATGGAGCTAACATAAATTAAACCAGTCTGGACAAGCTTACAATAAAACAGAATTGTTTTGAAGCATGTCCAAGAACAAATCAACGTTAATATTGAGGTAAGATGATCAGACTAAAAATAATATAATTTGTATATAATATTCATCGTAACTTTTGATAGTAAAGTCTAATACCAGTCAGAATGAGATTGTCTTTAACAAGAACTAAGGTTAAGGTAGAATTTTTTATCACTCGCCTCATATTGTTCTTCTTATTTGACTATAAACTAGTTTCGGAATATAGTTTCTGTTCCATCCTCAGTATCATCATGACCGTTGTTCTGTCATCTTGAAGAGCTGTCCTTCGCTCCTTCCATTGGCTGACTGAAAAACCTCGAAACCAGGTCATTCTCACCGGGAATTTCAAAGTTTGAATGACCTGGTTTCGAGGTTTTTCAGTCAGCCAATGGAAGGAGCAAAGGACAGCTCTTCAAGACGACAGAACAACGGTCGTGATGATACTGAGGATGGAACAGAAACTATGTTCCGAAACTAGTTTATAGTCAAATAAGAAGAACAATATGAGGTGAGTGATAAAAAATTCTACCTTAATGAATATACCTCATAGTGGGAATTCCTAAAATAAGTAAGAACTAAGATATTTCTAAAACTGGTATTCTATCAAAATTTTATATAAAATCTTGAAAACAGTATTTTTTTCTAGGTCCATGACAAGAGAGTTCTCACTATGAAATCAGTAAATATAATTTTTTTATGTATGTTTGAAATAATTAACTTTTTCTTTATTGCACATTTATATTCAACTGTTAGCATTACTATTATACTCACCGGAATTATGTTCATTACTTACTAGCAATTAAAGATTAAAATATTATATTTATATAAAAATAGATTATATTATGTGTGATAGATAATAGATCAAAACATGAATAAAACTAGCGTCAAATACAATTTTAAGTATTCAAGATTTTAGATAATGGATGCCAGCAGAAGCACTTCTAGTACTAGTATTTATCTAATAGAGATATATTTAATATCTTACCTCTTTAACGTACAGAAAAAAATTTATGTCTGAACTGGAAATCAAACCCTGGACCTTCAGCTCTACTACTTGAGCTATCTAGAAATTGACTTAGACTTTCACGGCCAGTGTTGCTATGATGATCTTGAGGCTTGTAGTTCCCCGACATTTCGCCAGAAACTGTGTCCAGCATCCTCAAGGGTTGTCTTGAGACTGGCAATTTTGTCGACTACCTGCCCTATTTATACATTTATCCGCGACGTGTTCTCTGTGCGGTCAACCAGAAGGCAGATACAATTTACGAAGTAATGGACCGCGCAGAGAACACGTCGCAGATAAATGTATAAATAGGGCAGGTAGTCGACAAAATTTCCAGTCTCAAGACAACCCTTGAGGATGCCGGACGCAGTCTCTGGCGAAACGTTGGGGAACTACAAGCCTCAAGACCACGGCCAACAGCCCGGAAATCTTCTGCAAGATCATCATAGTAACTCCGGCCGTGAAAGTCTAAGTCAATAAATTATGAATTGTGTTATTATAGTACATATCAACTGATCTAAGCAACAATACAACAATAATTTATTTAAATTTTTAAATTTAACAAAGGCGATTCATTCAAATCAAGTTGAGAATTTAACAGTTTATTACTACTTTTCAATTTATTTGTGATAAGGGTGAGAAGTTGGATTTTTTGAAGGCTGTAGAGATAAATAAATTGAAAAGTAGTAATAAACTGTTAATTCTCAACTTGATTTGAATGAATCGCCTTTGTTAAATTAAAAAAAAAAAAATATTGTTGTATTGTTGCTTAGATCAGTTGATATGTACTATAATAACACAACTCATAATTTGTTAACATGTCTGAAGAAGGTACAGTGTACCAAAACAGCTGCCACTGAATTATATCTTAATAAACATGAAAATCAAATAAAACTAAGTTTTATTTTCTCAATATATGTTCTGCAGAAGAATTTTGGCCCACAATGTAGTGATTACAAACTGTGCACGGCCATCTAAGTACAAGTAGAAACCAACTATAAGTATATTATATTACTACAGTTTTTGATTAATGAAAAGTTTTTTTTTCAAATCCATTCAAGTGGCAACACTGGAATTGGCAAATGTAATATTGCTGAATGATAACATTTAAGTTAATAACTCATTTGTTTAGCAAATGTGCATGTCTAAAAATATACAACCAATAAGTAATCATTAAAATTCATCGGAGAACATATTGTTTAAACAACTCACCTCATAGGATTCATGCTTCCATGATATCGCGATTTCAAACATAGTCATGTTCATCGGAGTCGGAGTTATGGCTGACGATGAACATGACTATGTTTGAAATCGCGATATCATGGAAGCATGAATCCTATGAGGTGAGTTGTTTAAACAATATGTTCTCCGATGAATTTTAATGATTATACCTCATAATGTTTACTTCCCAACATTAATTAAATACAATAAGGAATTATTAATCCCTCACTCTAATATTGCTAATGTTTGTAATAATTTTATCTTTGTAACGATTCCATTCAATCTAGATCCTTGATGCAATTCCTCAAGATAAATTTCTTCAATAGGCTGAGCTCCTCCAAAAATTAATTAATTGTGATACTCATCTAAACTCCTAATACTTGAAATAATATACGTATAAAGCTTGAGTCAATGAATGCTGATATATAAAAAGAAGATTGATTTGTAAATAGTTTTTTATCTTATATAATATTCCAAAAGTGTAAATCTAATGTATTATATTTACAAGCAAATGAGCAAACTATTTCAACTCTTTCATAATTTGATTTGATTCTTTAGGCGAAGGAATCAATTCTTCTGATTCATTATTTTGACTTGTTCAAGAATTAACCTAACTTTAAATGTCAGCCATCAAAAAAACAATAAAACATTATTTCTGTGAAATATGGCAAGAGCAGATATAGACAAATTCGAGAGGACAAAAGTAATCTTTAAGATCATCTGAATTGCTTAACTGGATTTTCATAACTTTTAAGATTTGACAGAATGAAGGTAATATCATGTTACACATGTGGGTGTGTATATATATATATATATATATATATATGTGTAACATATGTAAGTAAACATAATCAAATTAATATATATATATATATATATATATATATATATATATATATCTCCCCTTCTGCCACTTCTTAGATTTTACATTTACCAAAGGTAATAATTTCTGTAAAAATAAGTTACAAGATTTTGGCCATAATTACAATTACAATAATGTAGGAGTGTTTGCAATTTCAGGACTGTCAGCCGAAGGCCATGCTTTCCTTTTGCTTTCTTTTAGAAATTAGAAATATAAGTTCATGTTGAATTTTCCATTAATTCTGGATAATCAAAATGAACAAAAGAGAAATAATCAAGTATGTCTCATCTACATTCAGAACCATTGAAATACATACAAATAGAGTTTTCACCCAAGGCAAATGAGTTAAAATGACAATTACATTATTAGATATACAAAGTTTCAGGCAAATGAGTTAAAATTACAATTACATTATTAGATGCACAAAGTTTCATGAAAACTAAATTCTCATATTTGTAAAGTCAACTGTATATCAATATTAATATTTTCTGGCTAATATCAACGAGGTCACATTATTTTTATTAACAATCTTGTTCACTTTTAAGTTATCGCGACCATGTACATAAATACATGATTTAACATAGCTATAAGTAAAACTAAGTATATAACAGGTACTATGTTTAATTCAAATCAAAATGGCATGATTCATGGCAGGGTTTTCTTATTAGTAACCAGAATTTATGTTATACAATAAGATAAGAATAAGTTCCTTGCCATTCTCTGTAAATATATTATCTTTGTCCACGAAACAACTTCACTCAAACTCTCAAAAATGAGTACACATTATATTATATCAGCAAACTAAAAATGTTTTATAAACATATTGCACAGTTATTATTTTTTTTACATCAAACTGCCAATTGAATATTTTGTATTTTGAAATAAAAAAAATAACCAGAATTATGGAATAAGGAAGAAAAATTCCACTCTTCATGAAGGTGAAATTTGTAACTTAATGATAAAGAAAACTATGAACAGGAGAATAATTTTTTTTTCCATTATGACATATCTATTTTACGATTTTATTATTAATTTAACACTTCTCATTGAAGGATAAATTATATTTGAAGAGAAAAATTTTTGCCTATTTTCTCTTCAAATATAATTTATCCTTCAATGAGAAGTGTTAAATTAATAATAAAATCGTGAATAGAAGCCCTACTGGCTATAAAGTAGTGTTAAATTCCCAATAAATGTCTTCTTAACTAAGAAGCCGCCATTTGCAAAGATAGAAGCTATGGTTTCAAGCATTTGGCGCGAGGGAATTACAACGTACATAAGAGAAAAATTTGCGTCTACATCGTAACTCGCCTCGGTAGCTCAGTTGGTAGAGCACTTGGCCCGGAAAGCCAAGGGTCCCGGGTTCGAGTCCCGGTCTAGGCGAAAATTTTTCTCTTCAAATATAATATCTATTTTACTTTGTACACTATACTGAAAATTGTGAAATAATCTCTGCTATATTCATTTTGAGAAATCAAATAAAAATTATCTATTTTATTGCACTACTCTAACATGTAATAAATTTCTACTACTATTATATAAATTGGAAAAACAAAATACAATTTATTTTAAATATACAACATTATTAAAAGACGATTGATGTTGCTAAATGTATAGTGTTCTGTCCTTTTCGGGTAAGCCTGTTATTTATTTGAAGACCTCCCTAAAACAACATTGTATATTAATTTTTTGGTATGTGGTGTTTTCAGTGGTATAGCATTGTGTATAAGTAAACTTTTCTTTACGATAGATGAGAAGCATTTGGCAACAATGTGAGTTGAGTAATTTCTGAGTAGGAAAATTTGCATTTAAAGAATAACATTGTATATTGATAGTGAAATGGTGGACTCCAGAGTGAGACTTTAAACGAAGGCAGGAAAACAAAAATACATGCTCAAAATGGAAACAGAATTTCTGGTTTCAGGACACAGTTTTTACCTTGCAACTACATTTTCTTCTTCTTCCTTTCCAGGATTAGGTCAATGTGACCTGTTCCAGTCTCAAATCCATCGTTTCCTTGGCCGTCCCAAAGATCTTTCCCATGTGGTTTGTAGTTGTTGATCTTTTTGGGTAATCTTGTATTGTCCATTCTGTCTAAATGTTCTTTCCATCGATAGTTGTGCTCTTCTAGTTTATCAACTATTGAAAATATCTCCAGTTCATTTCTTATTGATTCATTGTGTGATCTATCCATGCGTGTAGATCCTTTTAGGAATCTTAAAAATTTCATTTCAGTGACTTGAATGTGTGAGATATCTTTTTTTGTAACATTCAGATCCATATAAAAGAATAGGAACAGCCATAATTTTATAAAACCTGAGCAGAGTTTCTCTTCGAGTCTTTCGGAGATTTCTTCTTGTGGTGCCACACATCATTTGATATCGGTTTAATTTATTATGTATATCCCAATCATAGCTATATGTTATATCTAAACCAAGATAGTTAAAGTGTGCTATTTGTTCTATTATTTCATTATTGATCACTATTTTTGCTCTGATTGGCACTTTGAAGTCTCAAGTGCAAAGTGCAAATATGCAACTACATATTTGCCTTAATAGATAAGAAGAAGAAAAAAAACTTTGAATGTCATTACCCGTCTGAGTGGAAATATGTTATAGCAGAAGCCAGTTTAAATACAATCAAAATGTCTGTTGACTTAAGCTCTCTTGAACATGCCATGAAATGTGATACTACCTTGAAAATTACATCAGTAATGTGACTCAAATGTATGTCGGATGATCCCAATGTCGGTTTTGTAAGACGATTTAGCGCTTTTGGCACTTTCCGAAAATGATTTGCAACGATCAATTTATAATTTACAAAAAACAGCCTGCCAAATTTAATATGGAAATATCAATTAACAAAACTAAAATTATGGCATTTCATGGGAAGGACCCCATACAAAGTAAAATCTGTCTCCAGAATAACATTTTAGAGAGATTCATGATGTGTTCCGTTGAGGTTTATTCAAAATTAATATAAAATTATAGAATATTCACCTGGAAGGTCCGTCTCCTCAACTTAATTATCATTTAACTGTAGCGCTTTCGGGACTTGTCCCATCATCGGCAGGATTCAAAACTGGTGTTTCACTGAAGATCTGGTAGAGGGGGTTACATGTATTGGGTTCATTTTCATTTATCAGGCTATCGTTGTGAGCTGCTTTCATGTTTTCCATCTCTTCGAGTACGTTTATCTTCGCTGGATTATTTTCTCTGTGCATTACTGTTAGGGTGTTTTCAATATTTAACATGAGATGTCCTTCATGGATAACGTGTTATAATTTTATATTAATTTTAGAGAGATCTAATCAATGTAAATATCTTGGATACCATCTCTCTATCTGGGATGAAAAGGATATCCCTGAAAAAATTACTAGTTATAATAAAAGTTTGGGAATTATTAATCAAGTTATGAAACCATCCCTTGTACAAAAAAAAAAAAAAAACACCAGATTATGTTTATATAACACTTTGGTTGACCTATGGTGGTGAAGCATGGACACTAAAAAGACAACATGAAAGCAGAATAATGGCTTGAGAAATGAGATTCATGCGCAGAACAGTGGGTTACACCAGATGGGATCGGAAAAGGAACATTGATATCTTAAAAGAATTGAAGACTCCGCCAATTTTGGAATATATTAAACAGTACCAACCAAATTGGAAACACCATCTTGAAAGAATTAGTTCAGATCGGATCCCCAAAGCTGTTTATAATTATATACCAAGAGGACGAAGATCTCTGGGCCGTCCTATGAAACGCTGGAGGGAAAATTTTCTTTAGGATCATAACAGGCCTTGGCCTAACACTTGGAAGAAGAAGACTAAATCACAATAATGTTCAGACTTGGCAACAACATTTCCTAGCAAAGAGAAATGATGGGACTAGTCCCAAAAGCGCTACAGTTAAATAACTAACAAAGTTGAGGAGACGGACCTTTTAGGTGAATATTCCATAATTTCATACTTTAAAGAGAAGCAGCCACACAGCTTATCATATCACTTGTATCCCTTCAGTTTCCATGTCTGTACAATGGATCGATTGCTTTCACAGTTGGAAAAAAATGAGATCTCATATATATATATATATATATATATATATGTACATAGATCATCGGTTGATTAATGTCTTTGACATCGTCCAATTCCAAATAGCCAATTTTGTTGGTTCATCCAATCTCCTGGTTGTAGATGTTTCTCCTTCATGTTTCCATTCCAAAGCACATTTTGGTAGCCAATCCTCTTCCATTTGCTAGACATGTCCATACCATTTTAATTGCTGAGTTTTAATATAATCTAAAATAGTGTCTTCAATCTTCATTTTCTCCCTTATAACTGAGTTTATAATTTTTTCTCTTCTTGAAATTCTTGCTGCTCTTTGTATAAAATCCATTTCCGTTGCCAAAAGATACTTATTTGTTTTTAGATATATGTAATTACATTAATTCTAGATATCTCGATTTTTATGTGAATTTGCATTCTATGTAAAAAGATGAAAAGCTTATCAGTAACCAGGTGTAAACATGAAAGGATAATTTGCTGGCCTTCAATGGAAAACATTTTTTTTTATTTTTTAGAAATGTCTCTAAACTATTAAAAAGTGTTTGTAAGTAACTTTGATTTGTATTTTGAATTGTTTCTTGACTCACCTCATACTTCTTAACTCCCTCACAGATCCAGTTGTGAGCATGAACAGCATTGAGAATGTCACAAATACAGTGACGAAATCTGGATCTACGAGGGAGTTAAGAAGTATGAGGTGAGTCAAGAAATAACTCAACAAAATTAAAATAAATCTCATAGTGTTATATTTGAAGAGAAAAATTTTCGCCTAGACCGGGACTCGAACCCGGGACCCTTGGCTTTCCGGGCCAAGTGCTCTACCAACTGAGCTACCGAGGCGAGTTACGATCTAGACGCAAATTTTTCTCTTATATACGTTGTAAATAATTTCATTGAGAAATGTTAAATGAATAATAATAATAAAAAAACTCATAGTGTTATTTCCTACCTACATAACTTGATTTGTATAACAATTACTTTAAGGTATAACAATAAATTCAAAATATACAGATTTACAACATATTCCAATAAACACTTCTTTGTTATATACAACTTTATTACATAAAAATCGCTAATAATTCTACTATCTGGCAAATATTGGATTTTAAAGAAGTTTTATAATTAACATATAATCAAATACATTCTCCAAAATAAAAAGAAACAACAAACAATTTTTTCTGGGTAGTGTGTAGTTTTTTGTGTTTTCTGAAAAAACCTGAAATAATTATATCTTCTTCTTCTTCAGCTTTTCCCCACTTATAGGTTTGCTGTCTTCAGTTTCCATTTATCTCTATCATTCCAATCTCCCTCTTCCAAATTTCTATCATCCATTATAGTTCTGACGTAAGTTTTCCATTTCCATCTTGGTCTGCCATGTTTATTTCTTCCAGGGGGTGACCATTGGTATATATTTTTTGGCCATCTTTCATTTTCTATTCTTTGTATATGGCCATACCATTTAAGCGTTTGATTTTCAATCCTCTTAACAACAGATGTGGTGACATTCATTTCTCTCCAAAAGAATTCATTTCTTATTTTATCCTGTCTTGTTTTTTGGAGGCTTCCTCTAAAATAATCAAATTCAACTGTTCTAATTTTATTCTTTTGTAATTCCGTCAAAGTCCAAGTTTCACTTACATATGACAAAATATTCTGTATTATGCACTTATAAATTTTTATTTTAGTTTCCTTTGTAATATTTTTATTCCAAATTATTCCATGTAATGTTTTAGTTGCATTTTTTGCCATTGCAATTTTAGTCTGTACATCTCTCTCACAAGGTACCTGAACTTGTAATTATTGACCCAAGATATTAAAAAAATTAACATTTTTTTTATTTTCCTTGTTTCGAGTATGAGGTCATCCACATCCTTTCCCAAACACATATATTCTGTTTTCTGTAAATTTATATTCAGTCCCCATTTTTTATATTCTTCCATTAGTTTATTTATCATATATTTCATATCATCTTCATCCCCTGCAAAAATTATTTGATCATCTGCAAACAACAATGAATGCAGTACTTTTCCTCCTATAGGAATACCCATTTCAGAACATTTTTTTATACAAGTTAAGAGCCTGGTCTAAATAAATGTTAAAAAGAATTGGTGACAAACTGCATCCCTGCTTAAGGCCTTTATTCACTGTGAATTCCTCTGTTAAATGATTCTGTATTTTAATAATGATACACAATGTTATTTTAGAGAGATCTTCATTTAAATTTAAATTACATTTTTCCTCAGTGCCAATAAAAGCTAAACATCTTCTATAACATACACTTTATAAACTATACAGAAAATTATTTTAAACAATTTTACAATATTCTGAAGTGTGATATTCATTACAATAATTTGGTCAGAATCAAAAGATATAATGTGTACATCATAATAAGAAACCATCCATTCAGAAACAATGTTAATTATTAAAATGTTAATAAATTATATTGCATACATGTAACTGATTTAAAACAAATAGTTTGAGATAAGGGAATAATATTTGAATAAAATTACAAAGTTGTACCAAGTTTTAATAGGTGAGTAAAGAATGATAATCTTTAAATCTCAGGTCAATTAACATTACAATGTAAAAGGAGAAAGACATTTTGTTTATAGGTCTCTTATTCCAGGCTTGATATTCAATTAGATGTTGAAATTTTACAACACGGGACCCGGTGCTTTAATTCTCTTTTGAAATAAGTCATATACAGTCTTTTTTTATCTCAGGTTTGACCTGCAAGCCTAGGATGCAGATATGAGAATGGAACCACTAACTCTGGGACTGTCTCAAGTTTTAATAAAAATATTTTAATATCTGAGAATTATACTGTAATGCAATGTAACTGTTATTGCATTTAGTTCAATAATAATGAATGCTTTCTTTGTAATTTGCAGTTTTTGTAATTTCTGTATAATTCTCAATTCTCAAGATGTGAAATAAAAAACTCACTGGCTCTATCGAACCTGTACGTTAATGGCTGTGCAAACATAAACTATCCATATATCCCTAACCTGAGCTAATGTTTTCCAATCATCCCTGTATAATCTATTTCCCTCAAATCATGGATAATGTTATTTTCCCACCTCATTCTTGGTCTACCAAGTGGACTTTTCCTACAAGAAGGTTCCATGCATCTTTCATTCCCCATTCGTGCCACATGTCCTGTCCATCACAGTCTACAAGACTTAGCTGTTATTATATCTGGCTTCCTATACTTAACATGTAGCTCACTATTATGTAGTTTCCTCCATTCACTTACATGTCCATCTCTTTTTTGGACCAAACATTTTCCTCCGATTCCGATTGAGGGTCTTTCCACTTTTCAGCAGTTGCCCTTTTACCAGCCGGCTGCTGGCCCTTCACATCCACATGTGTCAATCAGAGGTAGATGATCAACAGCCAGTGAGGGGTGACATGTGGTTAGCATGTCGAGTCCCCCAGCCGTTATAGCTGGTTCCTCAACCTGGAGCCGCTACTTATTGTATCTACCCAATTGCCTCACAATGCTGGGTGGGCACCGGTCCCATACTGGCCGAAATACCATGAGAAAATTTCTTCCCCCATGGAGACTCGAACCAGCGCAAGTCCCATAGCTCTGCGCCAAGGCTTCCTACCTTAACCGCTCGGCTACGGCGCGGGACTCCAAAAATTTTCCTAAGAACTTTATTCTCAAATACTTGTAATCTTCTTTCCTCCCTTAAAGTAACATTCCATGTTTCGCATCCTTATAATGTAACTGGGAGAATAACTGTTTTATATATTTTCAGTTTAACATTTTTTGAAAGGGTTGAAACATCAAGAGTCCCTATAATGCATAACAGCACGCATTTCCAGAATTGAGCCTATGTTTAATTTCTTTGTGCATCTCATTCCGATTTGTAATTATTGTATTTGAATTCAGCCACTTCTTCAAAATTTCTCTCATTTGTTATTAGTTCTTTATTTCCATTAAATAATGCATTTCTATATGTGAACTTATATTTAGTTTTAATAATTGTGAAATAAATACAATAATTATTATCACTAACTTGTGTTGTAATCCTCAGATAGCAGTCTCTGCATATTTTTACTAAAAACTTAATAAAACTTTTACTAATTTTATTTTTTGTCATTTTCTACATAAACCAGTGGCATGTATGAGAGGATGCTACCCAAATGCATTACAGATCCATGTTGTATTAAATTCCAGCACAAGTTACTACAAACCTAAAACAAAAATTTCAGAGATGGTTTCATTTCTGATATGAAAATAAAATACTTTAATTCAAGATTGATTCTTAATTACTTATTATTGTACTTTGAACTAATCAATGTTTTCTATATGCAAAAATGGCAAGAAAATTGACTTTTATAAACTTAATACCATAGAAAGTTATAGTATTTCACATTTTCTGATCTAAATATATCACCAGTAAATAGTAAATAATTGCCAGGAACCTTTAAATTATATATGGCACATATCATAAGGAATAGAGATTCAGTATTAATCTTCGATAATTCAATAAAATAATGCAATTATAAATTATTTGTATTGGCCACAAAGGAATGCCACAGATTTGTTCCTACAATAACATTGCTAATGTACAGAGTGTTCAAAATGTTACTAAAAGAGTACATAGATAAGTGTAAAATCACATTCCATAAAAGGTGAATGAAGAATTTTAAATGAACAGATTGTTCTCCAATATTTGCATTATTTATGAAACTGTTTTTTTTTTCTTTCAAAATGTGGATTATTGTTTTGTTGAGCACCACAAAACCTGATTACAATGTTGTCAATTCAAGTATTATTTTATACATAAATGATAAACAAATACAACAAAGTTATTTGGTAATTATGAAAAAATGGTGTATGGTAAACTTATATAAGTTATAACTATTCACAGCTATCCATTGTAAATATTTAACTATTGAGTTTAAGACCAAGCAACATTAAAATCTATATGTGACCCAACTATAGTCTATCCAGCCTAAGAAACACACATGAGGAAAACAAATTGGCAGGAAATTTTCAAAGCACATGATTGCTGCAGTTACTGCGATTCGTTCATAGCCAAAGCACAGTTTACCAGAAGCGAAAAAATCACATATTCAATTAATATAATTACATATTTGAAGCTATTTATGTTAACTATAGTTGATCAGAATACAGTATACACCTATATATTTCTTCGAAGGTCAGATAGTAACTAAAAATTCTCATTTCTTTAAACTGGTCAATTCTTAAAAGTTGAATGTCAGTTACAAATATGTGGGCTGTTGTATAGTTTATGTTAACTTCATTCGATAAAATGTGTGATCAAAATTATAAAAAGTACCCTAAAGGGAAATTGATAAAGAGTGGTGAAAAACAGATGGTGTTATTTAACATTTTACAATATTATTATTTTAACACAGTTTCAATAATGGATCATGCAAAATGATATTGTGAAAAGAAAAATTAATGTGTGAACCAGGAATCGGACCGTGGACCTCTAGTTCTCCAGACTAGTGTGCAGCCCACATCTCGCACAAACACTTAACAATTCTTTCCACATATACAAATCTATAATTCTCGTTTCGTCCGCTGTCAGATAGGTGACACTGCCATCGCCAACGGCCGGCTTCGTTTAGAAGTATCTATATTTGACAGAAAATTCTCAAATATAGATACTTCTAAACGAAGCCGACTGTTGGCGATGGCTATGTCATCTACCCGACAGCAGACGAAATCTCAAATATAGACACTTCTAAATGAAGCCGGCCGTTGGCGATGGCAGTGTCATCTACCTGACAGCAGACGAAACAAGAATTATAGATTTGTATATGTGGAAAGAATTGTTAGTGTTTGTGCGAGGTGTGGAATGGTATAGTGGGCTGCACACTAGTCTGGAGAACTAAGAGGTCCACGGTTCGATTCCTGGTTCACACATTAATTTTTCTTTTCACAATATCATTATAATATTAAAACAGATGGTGTTAAATGTATTTTGTAAGTTTTTGGAACATAATCCTGGCACTGTATGAACGAATATACTGATGTCGGAGAGTGGTGTTGTACATATTCGGAGGGAATTAAAAGAAACTGGTAATGTCAAAACAACCAACAAGAAGATGAAAAGGCCTAAACCTTATTTTAGGAGGGTGGGCAATTTTGTGAAGTATGCAGATCGTTAGAAGGTGCATAGGTTTTACAGTAAGTTCAATTATTTTAATTTAAATGTTTGATTTGAATTAATTTGTTTAACATTAACAGTTAAAATTAAGCAATTTAATTCGTTTTCAACATACCATTCTGTGTGTTAAAACAACCTGCAACATTAAAAATTAAAACGATTGTTGTGTACTAATTTATCAGCTTATAATAAACAGCTGACTGAGGTCATATGTACTTCTACATGTGCTGCGCAGAGTAATACATTCGGAAGTTAAATGTCAAAGTGTGTTTCTTAGATTGGACAGACAATAATAGGATAGGGCGAGTTTCTTTTGTTAGGTCTTTAAGTCTGAGATTCATGTGTAAATAAAACTGTTAATTGTTAACAGTTACTAGTTGGCCATACATTGTTTCTTTACAATTACCAATTATTTTTTTAGTTTCAAAGGTCTGTATCAATTCAGGATTACTTCTGAGAATATAAGTTCCTGTATTCAAATAATTCTTATAGCTCTACAAACTGCTTAGCTTTATCAATAATTAATCATTTCTAACACACTGCATTGTATATAGCAAACATTGTTTCACAAAATTATATCTCAACAGATTTCATCTATTGATACAAATTCTATTTAGAGAGCACTGTTCAAACTGGTAACAATTACATTTAAGAAATACCTATGAAATAGTTAAAGAGAAGATCAAAAAGACTGGGAACATTTTTTTTACTTCTAACATATTAACCTTAAAAGCTACAGAAATGTATGTTTTAATGCCTTAATTCTGCAGTTTGCTTTGAATTTTTCATCAAATTATCTCCTTATATATTTTGAGAGTAAATATACCATCCTTAGTGTTATATTGTATATCATCACAACATACCATAAACCCATTATATTGGACAGCCAACAAAAGTCAAAGATAGGGGAGGGCAATCTTATAAAAATAAGACTCTACTGTTATGTCCCAAACTTTATATTTGTAATTAATATTTAATTTTAGGAAGTTATATTTTTGAGGTTATTTTAATTATATTATTTTTGGTCTGGACATAATAAATTTCAAAATATATTTGAGAAGTTTAATATTAAATTAGCACCAAAAAATAACTACAGTTTAAATAAACTAATAAAAACCAACAAAAATGAAAAAAACTGATAAAAATAAAAAGTCAGGAATATATCAAATTGAATGCATGGGTTGTGAAAAGATATATATAGGGAAAACAAAAAGAAACCTAAAAATTAGAACCAAAGAACACGTAAGAAATATTAAAAATGGAGAAATTGAAAAATCTGCAGTTGCTGCTCATGTTTGGTCTGAAAAACATAATATAAATTCAGACACTAAATTATTAAAACAGTTAGAAAATACAAAAGAGCTGACTATTTGGGAAAAAATTTATATTCAGAAGAACAGAAACAGAGTTATGAATTTGATATTCCGATGGAGGGTGACCTTGTTTGGAGGTTCTTTGGCCAACCACAGGATGGAGCTGACATCGACATCCAGGTGGTGCAACATAATGCAACATAAATAAAACCAGTCTGGGAAAGCTGACGATAAAACAGAACTGTTTTGAAACATGTCCAAGAACAAATCAACATTAATATTGAGGTAAGATGTCCAGACCAAAAATAATATAATTAAAATAATTGTAGCTGACAGTAGTTCACAACATAAAACTGCAGCTTGAGAAAATTGTTTTATTCTTTAGTAAAAATTATACAGCCAAGGGTTAGTTTTATGAATAAGGTCTTCAGGGGACAGTTTACTTGAAAAGGATAGAAATTATGTGTATATGTCTGTAACGACATATTTATGGATACCACTAGTGGACACAAGTCTTCACAATCAGTGAACTGGAACTGTTTATATTTCATCATGCAACCATTACACTGTTAAGAAAGTTATTTCTAATGGTTTATTGTACTTTAATAACCCTTAGGTAAACAAACCATAAAAATAAACTGTCTTAAAATGTCACATGAAGCTGTCGAGCCAAATTCCCACACCCGATTACAAGAGGATGAGAGAGTAAAAAATTTAAGAAGTTCCAAAATTTTAAACATCGCGCCTCCTAGGATATGAAGATTACATATAGGGTGTGTCAAAATAGTCACATCAACCAATGGTAACATTCTGTTAAAAATAGAAATGGCGAAAGGAATTAATCTGATTCTTACTTAGAAAGGAAAGCTGTTATAAAAAGCACATAAATCTTATAGGGACTATATAAGTTCATGAATCCCATTATTCTCAGATTTGGAATTGGATCCTCGTCTTACGTGATTAACATTGGAGCTCAGTTCTTAATGTGCTTTAAAGTCAAGCAAGTGGGGCTATGCCTCCAAGGTGATTAATAATTATGATGTTAAAGATAGCGACAAATATAAGACTTAGACGAGTTGGATATACGGTCGTGAATGAAAAACTATATAGGGGTAAAAATTTAGGCAACAAGAATGTTGCTTACGTAAATATCTATTTAATTGATACCGAACATGCTCCAGTTTTTGTTTCGCAAATAACAAGTAAATGTTATAATTACTGGTAAATTTAGAGTGGAGTATACAAGTAAAGGACTTGCAGATAGAGTGGGAGATTAAATAAATAATCTTAGGAATTATTGTGATTTGGGCCACAGTATCTCCCCTATAAAATCTATCTGGGTAGAAACTAATGTATGTGTACTGTTATAAATAATAAATTCATTGGACCAGTGGGCCACAGTATTCCCGATAAAATCTATCTGGGTAGAAACTAATGTATGTGTACTGTTATAAATAATAAATTCATTGGACCAGAGGCAAAGAGAGCAGGAATCGGCCGACAACATGTGAAAATTCAGTCTGTACTCACTGACAGTCTGTACACCCTGAAACATATGTTCGACAAAAACAACTCTAAGAGGTAAGAATGAACAGACAAAATGTTTTAATTATTAACACTATGAGGTTTATTATAATTAAATTTGAGTTGTTTTTTGACTCACTATTTGTGATGCATCGACAATGTCACAAATTCACTGACGAAACTAGAGTCTGCATAAAAATTGAGAAATATGAGGTGAGTCAAAAAACAACTTAAATTTAACCAAATGTTCTCCCTGTCACATAGTTATTCATAGTTTCTACATAAACTTGAATCATAATATCTCTGCAAACCAGTAGAAATCTTTGTACCGCAGTTCCTATTTTCCGTGGAACCTGACTGTTTATTAGTACTCATTTTAACATGTGCAAAAAATCCTCCATTCAATTTTACTACTATCTATACAATCTGTGATGTCATCATCAAGACTTTTTTTTACCTATTGGCTGTCCAATATCATATATCCAATTTCACCTCATTATTTTATTGTATCTGTGATAGTTTCCAAGCTGGGTATTCAGTACTATGCAACATAAAGATATTATCAGCAGCGTTATTTCCTAGCTGGCAAATTAAAATTTAAGATGAGTCATGATTTTTGGATTTCATAAAAAAGTCTTTTTATAATATTTAATTTTAGGAAGTTATATTTTGAGGTTATTTTAATTATATTATTTTTGGTCTGGACATCTTACCTCAATATTAATGTTGATTTGTTCTTGGACATGTTTCAAAACAATTCTCTGTTTTATCTTCAGCTTTCCCAGGAAAATATTGCAAATATATTTTCCATCAACTGCAATCCAATTTCTAAACTATCTGTTTATCCCTTTTACTAGAATTTTAGATAGATAGATAGATCATCGGTTGATTAATGTTTTTGACATCGTCCGATTCCTAATAGCCAGTTTTGTCAGTCCATCCAATCTCCTGGTTGTAGATGTTTCTCCTTCATATATAAACACATTCCCTGACTCCAGGAGGTTTTAGGTCTTCCTCTGCTTCGTCTTCCCTCAGGTTTCCATTCCAAAACAGATTTTGGTAGTCGATCCTCTTCCATTTGCTAGACATGTCCATACCATCTTAATTGCTGAGTTTTAATATAATCTAAAATAGTGTCTTCAATCTTCATTTTCTCGCTTATAACTGAGTTCCTAATTTTTTCTCTTCTTGAAATTCTTGCGGCCCTTCGTATAAAATCCATTTCTGTTGCCAAAAGGTACTTATTTGTTTTTGTTGTTAATGACCAAAGTTCTGCTCCATAAGTAATGATGCTTTTAACAATTGTATGATATATATTCATTTTATTTTTATTACTTATATTTTTATCCCACAATATTCCATGCAAGCAATTGCAAATTTTCCTTTATTTAAAGAATGTTATGATTGCAAATTAAAGACTAGCATTTGTTTAAAAATCACTATATTATATATAGTTAAAACTTCCAGTTTTATGAGTTTATTATCATGAAGGATAATTTGCCCTGCTTCTTTATTAAAATATGTTCACATTATGAAGACTGTAGTGGTGGAATTTTTTTACCACTGAACACTATAATTTCATATTTAATGAAATTATAAATAATTTTTTTAGATTAATAAATTACATTAGAAAATAACATTATGAGGTTCATCTTAAAAATTCATTTGAGTTAATACTTTACATCATAAATATTTCTGTTCTTGAGAATACATTTCAAATTTGTGCAAATCATTCTCAGCTCATTCAGATTATATTTGAAAAGAAAAATATATGCCTAGACTGGGGTTTGAACCCGGGACCTTTGACTTTCTATGTCAATGCTCTATCCAAGTGAGCTACCTAGGTCTCCAATCTAAACGCATATTTTTTCTTCTACATGGCTTTATAAGTAATGTTTAAATTCCCAATAAAAAATCTTCTTAACAAAGGAGCTGCCATTTGCAAAAATCGTAGCATTTGGGGTTAGGGAATTAACTATGTAAAAGAGAAAAATACATATTTAGATTGGAGGCCTAGGTAGCTCACTAGGATAGAGCAATGACATAGAAAGTCTAAGATCCTGGGTTCAAACCCCAGTCTAGGCGTATATTTTTCTTTTCAAATATAATTTGTCCATCATTAAGATGTTTAAAAACGAATAATATGATCATTCAGATTGCTGAATATATTTGGTTGTTGGTCCTACTCCGTAGATGTCTTTTGGTTGACTGAAGAACTTACAAATCAAATCCTTTTCCCCAGGAATTTCAAAATTCATTATTCCATCTCTATTCTTCTCCCAAACAGTCAGTTCTTATGTGTTTTCTGTTTCAATTATTTTGTGTTCACTTTTATTATATGTTTTTCTGACCGAACTTAAGGAGCTACTGCAGATTTATTCTACTTCTCCACTTTTCACATTTCTAAGGTGTTCTATTGTTTAAGTTCCTGGGAGATTTAGCTACTTCATTTTTTTGTTCCACAAAGAGAAATTTGAACATTATAAAGAAGGAACACCTTAGAAATGTAAAAAAATTGCAGGAACTGCTCACATTTGGTCAGAAAAACATAAAATTGAAATGAACACAAAATCATTGAAACAGAAAACACAAAATAACAAACTGGGACAAGATCTACATTCAGAAGAACAGGGATAGGATCATGAATTTTGAAATTCTCGGAGAAAATGAGTTAATTTGTAAGTTCTTCGGTAAACCAAAAGATGGAGGGGAAGTCGACATCCACGACCAACAACAAAAAATTCAACAGTCTGAATGAGCTGACGATGATATGCATGCATATTGAAACATGTTCTTTAAAACACATTAATTTATGAGGTAAGATGTCAGACTCAATGATTTTTTTAGAAGTTATTCACAAATAAATTATTTTTATTACTACTTAACACGTTCAGTGTACATTTTAACATCTATGTATTTACGATTAAGGTGAGATAAAATATAAAATTATGGAATATTTATTCACCTGAAAGGTCCGTCTCCTCAACTTAATTAATTATTTAACTGTAGCGCTTTCGGGACTTGTCCCATCATCGGCAGGATTCAAAACTGGTGTTTCACTGAAGATCTGGAAGAGGGGGTTACATGTATTGGGGTCGTTTTCGTTTATCAGATTGTGAGCCACTTTCATGATTTCCATCTCTTCAAGTACGTTTATCTTCGCTGTGTATTACTGTTAGGGTGTTTTCAATATTTAACATGTGATGTCCTTATGCAAAACACGTTATCCATGAAGGACATCGCATGTTAAATATTGAAAACACCCTAACAGTAATGCACAGAGAAAATTATCCAGCGAAGATAAACGTACTCGAAGAGATGGAAATCATGAAAGCAGCTCACAACAACGACAATCTGATAAACAAAAACGAACCCAATACATGTAACCCCCTCTTCCAGATCTTCAGTGAAACACCAGTTTTGAATCCTGCCGATGATGGGACAAGTCCCGAAAGCGCTACAGTTAAATAATTAATTAAGTTGAGGAGACGGACCTTTCAGGTGAATATTCCATAATTTTATATTTTAATTTTGAATAATACATCAATGGAACACATCATGAATCTTATAAAAGTTAAGGTGAGATAGCCTAATCTTATTGAAGCGATATAGCCGGTAGTTAAACAAATTTTCAGTTATATTTAATCTATGAATCAAAGCTAGATTGGAGGGACTGTGTAACTTTAAAAGTTTAATAGGGTTCTTTTTTATCTGCATTAACATAATTCTAAATCCCATTCTGCTTATTATTCTTCATTACATAAATATATAATTAGCATTCAATAAAAATTACTAAAAAGTTTGAAATCATCACATTGAAAAGCTGATAAAATCTGTTGAGAATTACTGACAATGCAGAAAAAATATATAATCATATAAACAACACACAAACAAACTTCCATATGTACATAACTGTAAATATCCAAATGTGGCTGTAGAGGTTTCTTATCAATAACAAAGCAAAACTAAATTATCTAATTAATGAATCATATAAAAACTAAATATTGTACATTCCAATGCACTCCAAATATCATTAAAAAGAAATGGCAAGTGTTTCTAGCACATTGCAGCAGATCTATAAATCATCTATACATGTTTATTTATTTAGTTTTAACTATTTTCCTTTTAAAGCCAGGACCCTGTATGTGGTGGCCATACGTTTTCTCACAACAAAACTTTGGTCATAAATATTTCAGCCATTCCCTTAAAAAGTCAATTTACGTATTTAAAATGCACACAATTTTTTCTCCCTTTTTTATGGGAAAACAATGTAGAGGAATGTTGCATTCCACTTCAAACATTGTTAAATTTTGGTTTTAGTAAAGAACAATTCATTTTTTCGACCAGAGTAAGAACATTATTTCTATAGGCACTACTTACAAATACTTTTCCAAAATCAGATCTGCAACTGATGCCAAAACGAGATCGAACCATTAACAATAAGAAAGAGAATACATTTTATTACTTTGATGTTCATAATAATAATAATAATTGATAAGACGGTATATTGCCACCATTTGTTTTAAAATCTCTCGTGGATAAAAACCATAAGGTTTACTCCAAATATCACTGCATCATTGTGCAATGATACTTTGCTACACAAAAATATGAACACTGCAGATTCATGTGCTCGCTCATTGCCTGCAACAGCACCTCACGAAAATCACGTAAAATATATATGTATATATATTTTCATATTATCTACAATTTTTTTCTTTTTTCAAAAGGTTCAGCACAAGCATTATTACGGCATTAATATAAAACTTATCTATTTATATATATTATATATATAACACAGCTATCTTCCATCCTTGTTATTTCAAGACACTATAATGTTATGTACATTTCTCCCACCTCATTCAAGTTTAAAATCCTGGCAAAGTATTTCTATCACATACTATTGTACCAGTCTATGACTGGCATTAAGTCAAACGAGAGACATGGCAGCTGCTCTCTACTGGGCCAATGAAACTTTTACAAGAAATTATAATATTCAGCTTCACTGTAAAGTATATTATTATAATGGAAAATGTTTCCGACGTCAAGGCTTGACTTCCACTGAAATTATTGTCGTCTCCCCATAATGTGATACCATTGTCCTTTGCAATTGATATACTATGTTTTGACATACTTTTTTTTCTATGAAAATATTTCTTCAAATTGTCAATTCTACAGAGCTTTGGACTTGTTAAAACTAATTTATTATTTATTTACTAGTTAGAAATTTTCAAAGAAATTAATTTTAATTAATACAATAATTCATCAATTGAGTTGGTGTTTACTTGATGAAAATCCATATTTATTAATTAAATAAAAATAAAACGTAGTTTTATTTGATTTTCATATTTATTATATAATTCAGTGACGGCTGTCACAAATTTAATTTGTTAACATGTCTGAAGAAGATACAGTGTACCAAAACAGCTGTCACTGAATTATATAATAAATACAAAAATCAAATAAAACTATGTTTTATTTTTATTTAATTAATAAATACAATAATTGATTTTTTGCGGGATATACTGTACTGGATATAATAGAAAGTGAATATAAGAAGGGAACTAAATATCTTTAAATTAATAGACAGAATAAAACAAGGTAGAAATGATTAGAAAAAACATGTACAAAGAATGAAAGGCAACTGCATATCAAAACTCATTATGAACTACAATCCAAAGATTGGAAAACTGAAGAGAAGAGGGGCTCAACAGTGTTAAAGAATGAGACAGGAATGAGCCTTATGACATTTAATCCACAGAGTATTATATACAGAGGAGAAACTGTGTACAGTGACACCTTGACACCTAAAAATTTGCGATGAACTACAATGAACAAAACAGTGGCAATGCTTTTATTTCGCAGTAAACTAAATGAAACAAATGCAAGGTACACGGCTGTTCACCACATAGTATGTGTTATAATACTCTGTGGTGTTCACTCGGGATTATGGGAAATTAGCCATTTTGTAATTGAAATTTTCAACTGTCATCCTTTTGTTCTATGTAGACGGTACTAAAAGATTTATATACTGTCAAGAATTAAAAAATCATTACTTATATTTTATTTTACTCTAATTCAAACTTGTTTACGTTTTTAATTTTAATCTATTTTCAAACATAAATCAACTAGAAGTGATAAAATTCTAAGATTTGTTAGGTTAGGAAGAGTGAGGTTAGTGTACATCCATTTCTAATAAACATTTAAAAAATGTGAGTGACTTTATAAAGGATTTCAGATGTACGACATAGCTAAGGTTCTGTAATAAATTTGTATACAACATAATACATATTGTATAAAATATGTATGTGAGAGTAAAGGGGTAGGTCAACTGTATATAAAAGAACTCATAATACAAGTTTTTAATTTAAATAAACGAAAATAAATGAACATGTTTTATTCATTTCCATCCTTCCATTCTGTTAAAATAAAATAAAAAATAATTTGGCAATTATTCACCAGATGGTGTTGTATAATTGTAATTCATAATTTTACCACCAGATGGTGCAGAATTTCATATTAGTCACAGAGTACATGTTATAATACTCTGTGATATTAGTCACAGATGGAGTAGAAGTGATTTGGAAGAACCTAAATAAGGCAAACCTAGAGGAAATAGAGAAAGTCAAAGCACACTTTTTAAAGATAGCGCTAAGCATATCGAAATACACGCCTTCACGCCTAACATACATACTGACAAAGGAACCATTCTTCATAGAAGAGCTCCACCTGGACCTTCTCGTGCTGGCAACAGATGCCTACAAAGAACTGCTGTGGGAACTCAACGAGAAGACAGAACAGATATGGCCTGAGTTCTACGCAACGGATGCGATGATCTACAGGGAATGGACAGCAGCCAGATACGACCTCAGACACACCGTGACGAGAGTCGCGGTCCATGGTTTCCACCACAGGATATGCACAACAGTGAAGCGCCATAACCCAGAAGAAAAGTGCAAGTGCAAACTATGTGGGTCACACTGCAACCGATATCACCTGTTACAGTGTAAAAACATAGGAACATCGATAACAGACTTTTGTAAGACATGAAAACAGTTCTTTCTACATGGCCATTGGCTGCAATGATACCTATTATTATATTAGTCACAGAGTATACATTTATAATATACTCTGTGATATTAGTACCATTGCATTTTAGATGTCAGCAGTTTCTACACTAGCGTCGCTTGTGACATGTAAGCAACGCTTGCCTACTTTCTCCTCTGTAATACTCTGTGCTTTAATCTATTAAGTTGATGGTGATTATTACATATGTGATCAAGGAAATTAACATTAATAAATACTTAACCAAATATACAATTTGAAATATAAAAAGAAATAATTTAAATAAACAAGAAAATAAAAGCTTAACACATACATACAACACAATATAAAAATATATTAAGAAACTAACAATTAACTAGTGAACTAATTTTTCATTCATAAACATGTGCAAAAATAAGTATATTTTATCATATTTAATTTTAGGAAGTGATATTTTGAGGTTATTTTAATTATATTATTTTTAGTCTGATCATCTTACCTCAATATTAATGATCAGGCTAAAAATAATATAATACTTTATCATTTCTGTTTTGAACCTTCTGAAATTAATAAAGAACCAAAATTAATTAAGGAGAAAATAATATAAAATAGACAATTTAGTATCAAATTTTCATTCATAAAATTAAAAATAGTTTCATTTCAAAGGATAATGATTTCACAACAAAAAATAAATGCTCTGCAGAGAGAGACAAGCAAGGAAAGCAATTTTATCCACTGAAATGAAGCATTTGCTATATTAGGTAAATATCTCAAAAGTGAAGTCGAATATTATATAATTTCTTATAAAGTTATTAATTAACTGTGTACATTCTACTCCAATTGTTTATGTTCCAGTGTTAGTTCCGAAAGGAGGCAGCGGTTAGTCATTGTGCCGGTAGGACTGCGGGAGGTTTGAACTCCACATTACTAGGAGGTGGAGGATTTGGATTACCAGGGAACTGGGCACCGGGACCGGGAGTCGGTTGATGGTTGAAAGCCGGTGCATAACACTGTGGAAAGTAAAGTTCTGGCTTCACCACAGCTGTTGGAGGAATGCCACGTGTTAGCAGAGTTGGCCCACGATCTGTTGCTCCTCCCATACCACTGATAGGATGATGTTTAGTTTCTACCAAATTATTAGTGCGACGAGACTTGGCAGCATGTGGATTCATATGGTTTTCAATATGTTTCTTTACTTCGGGCTCTGTTGCAAAACGACGTCTACAATTTGGCATGGGGCAACAAAATGGACGATCACCTTGATGGGTTCGCGTATGCTGGTCTAGAATCGCTTTCTGTCTGAAGTCTTTACCACACTGGGAACACTTGTAGGGTTTTTCTCCTGTATGAATGCGAAGATGCTGATTTAAGATGGTGCGTTGACGAAAGTTGCGCCCACAGTATACGCAGCCATATGGCTTTTCATTTGTATGTATACGTAAGTGCTGTGTTAAATGGGATTGCTGCCGAAATCTCTTTCCACATTCTGGACAAGGATATGGCCGTGATTCTATGTGAATGCAGCCATGTTGCAATAATGTTGACTTTTGTTTGAACTCCTTTTGGCAGATAGGGCAGCGCACATATAAGGGCATACCTGCACTTCGTCCATGCTGAATCACATCTGGCAAGCAGCCTTTTCCCCCTTGACCCTGTTTCAGGTACTGGAGTGCACCAAAATTCCCACCCCCAAATGCTGCATGGTTAGTCCCTTTAGAGTCTTTGAAGTATGCTGGATATTGCTGGAGAGAGTCAGGAGAGAAACACTGTCCATTTCCTCGATCAGTCTGCTGAGAACCCCCATCTTCTCCACCTCCAAATGTTGAAGCAGCGTCATCCTTTTCTGCATCTGGTGGGTATGGCACATCTTGTGGCCACAACGTAGGAGTCATTCCATTTTTAAACACCAAGTGTGGACTCACATCTGGAAAAATAAAACAAAAAACTAACCTTGCAGAATCATCTTTAAACTATCATTAATAAATTAGCATTTTTTAAAATAATTGTTAAGCAAGTAGCAAGAAAGCAATTCTGTCCATATTGCCGGTACTTGTCAAGGGAATCATTTGCCGGCAGTATTCTTTAATTGATTAGGGAAAAGAATTTCGAACCTTTTCATACCTCTGGTCACCGCAGTTTACCAGCCGAGAGAGAAAGGAATATGCACAGTATAATTGTCCCATCATAACTTCCCCAAATACAAATCCCCGAACTTCAACAACGTTTAATTTCAAATCACATTTACTTAATAATAAACTACTCTACACATTTATCTACCAGTATCACTTTCTTCTTCGATATGCATGACTTCAACTTTATAAATAGATTCACAAAAACCAGGGAATATAAACAGAGCTGCCATATCTTGAAACTGAACAAGATAGTAAACTATGTTTTTTACAAGCATAACAACACCCAAAAATAATTTGGACCTAATAATATCTTCCAGTCCAAAAGGCTACTAAAAACAACCGCACACAAGGCAAACTTTAAGAATTTTGAAAAAAGTGGCAGGCAGGTACATCAGCCAGAGAAGTTATGTTGGTAACAACCATACTTGGCTTGCAAATTTGCATTTACTCGATCGAGCAGTTGACTTGTGGCAGCACTACTACAGATCTTTAAGAGCGCGGCCAACTTAGCGCTGATGCATCGGTCGACCGGCAGCGTGGTGGTAGTCAGAGAGAAAGGTCGCTCGCCTTGGTGTGTGCGGACGTGCTGGTTGAGGATGGCCTTCTGGCGGAAGTGCTTCCCGCACTCTGGGCACTGATAGGGCTTCTCACCAGAGTGGATGCGCAGGTGCTGGTTCAGGATCGCGCGCTGCCGGAACGTACGCTCGCAGTACACGCATGCATATGGCTTCTCATTTGCATGGATCCGAAGGTGTTGTGTAAGATGAGACTGCTGCCGGAATCGTTTCCCACATTCAGGGCACCCATACGGACGGCTATCCGTGTGGATTCTTTCATGTTGGAGTAGTGTTGACTTCTGCTTAAAGTCTTTACCACACGTCAAGCACTTGAATAACCTCAGTTCTCCATTTGGTCCAGCTTTCCCCATTTTACCTACACCTTGCTGCTGTTGTTGCTGTTGTATGATGTCAGGAAGAGACGCAGCTCTCATATCCTGCATGTTTGCACCCGCACCATATGGATGTCCATTCGCACTTCCATCACCTAACTGACCACCATCACTCCCTGTCCCCATGGGTCCAAGTGAAGTTAACATTACACCGGGTTGCTTTAGATAGTGTAGGGCAGTGAAGCTTCCTGGAGCCAACATGTGTGGTGGCATGGCAGGAGTGTGATGACCACGTGTGTCCTTGAAGTAGTGCTGTCCTGGATAACCTTGCTGCTGCATATCTGGCTGTCCAGGGGGCGGGAAACACTGTGGCGGAGGTCTCTGCTGGGGCTGTGGAGGGGGAGGAGGTGGCGGCGGTTGTGGAGGCTGAGGTTGAGGAGGTTGGGGTTGAGGTTGTTGCTGTGGATGCTGTTGTTGTTGCTGATCCACATCAGAGTGTGACTGGGGTTGTGGAGGAGGAGGAGGAGGTTGCTGCTGATTACTAGGGGAATGCTGTTGCTGCTGCTGTTGATTTTGTTGTTGTTGTTGCTGCTGCTGTGAAGGGTCTTCATCTCCTGGCACATGTGGAGGTCCTTGAGGTGGAGGTGCCTGCACTGGATCAGGCTGAGCAGACTGCGGTGCAGGATACGGAGAGGGAACAGGTGATGTCATTGTACCCTGTTGCTGTTGGTCCCTGCTAGGTTGCATGCCATTTGCAGCAGTAGTGCCAGATGCATCTCCTTCGCCAGGACCACAGGGTTGCTGAGGGCTACCTGATGATGAAGATCCCTGTGGAGGGTAGCCGCCTCCATCTTGTGGTGCTCCAGGACCCCAATGCCCTGGTTGCGCCTGAGGTCTATCCATGCCGTCTTTATATAATACGTAGGGGGGCCCTGTATCTATAATAAAAAATAAAAAATAATATAAATCAATTGCATTTATTTGAATTGCATATATTTACAAATGTTAAGAAATGGTAAACATATCTGATTAAATTTATGTTGTATCTGGGATAATGCATTCACTTCAGGACCTAAGATTATTGGTTTATTGAACGCTAAATAAATGGCACAGATGTAGAAGAAAAAAATAATTAAAATAAATCTATAAGAATTAAATGAATCGTGATTTTTTCTTACCTCATACTTCTATGTTTTTTTTAAACACAGCACTGCAGTATCGGCGACCCATTGTCACCATCGTCAGCTGTTTTCACGACTGTCAATTTTTTCTTTTGCCAGTAATTATTCAAACTGCCATCTGGTGTTCTTTTGAAGGAATTATTTTCTAAACTGCTATAATAACAAAAATAAACTGTCGTGAAAACAGCTGACGATGGTGACAATGGGTCGCCGATACTCAAGTGCTGTGTTTAAAAAAAAACATAGAAGTATGAGGTCAGAAGAAATCACGATTCATTTAATTCTTATTAATTGAACCTCATAATGTTAAAAATTTCCAAATTTAATATATAAATATAAATAAATCCAATGTTGAGTGATTCCGGGTTATGTGGCCGTGGTCCATAGTTGGTGTTGATACCAGACGTTTCGCCCTCAACTGCGGAGGGCATCTTCAGTGGCGAGTGCTTCTATGCGTGTTTCCTGGTCGGAAGATCTACTTAGAATGAGCGCTGTGGACGTAGAGGACGTTGTATTAGTGGGGGGTGCAGGGTGAGTGGGCGTGGCTCTTGCTGATTGGCTAATAGTCGTCTCCTTGTTGTCACTGGTGTTAATGCATTTATTTTCTAGTGTATGAAACCAGGCCTTAGACAGTTTGATACCTTCTTCTTTTCTGTTAATATTTCCCTTATGCTTGTGTATTTCTATAGAAATATTAACAGAAAAGAAGAAGGTATCAAACTGTCTAAGGCCTGGTTTCATACACTAGAAAATAAATGCATTAACACCAGTGACAACAAGGAGACGACTATTAGCCAATCAGCAAGAGCCACGCCCACTCACCCTGCACCCCCCACTAATACAACGTCCTCTACGTCCACAGCGCTCATTCTAAGTAGATCTTCCGACCAGGAAACACGCACAGAAGCACTCGCCACTGAAGATGCCCTCCGCAGTTGAGGGCGAAACGTCTGGTATCAACACCAACTATGGACCACGGCCACATAACCCGGAATCACTCAACATTACGATTACCGGCCGTGAAAGCCTGCATTCAACTATAAATAAATCCACTTTATACATTTGTCTAATAGAAAATTCATGCATTAAAAGCTGTCTTACTTTTCTTTTAATTTTTCTAGAAGAATCTTTAATGTATCTTGATTAATAATTAATCAAACTAAGCAATTTGAGATAAAGTAACGGTCTATAAACAAAATACAAGTTTTAGTGAAATTTTAGTGAAACTAATGAATTAATCTGATGCATAAGGACTATAATAGTTCTTATAATTATTCAAAACTTAATTTAGATTGATAAATTGCTATAAATAATGAAAATAACACAGACAACATAAATATTTTGGTAACATGCAGAAACATGACTAATGCTTGGTAAATATTAAATTTTGTAACCTATATTCAAGAGTTGCAACAAAATAAATATTTAATAATAATACCCTATTAAAAGATCAGTCCACACCCTGACTGCTAAACATATAAACTCCTATTTTGTAATCAAAATTACAAAAAAAAAAAAAATCTTATTAATATTTAGATATGAGGGAAGGCGAAGAAAACAGCAAACATTCTAATCCACTGTATGACTGTGTAGCATGGGTACATGGACACTAAATACATTATATTTGAAGAGAAAAATTTTCGCCTAGACCGAGACTCGAACCCGGGACCTTTGGCTTGCCGGGCCAAATGCTCTACCGAGACGAGTTACGATCTAGATGCAAATTTTTCTCTTATATACGTTGTAATTCCCTCTCACCAAATGCTTTTGAAACCATTGTTTCTATCTTTGCAAATGGCGGCTTCTTAGTTAAGAAGACATTTATTGGGAATTTAACATTACTTTATGAAGCTAGTAAGGCTTCTAATGATGTTTTTATTATTAACTTAACATTTCTCAATGAAAGATAAATTATATTTGAAGAGAAAAATTTTCGCCTAGACCGAGACTCGAACCCGGGACCTTTAGCTTGCTGGGCCAAATGCTCTACCAACTGAGCTACCGAGGCGAGTTACGATCTAGATGCAAATTTTTCTCTTATATACGTTGTAATTCCCTCTCACCAAATGCTTTTGAAACCATTGTTTCTATCTTTGCAAATGGCGGCTTCTTAGTTAAGAAGACATTTATTGGGAATTTAACATTACTTTATAAAGCTAGTAAGGCTTCTAATGATGTTTTTATTATTAGTTTAACATTTCTCAATGAAAGATAAATTATATTTGAAGAGATACATACTGATGCATCTTAACTTTTTTTTTTCCTGTTTATACCGTTTTTCCTTTTTCTTTTTTGTTTTACCCTTAACTTTCTTTATTTCTCACATAGACACAAGGACAGGACACACACACCCACTACTGTGAACTGCACTTAGAAACTAGCACAATAGAGCAACCTTCACTCACAACCACCTTCCCCGACGTGTTTAATGGTACCAACCAACATTCTGAGAATACAATACAATTTCGGAAATTTCCGTTGTGTGAGTCACTGAAAGTTTGTTGTCACAGATTGAAAGCACAGATATACTGTGGCAGTGGATTTATCGCTGGTTAGTAGTGTGGTCATTGGTGGTTACTAGTGTGGTCATCGGAGGTTACTAGTGTGGTTATCACTGATTATTTGTCATCGCTGGTTATAAGTGTAGATATCGGTGGTTACTAGTGTAGTTGTCGCTGGTTATGACGGCCATTAATAATAACTGTTTAACCAGAGTGGTCATGACAGGAAATAGTCCCACTTTTTTTCATATATAAGAGTAAAATAAAATAATGATAATTACAACTCGCACCTAAAAACATTTAATGTAATTTTTTACGAATATTTGTTGCATTTAAGTAGTGTCTTTGTATTGTATTGTAAGCCCATGTTTTCCCTTTACAGAGATTTAGGCGCTCTCCCCCTACAGGGAAGAAATTTAACCATACTAATTTAGTTACACTTGTTTTCGTATAGATGTCATTTTGAGTGGTCCATGGTCAGCGTTCCGCCTCATACTGACATCTAGGAAACCATGGTAGTACTAGGACGGGAAAATTCGGTAAATTTTGCTTAGAGGCCTTTTCATTCAGGCTTAAGGATTTTTTATGAGCCTGAAAATCTTCAGACTCGGGACCCACAGCTTAAAGTCCCTCCCAGAGGACTTGTTTCTTGGATTTTTCCATCCTAAAAAATCCATCGACCATGGCAGGTTTGAACCTGCGATCCTCGGGACCAGAGGCAAGGAGCATAACCACTAGTCCACCATGTTAAAAGTGGGTAAATAAACTTCTGATCAACTTTCAAGGCATTACTTACTTACTTATTTACTCACTGGCACTATCGAACCCATAGGTTCATGGCCGCGCGGACATAAGCTCTCCATACATCCCTATCCCGAGCTAATGCTTTCTAATCATTCTCTGTATAATCTACTTCCCTCAAATCATAGTTAATGTTGTTCTCCCACCTCATTCTTGGTCTACCAATTGGGTGTTTTCCCTCTGGCTTTCCCACAAGAAGCTTCCATGCACGTCTTTCATTCCCCATATGCGCAACATGTCCTGCCCAATGCAGTCTATGAGACTTAACTGTTCTTATTATATCTGGCTTCCTATAAAGACCATGTAGTTCATTGTTAAGTAGTCTTCTCCATTCACCTGTCTGTTCATCTCTCTTTGGTCCAAAAATTTTCCTAAGAACTTTATTCTCAAAAACTCGTAATCTCATTTCCTCCCTTAAAGTAAAGAGTCCATGTTTCGCAACTTTCAAGGCATTGAATAACTTAATTGGATTATCCGTGTTTTTCGATTTTCCGTGCATATCTCGGTCCCAATTAACACGGATAATCGTGAGTTTGCTGTAAATGGTTTGGTAGAAAAGTGAACATAAATAGTGTGTAAAGTGGTTATGTCAGTTACCAATTTTTTAAGAAGTTCTTTTGAGAAGATCTAGTCATGTTAGGTGCATGAACTTATGATATGATGTAATAACTAACTAACTAACTAACTGGCATTATCGAACCCGTAGGTTCATGGAAGCACGGACATAAGCCCTCCATACATCCCTATCCTGAGCCAATGTTTTCCAATCATCCCCTGTATAATCTATTTCCCTCAAATCATTCTTGGTCTACCAACTGGGCATTTTCCCTCTGATTTTCCTACAAGAATCTCCCAAGCACGTCTTTCATTCCCCATTCGTGCCACATGTCCTGCCATCGCAGTCTACGAGACTTAACTGTTTTCATTATATCTGACTTCCTATAAAGACCATGTAATTCACTGTTATGCAGTCTTCTCCATTCACCTGTCTGTTCATCTCTCTTTGGTCCAAAAATTTTCCTAAGAACTTTATTCTCAAATACTCGTAATCTCCTTTCATGCCTTAAAGTAAGAGTCCATGTTTCGCATCCATATAATATAACTGGTAGAATAATAGTTTTATATATTTTCAGTTTAACATCTTTTGAAAGGAGTTGGGATGTCAAGAGTCTCTGTAATGCATAATAACATGCATTTCCAGAATTGAGCCTATGTTTAATTTCTTTGTGCATCTCATTCCTGTTTGTGATTATTGTTCCTAGGTATTTGAATTAAAACTGATTGCAACAACTACAGGGGCATCTCATTACTTTCAACTTCGTACAAAATTCTAACTAATATATTAGTAAGCAGACTTACTCCCTATATTGATGACATTGTAGGAGATCATCAATGTGCATTTAGAAGAAACAGGTCTACAACAGATCAGATTTTTAGTGTAAGACAGATTTTAGAAAAGAAATGGGAATATAATGGTACTGTACATCAACTATATGTAGACTTCAAAAAAGCATATGATTCAATTAAGAGGGAGAAGTTATATAGTATCCTGCTGGAGTTCGGAATTCCTAAAAACTTAGTTAGACTTATACGAATGTGTCTAAATGGCTCAAAGAGTAGGGTGCGAGTAGGCAAACAGTTTTCAGACACTTTTGTAATCCAGAATGGGTTGAAACAAGGAAATGCACTTTCGCCTCTACTATTTAATTTTGTACTAGAGCATGCCATTAAATCTTTAGAGAATGAGGAAGGCTTACAACTGAATGGTATTAATAAGCTGTTAGTTTATGCTGATGATGTAGTACTACTGGCCGATAGCGAGGAGATACTAAAGGCCAACACGCACACACTATTGAATAACACTAAGAAATTAGGACTGGAAGTAAATATCAGTAAAACTAAACATATGGTCACAGGTAGAAATTCAGTATATAATGGAAATGGACAGCTAATGACAAATGAGGGAAATTTTGAGGAAGTGGCTGAATTCAAATACCTAGGAACAATAATCACAAATAGGAATGAGACGCACAAAGAAATTAAACATAGGCTCAATTCTGGAAATGCATGCTATTATGCATTGCAGAGACTTCTGATGTCCCAACTCCTTTCAAAAAATGTTAAGCTGAAAATATATAAAACTATTATTCTACCAGTTATATTGTATGGGTGCGAAACATGGACTCTTACTTTAAGGGAGGAAAGGAGATTACGAGTATTTGAGAATAAAGTACTTAGGAAAATTTTTGGATCAAAGAGAGATGAACAGACAGGTGAATGGAGAAGACTACATAACAATGAACTACATGGTCTTTATAGGAAGCCAGATATAATAAGAACAGTTAAGTCTCGTAGACTGCGATGGGCAGGACATGTTACGCGTATGGGGAATGAAAGACGTGCATGGAAGCTTCTTGTAGGAAAGCCAGAGGGAAAACGGCCAGTTGGTAGACCAAGAATGAGGTGGGAGAACAACATTAACTATGATTTGAGGGAAGTAGATTATACAGGGAATGATTGGCAAGCATTAGCTCAGGATAGGGATGTATGGAGAGCTTATGTCCACGCGGCCATGAACCTACGGGTTCGATATTGCCAGTGAGTAAGTAAGTAAGGTATTTGAATTCAGCCACTTCCTCAAAATTTCCCTCATTTGTCATTCATTAGCTGTCCATTTCCATTATATAATGTATTTTTATGTGTGACCATATATTTAGTTTTATTGATATTTACTTCCAGTCCCAATTTCTTAGTGTTACTCAGTAGTGTGTGCGTGTTGGCCTTTAGTATCTCCTCACTATCGGCCAGTAGTACTACATCATATGATGTAATGGGCATGATTATTTATTTACATATCAATTTACAAGTTTATTGCTATAATTTGGTAGGTGTTATGTTGATAATTGATGCAAACTTGTAAAACTAACAGATGTAACACAACTTCCTAATAGTTACGTTTAAGTGCATATATTTCAATTTTAAATTTGCTCACTTTATAATAGTAATTAAGTAACATGTTTTAATTTATGATTTAAATATAATACATATAATTTAATATATTTTTAGACAAAAAATGTTACCAAAATCAAAATTGATAATATGTGCGAATACTGTCAATATATGAGTTCAGCTAAAAAAATTGGAAGCCAAGATACGAAATTCAGAACAACAAAAGGTCTGCCACTTGAAATGGACTGCAGAAAAAATAAAAATGAAGTGACAAAATAAAAAATAAGAATGCAAAAATACTGAATGAAAAAGAGAGCTTTTTAAAAAATATATAGTAGGCTCTCCATCAAAACCATATTTGTGTCACCATCTTAGGAAAATAGCCTTGCCAAAAAGCCCAAATAAAAAGAATGCGATTGTAAGGAAAACTCCCTCCATGGTATCTTTACCTTGTCGTGGTGGAGTGGCTTGCGTGCTTAAATGATCCTGAGAGCTATGCCGGCGGTAGCATTGCTGCCGATAGGGTTACCCATGCCGGACTGGTCGAAGGTGATAAGCCAGACGAAAAAAGTACCTTGGTCGAAAGAGTGACGATCTTTCACCGTAAAAATACAACTGTCAAGAAATGCAGACATGGGTTCAACTGGGGTAAAATTTTCCGGAGGTCAAATAGTCCCCCATTCGGTTCTCTGGGCGGGGACTACTTCAGGGAACCCATGCCAAAGGAACTTGCATGGAAGCTTCTTGTAGGAAAGCCAGAGGGAAAGCGCCCACTTGGTAGACCAAGAATGAGGTGGGAGAATAACATTAACTATGATTTGAGGGAAGTAGATTATACAGGGATTGATTGGAAAGCATTACCTCAGGATAGGGATGTATGGAGAGCTCATGTCCGTGCGACCATGAACCTACGGGTTCGATAGCGCCAGTGAGTAAGTAAGTAAGGAAAACTAGCAATCTCTTTTGTTATGTTGAGTATGAAAAAACAGTCTTACATTGTGTAACAGTTCTAGATCCTCATGCAAGATTAAAAGTTATATATCTTATGAAAGTGATATGATATCAAGACAAATGCAGGGTAAACATTATTTTGTTATTCAAAAGATGTTTAAGGGGAAAAATGTGAGACTTCAAAAATGAGTATTGATTATGACGATGTTTGAAGTTTATTCCCTATTCACGTTTGAATTTCCAAATCCAGCTACTGGAAAATAAAATGTGCATCTCTCCTTCAGTTAATGTCATTCCAGTAACAGAGACAGTCGTGTTGCTGTATCTACCACGAACATGGATAGCTTTTTTTAATATTTCTAGGAAATAACACTAAAAGGTTTCTTTTAATTATTATGAGTTATATATTTTGACTCACCTCATATTTTTTGCAGACTATAGTTCCGTCACATTTACCATATTTTACGAACTATAAGACCAACCTTAATTTTTAAGCATTTTTTTAAATAACATTTTTACCATTTTTATTAATAGATTGCAAAGCCAAACTAAAAAAAAAAATCTTAGTTTATAAAACCGTTCTGATCTTTAAAATCCCTGAAAATTGTCATCTGAACTTTCTTCTTTTTCTTCCTACTCTTTGTCGTCATCATTGTTCTCTTCATAGACAAGATGGTCTTCACTGCAATCGCGAGCGTTACTTATGCCGCACTTCTTGAAAGATTTTAACAATGTCTTCTCTCACTCTAGACCACAACTGTTTTATCCACTGACACACTTGTTTGATTGTATGTTGTTTTAAAGCTCCCTTCGGTGTTGGGTTTCATCCATCATACATTTGTTCAAGTTCACTGGCATCATAGACTGCATTGACGCATCATAGACTAGACAGTGATCTGGGTTTGTGATGGAGGGGCGGGAGGGAGACAGTGTTAGCAAGCTTGTGAATCCCCGCAACTCATGTTTGTCGCATCGGTGCACTGCTGCTGCCAGTTGAATCCAATGCTGCCAGATAGAGATAGGTTTCCCGTGGCATCGAATATGAGGCCATTTTTTAAGACTGGCAGGAATTTTAAATCAAACACTGGACTTTTTATATTAATTTCAAGTATGAGACACAATCTGAATTTTGGAGGCAATTTTTCAAAGAAAAAAGTGTATCTTATAGTCCATAAAATACGGTATGCGACATTGAGCAGAAATCAACCTACAAAATCGGCAACCGAAAAATACAACAGTTATGATTCATCGCACTCATATGCATAAATGCAACAAAGTTATAGTCTGCAAAATTTTTTTTTTAAAATATGAGGTGAGTCAAAATACATAACTCATAATAATGGAGAGCTTTTGATGGAAGACATGAACAGAATATGCCGAAATGTGCCCAAAAAGACTGATGATCTTGTGAAAGAATCTGTTTGTGATTGGTCAACGAAAGTTTGGAGAGCACAATTCTTGCTCCAATGTAGATTTGTTTATTCAGAAAAATTATAAATGATGACACAGAAGACATAAGAGACACACCAATAATCATCAGTGGTCCACTAACACAAAAATAAAAATAAATAAATAAAAAATGAAGGTACGAGGGTGGATCAAATATAAACCGGAATTTGTATCTGGAGGATCTGGTAGCGAGCTGCAAAGGTTGTGGTTTGGAGGGGAAGTTGGTGGGGGTGTCTGGAGTAGGGATCTTGATGTGTCACGCTCCGAAGAGTGGCCACTTGCTTCAGTACGCCATGAGCGAGCAAGAGGTACACACGTCTGTTGCACAATGCATTATTATTAAGTTTTTGGCAAAACAAGGCACTAAACCTGAAATTTTGAGAAGGCTCCATGCGCAGTTCGGGGAAGCAACCCTTTTGAAGACGCAGGTGTATGATTGGCGCAAAAAAATTTTAGCGGGCCGGGATTCAGTGGAAAATGAGAGCCCCACCAAAGACAAAAACGAACAAGCATCACTGCAGACAACATTCATGCTGTACAGGACCTTATTGAGGAGGATCGGCGTGTAACAATTTCTGAAATTGCTTCACACATTGGAATAAGCTTCGGAATTGTTCAAGTCATCATCAGTGATGTACTCAAATTCCGAAAATTGTCTGCCAGGTAGGTTCCTCGGCTCCTCAGCCAGGAACAAATAAAATTGACAAAAAAGAACTGACGAAAATGCATTGGATACTTCTGGAACATCCTCCTTACAGTCCAGATTTGTCATCCTGTGACTGCCATTTGTTTGGGCCACTGAAAGACCTGGGAGGAAGGCGGTTTGGTGACAATGCAACGGCAGAGGACTACACGTCATCCCTCATTCTTTAAGGACGATCAAAAAGTTGCCAACTCGATGGCAAAAGTGTGTTGGAAATGCAGGAGACTATGTAGAAAAATGAGGTGGTGGTTTTGTATTTTTTTGTTAATTCAATAAAATTGTAAATAATAATTCCGGTTTATATTTGATTCACCCTCGTACATTTACCTTGGTTGCTGAAAAATTATGTTCTCAACTTAAAGTTCTCAGAAGACACTGATACATAGCAATGACTCAACTGCAAGCTATCTGACATCAAAGGGATCTACAATTGCAAGATGATTGCATTCTATATGAGGATTTTTTTTTTCTTTCAACAAATTCTATATGAGGAATTTTTTTTCTTTCAACAAAGTCCTCAATTATATAGGTAGTTGCATATGGCTGCATGTATTCTGTGGGGGAGCATATTCTCCCAGATTTATGTTTTCTGATCTCCTAAATATCCAAGAACAATTCATGCTTTCAAGTCACTCAATCCATTTGAACTTCACAAGGACATTGTAGAAATTGATTGAAGCTTCTTTGCAACTGACCATGGCAAAGATCTAATAGATGGCATAATGTGTACAGATAAGTGGTCTGTTTAGCAAAGATTTCTACAGAAGCAAGATACAGCCTGCAATGCCTTAGAATTTTCAGAGGTTGCTAAAGCTACATGCTCTAACATTACAGTACTTTATGTGCCAAAATGTGAAATGGAAGCTGATTGTCTGATAGCGGAAAAATGCTGGAATGAACAGACACCACTTTCAATTCCTCAAACCCATCATGCCCATTATGTACGGAGGAAAGACAGCAATATATTATATGTTGGTACAGTTAGTCCTTTTCTTCTTGGCTATCCCCTGAACTCAAAAGAAGTAGTTATGATCTCCCAACATCTATCTAAATAATGTAAAAAAAATATATACAGAAAAATAAATTGGACATGATAACCCGATAAGTCTTCTCTAATTACGGACTATCAAAAAGATTTTTCAAGTGTCTACATCCAAAAATATTGTAGAATATGAACAAACTTATACATAACAAATAATTATTTACTTTAATTAAAATTTTTACACCATGCAGAAGCATTTGGTTGTTTGTCAGTTACAATTATTTTGTATATGTAGTGTGACTCCAGTTATTAGAACATAAAACACAAAATGTGTACTTTGTAACTCCTCCTAAATATACTACTTTCATAATTGCTTGTTGAAATAAAATTGGAAAACTTCACAGATGTATTCTACAGTTAAGTTTGTTATTGATATAAAACAGTACATTTTAAGTACAATTATTAAAGATAGAAACTCCATATTTTCTGTTAAAGAGATTGAAACTTATATATAAATGTCCTGAAGAGAAAAAGTAGTGCCCCACTATCTGAAGGCTAAAAAAATGTTATTTATTTTGTTGCAATTGTTACATCAGTTACCATATAATTCACTGTCTTTTTTTTTGTACAGTCAAAATAGAAAAAATAGTTCAACTGAATTGTAAACTGTTACATTGTTCACATTTATGAAATAAAACATTTATTTCAGAAATTGAAACTAAAATAATTTTATTTAAAAAAGTAATCCATCTATCAACATTTAGTTATTGCAATGGGGTTAACTCATTTAGGAAGGGCCCAGTGGCAGTTCGTGAATTGGGTAGTGGGAGGGTCATAGTTATTTAGGCTAGTCAAAAAATCAATCAAAATGAACAACCAAACATATATATATATATCCATCCATTGTAATTCTGCCCAAGGACAGGTCTTTCACTGCAATCTAGCATTTTCATGTTATACTTTGCAGCTTCACTAGGGAATTATAGGTGTGATAGCTTCCCGTTGCTTTCCACACCGGAGAAGGATGATGATAATGATAAGGTTGGTAATGATGGTCGGATGATTTTTGATGACCGTTGGGCCCTAATCTTCCCAACATTTGTCTTACAGGTGAGGAAATCCCCCAAAAAAAAACTTCACCCAGGAGCCTGTCCCGAACGGGAATTGAACCCGGGTCCACTGCGTGACAAGGCAGCATGCTACCTCAAGACCACAGCAGTGGATATATATATATATATAACTGCTAAATTAATGTTTGTTACTTGTATCAGGTCTATTCTCTGCCATTTCATTGTCCAGATGGATTTTAGAAAATCTGTGTTTCTTAACTTTCACGGATAGGCCTAAATGTTTCAAATCTGTCACGCCAGTATTTGTCCACAATGAATTGTCACCCCTCCAAGCAGAACACAAAAAAACAAGCAAAAGAATGAATTTTGACACGATAACCGCATATCCTCTCACATTTTCATATAGTCATGTATAAGATCTATTTTTATCACTAGTCTATTGTTTTATACACATATCTGGTCTCAGTTGTCCTAACAGCTTAGCAATAATTCTGTCTTTATAATATAATGTTTTGTTTTGTAATTATTTTATTTAATTCATCATGGACACTTTCACACAATAAGAAGTTAACACCACAGATGGAAGATACTGCTGAAACGACTGGTTTTAGGAAATATCTTTCGTAACACTAATTGGCGTCAGTTTTTTTTATTAGCGTACTAAGTAGTCAGGAAAGTGCACACCCACTGATGAGTAACCTAGTACAGAATCTTAGGCTCGAATCTATAGACCGTAAAAGGCGTTCTCTGCTGAGAAAGTTGTATCCTAATACAATTTTGCTTACTCAGAAATCTGTCCATGCGATAATAATTGTTGAAATTCGTAAGCTACCTGACGAGGTGGCTTAAGAGAGAAACGAATTGGAAGAATCCCGAAGGTAACCGATGTAGTTTCAAACCTTGCCGCGTACCTTGCTGCTTTATCCAAGATGTCGGACCTTGAAGAATTCAATCATGTTTTCGGTATATGCGAAGAAGAGGAATTTGATAGAGTCTACCAAAGAATTCAACTGGAAGAACAGGAGAATCGGCGTAATATCGCGCGATGCAGACGTCGTATACGGTATTATTTGCGGGACGCAAGCGTAAATGCGTTCCTCTAGCAGATGAAAATAACGGAAGTGGTTTTATCGCTGAGAATTCTGGGTAATTTCTTGCCAATATTACGAAAACGATGACTTTCATGCATGACCAGTTAGTGGGTAGCTAATTCGATCTTTGAACTTGCTCACCGGTGATTGGAAGTAATTTGAGTAGAGACTAATGTATTTGCATGTGGCCCTTAGTACACCCTTGAAGCCTGAGGGAGTTTCTGAATAGCTATGTTCTGGAGGGGTATTTTGGAATCATTCAATTGAATTACTAGTCTGGGTTGGTAAAAGAAGTTGTCGGTTAGTAACCATTCTTTCTCACATAAAATGAACCTGTGCATTTTTCTGCCTGCATTGCTATCGTCACTGAAGTCACACCAAAATCGAACTCTACCTGAAGTTGAAACATTCTGTCTCGTGAACACTGCCAATGGCAATACTCCGCAAGAACAGTCCTTATATGAGAGATTCTGTTCACAATGATTATGTGCCCAAGGTAACGTAACGAGAATTCATATTCCTCTGTGTTCATAACATTGTATAAAAATAAATTAACCTTCATCCAAAGTGATCCATCCATCCATAGTAATTCTGCCCGAGCGCAGGTCTTTCACTGCAATCATAGCATTTTCATGCTATGCTTTGCAGCTTTACTAGGGAAATGTAGGTGTGGTAGCTTCAACGTTGCTTTCCACATCGGTGAAGGATGATGATAATGATGATGAGATGATGATGATGATGGCCATATGATTTCGGGGACCATTTGAGCATTAAAGTTTTCCTGACATCTGTCTTACAGGTGAGGAAAAACCCCGATAAAAACCTCACCCAGAAAAACTGCCCCGACCGGGGATTGAACTCAGGCCCACTGCGTGACAAGGCAGCACGCTACCTCGAGACCACAACGGTGGACATCCAAAGTGATAAATATATATATTACATACACTAGATAATCTGCAAGAGCATTTTAAATAATGTCAATAAATAAATTATAAGAGGGACATATTATACTCCTGTGCACTTAAGGACTCACTTCCCCAGGAAGGGCCAAACACTACAAACTATGCTGATACTTCTCGATTACATTTGATACTACCAACCTAATATGAGTTGAGTAACTCCACTAAGTAGAATATTTCAAGGTTAGGATGAGATACATTGTAAGCTTTTTAAATTGTATAACGAATCAGAAGAAAAAAGTCAACCAGAGCATTCTTACCTTTCATCAAGAATGTAACTGACAGAATTGGAAAATTGCTAAAGAAAGAAGACATAAAAACAGTATATAGGCCTACCAGGAAAATCAAAAACCTCCTCAGACTGATTAAGGACCAACTTCATCCTCATCAATCAGCAGGCATATACAGGATCCCGTGCAGTTGCGGCCAAGTGTATATAGGCACTACTAAACGCAGCATCACAACCAGACTTAAAGAACACGAAAGATACAGCTGTCTTAAACAAGTGGAAAAGTCGGCAGTAGCAGAACACTCTCTACTTGAAGGCCATACAGTACAATACAACAACGCAGATATATTATCTAACTGCACACACTATTTTACCCGTCTGCAACGAGAAGCCATTGAAATATTCAAACATCAAAATAGTTACAATAGAAAGGAAGAATCATTAAAAGTCAACAAAGCATGGATACCAGTCTTAACAAAAGCCAGATGTAAACCCCCACGAGAACAATCTACTAGAACATCAGACAGCAACCTCATTGGTGCAATGGAAGACCCTAATGCTAACCAACCAGAAGGCAGATACAATTTACGAAGTAACGGACCGCGCAGAGAACACGTCGCGGATAAACGTATAAATAGAGCAGGTAGTCGACAAAATTGCCAGTCTCAAGACAACCCTTGAGGATGCCAGACGCAGTCTCTGGTGAAACGTCGGGGAATTACAAGCCTCAAGACCACGGCCAACAGCCCGGAAATCATCTACAAGATCATCATAGTAACTCCGGCCGTGAAAGCCTAAGTTAATATATTTTTAAATTTGATTGCTAATTATAGTAATTTACCAGATTTTGAAAGTTCTTTTTTATGGTAAAACTACACAGACAACACCAGTACAGACTGAACTGACATAGCTAACATATATGACTTGTATCCCATAAGTTTGCGATCCTGCTCTGCACATCATTCATAGCTTTCTTTCAATGTGGAGTACTGTTAATATCACTTTATTAGGTTATTTCTATCTTGAATGGCAAATTATCTTCTTGGGAAAAGATCAGCACTGGAGTAAGACAGGGATGTGGACTTTCACCGGTGCTTTTCATTATATATATGAATAAATTAATAAACGAATGGAGGAAAACACATCGTAATCACCAGATTACGTTTATATAAACACTTTGGCTAGACCAGTGTTGACCTATGGTAGTGAAGCATGGACACTAAAAAGACAACATGAAAGCAGAATAACGGCTTGTGAAATAAGATTCATGCGCAGAACAGCGGGTTACACCAGATGGGATCGGAAAAGGAACACCGATATCTCAAAAGAATTGAAGACTATGCCAATTTTGGAATATATTAAACAGTACCAACTAAATTGGAAACACCATCTTGAAAGAATGAGTTCAAATCGGATCCCCAAAGCTGTTTATAATTATATACCAAGAGGACGAAGATCACTGGGCCGTCCTATGAAATGCTGGAGGGAAAATTTTCTATAGGATCGTAACAGGCCTTGGCCTAATACTTGGAAGGAAGAAGAAGAAGAAGAAGAAAGAGTTCATACTTTTTTTTTTACTATTTTTGTACTTTCTTCAGACAAAAATCACACACACAACTTTTTTTCAGATTACTATTCACATTGTACAGCAATTAGCGGATTTATAAATTTTTTTTTTAAATTAAAGGTATTGAATTAACTGTGCTACAACCCCCTACTTTTTAGATAGAAATTATCTACCGAACATGATTTTATGAAATTATTGAGAAATAACTTATATAACATGCCACTAAACATGCAGTGCAATTACAATTCCATTTGAGAAATTCAAATTTCAGGCTACATTTCACTGAAATATTAAAATTGAATGCAACTACAGTGAGATCAGTATAGTATTGTGCTGTGCGATAACGAAGGCTTACACGTGCAGACACGGGACTTGAAATGTGCACTAATTCAGCAGTATACGAGTACATCCCACGCATTCACAGTCAGATAGTGTGCTTTGAGTAGATAAGGTGCTCGGTAGCTTTTCCTTGTGAACTGAATGACGTGTGTATAAGTGTAAACTGTATAATGGCTAATAATTTTTCTACTGAACAATGTGTATTTATTTATGATCAATATTTGTTAACTCAGTCTGCCAGCTAAGTACAAAGACTTTTTGAAACACGATTCCCGGGTGTAAAAATTCCGTCACGTTCACCAGTCCATAATCCGTACAACAAATTTTATAAAGAGGTGTCAAAAATGTATGGACAACGAAGGTGAACAGTTCCAGCACCTGCTTCAATAAAGTTGGTAAGTACGACAATTTGTAAAATAGTTACGAAAAGTGTGTGTGGCCTACAACTCAATGGTATTAATAAGCTGTTAGTTTATGCTGATGATCTAGTACTATTGGCCGATAGCGAGGAGATACTAAAGGACAACACGCGCACTCTATTGAGTAACACTAAGCAATTAGGACTGGAAGTAAATATCAATAAAACTAAATACATGGTCACACGTAGAAATGCATTATATAATGGAAATGGACAGTTAATGACAAATGAGGGAAATTTTGAGGAAGTGGCTAAATTCAAAATACCTAGGAACAATAATCACAAATAGGAATGAGATGCACAAAGAAATTAAACATAGGCTCAATTCTGGAAATGCGTACTATTATGCATTGCAGAGACTCTTGACATGCCAATTCCTTTCAAAAAAACGTTAAACTGAAAATATATAAAACTATTATTCTACCAGTTATATTATATGGGTGCGAAACATGGACTCTTACTTTAAGGGAGGAAATGAGATTACGAGTTTTTGAGAATAAAGTTATTAGGACAATTTTTGGACCAAAGAGAGATGAACAGACAGGTGAATGGAGAAAACTACATAACAATGAACTACATAGTCTTTTATAGGAAGCCAGATATAATACGAACAGTTGAGTATCGTAGACTGCGATGGGCAGGACATGTTACACGTATGGGGAATGAAAGAGGTGCATGGAAGCTTCTTGTAGGAAAGCCAGAGGGAAAACGCCCAGTTGATAGACCAAGAATGAGGTGGGAGAACAACATTAACTATGATTTGAGGGAAGTAGATTATACAGGGAATGATTGGAAAGCATTGGCTCAGGATAGGGATGTATGGAGAGTTATGTCCGCGCGGACATGAACCTACGGGTTCGATAGTGCCAGTGAGTAAGTAAGCGTGTGGTTGTATCACTATGATCCTACGCTGTCCATTCCCCGCCGCAAGTGCATCAGTAGTGTATAATAAAATCCCTGTGTCTGCTGTCCTGTGCTATACTGATTGCATTGTAGTTTTAGCTGTTCTTTGGAATATTGGAACAACATTTTTGAATTACAATACTTACAGTATGCATGCTACATAAATATTGCTAAGCTTTGGGGGCACATTTTACTTAGTCCAGGCACAGGGAGCTACCGAATGAGGAGTAGTATGACATTTTTCTCATTCCATCTTTCATTGAACTCAAGACCGTTGTTATTGTCATATTGACATAACATGTATTATCAGTGGCGGCGCAACCTTACAACCTGAAACATATACACTAATCCCTTCCATTCCTACGTACTTTACGTATATCTGTGCAAACGTTTGAAGGGCGCATAGTAACTGCTGACACTAATTTATCTATGTCAGGCTGATGGTACTCGTATGGATACCTAATATTGAGACAAGGGTGTCATCATTTAATCAGGAGTGTGTTTTAGATTTGATATGATTTCTCAGCAATCGATTTTGAAATCCGGTAACTAACACATACTGAATTCTCTGAAAGTGGTTGTCTGCTAGTGTTTTGGAGTGTTTGCTGCTTTAGATTATTTAAAAATCCCATCCTGTCATCCCCTGTGTAAACAAAACATACAATGTCTCCATATGTCTATTATATTTAATTTATGAATTTGAACTCCATGCATGTTACCTAATGTACTTTAAAAGTATATATCATTAATATGTACCTGTGAAAATACAGTTATATATTTCTGATTGTGCCTGTGTCTGTCCGTATTGATTTGCATGTGAAGATCTGAAATGTCGTGGGATATTATAGTGTTTCACATGACGGAACCGCGTAGAACACAATAAACAAACAACTTTTGTGCCATTCCGAATGCAAAAATTATCATTTACCCAGTCCATATTAAAATTATATCAGTGTTTAGAATTTGCCCCACTCACGCTGGATTAAACGCCACTGACTCTCACTATGTACTGTCAATTACTGTGTACCTGCGTTTCCAGAACAAATATAAATGAGTGGAATGGGTATTGGCGGGGAGGATTTGTTATGAGCTCTCGGAGCCCAAGCTCCCCATGCCTGACTTAGGGTCGCATGTTTGGACGCATTAGACAGTAAAATGCCTTCTCTGCTGAGCAAGTTGTATGCTAATATGATTTTGCTTACTCAGAAATCTGTTCATGCGATAATAATTGGTTAAATTTGTAAGCTACCTGCGGAGGTACCTTACATGAGCAACTCAAATTAAAATCCCGAAGGGAACCGAACGGGAACCGATGGTAATCGATGTACTTTGCTGCTTTATCCAACATTTATCCAAGATGTCGGACCTTGAAGACTTCGATCATGTTTTCGGTATACACGGAGAAGAGGAATTTGATAGAGTCTACCAAAGAATTCAACTGGAAGAACAGGAGAATTGGCGTAATATTGCGTGTCGCAGACGTGTTTTGTATACGGTATTATTTGCGGGATGCAAGCATAAATGCATTCCTCTATAGCAGACGAAAATAACGGAAGTGGTTTTATCGCTGAGAATTCTGGGTTAATTCGTTGCCAATATTACAAAAACGTCGACTCTCGTGCGTGACCGATAAGTCGGCCGTTAATTCGTTCTCAGCAATTGCTCACGGTGAATCAGCTCACTAGTGATTGGAAGTAATTTGAGTAGAGAGTAATGTTCTAACATACGACCCTTAGTCAAATTAAAGTGTTTGGTGATTATTTTACTTCAGAGCTTCAACTTAATTACATTCTCAAGTCTAAATTACTTTTAAGATGAATGTTTTCCTAAGACAATTGTAACTTACGACACAATCCATTCTATAGCAAATACTTATTCCTTTATAACCAATGAAATGTATCCACCAGAGTAAAATTTTGGGACTCCAACCAGCAAAGATATACAGAATTAAAATATAAAATTATGGAATATTCACCTGAAAGATCCGTCTCCTCAACTTAATTAATTATTTAACTGCAGCACTTTCAGGACTTGTCCCATCATCGGCAGGATTCAAAACTGGTGTTTCACTGAAGATCTGGTAGAGGAGGTTACATGTATTGGGTTTGTTTTCATTTATCAGATTGTCGTTGTTGTGAGCTGCTTTCATGATTTCCATCTCTTCGAGTACGTTTATCTTCGCTGGATAATTTTCTCTGTGCATTACTGTTATGGTGTTTTCAATATTTAACATGCGATGTTCTTCATGGATAATGTACATCCTAACAGTAATGCACAGAGAAAATTATCCAGCGAAGATAAATATACTCGAAGAGATGGAAATCATGAAAGCAGCTCACAACGACAATCTGATAAACGAAAACGAACCCAATACATGTAACCCCCTCTACCAGATCTTCAGTGAAACACCAGTTTTGAATCCTGCCAATGATGGGACAAGTCCCAAAAGCGCTACAGTTAAATAACTAATTAAGTTGAGGAGATGGACCTTTCAGGTGAATATTCCATAATTTTATATTTTAATTTTGAATAATATCTCAACGGAACACATCATGAATCTTATAAAAGTTAAAGATATACGGGATCTACATTATATGTTATAACCGAGAGGTGTTTTCACTCTCTGCTATGGAGGCTGTAACAGCTAATGCATAATTTTTAAAGTAGGCTATGTGACTTGTTTCAGGGGGTTGCACATACATCTCATTTGGGTTTCATGGTATATGAATGCATAGAATACTCCAAGATTGGTGACAGATGAGACACGGTTCTATCCAAATTAATCATCATCATCTGCATTCATGGATTAGGTCTGTTGACCCATTCCGACTTCAGCCCATCTCTTTCTAGGTCTGCCCACATCTCGGGTGCCTTTAGGTTTGTATTTTGTTTTGGATATCTATCTTCATTCATTCTGTCTATGTGTTGCTTCCAGTTTTGTCTATATGTATCTATTTTATCAGTTATTGCAAATATTTCAAGTTCCTGTCTTATTTCTGTGTTCTTGATTTTATCTTCCTTAGTGCACCCTTTAACAGATCTCAAAAATTTCATTTCTGCCGCCGTTATCTTACATAGATCTTGTTTTTTATGTATCCAGGCTTCTGATCCATAAAACAGTACCGGTACTGCCAACGTTTTGTAAAATTTCAATTGAGTCTCTCTTGTTGTTTTGTTATTTAGTGATTGTTTTATCGTACCACATATTCCCTGGAATTTTGCTATTTTATTATTTATATCATTATCATAATTAAATGAAATATCACATCCTAGATAATTGAGATGGTTCACCTGTTCTATAATTTTGTTTCCTATTACTATTTTGGATCTGATTTGATTTTTCCCTTGGAATGCCATTACCTTAATCCAAATTAATAGAAACCATAAAATAGACTCCAAATTAATAGAAACCATAAAATAGACTCTTTGCATTTTGCGGATGATTTGGTATTAATAGCTCCAACAGAAACAGATTTACAGTATTATATACACAATTTTAATATAATTGCAAAAAGGTACAATATGGAAATCAATACAAAGAAAACTAAAGTGATGGCCTTTTGTGGGAAATACCCTATACCTAGCAAAATTGTTTTGGATGATGAAATTTTAGAACGAGTAAACAAATTAAATTATTTGATTTATAATTTAACATTTCAAGACGAAGCTGATATATCAAAGAAAATCACAAATTTTGCAAAAACGATGGGGATAATTAACAGTATAATGAAACCATCTTTAGTACAGAAGAACATAAGATTACGGCTTTATAAGGTTCTCGCAAGACCAGTATTAAGATATGGTAGTGAAGCATGGACAATACGAAGAAGAGATGAAAGCCGAATAACAGCAAATGAGATGCAATTTATGTGCCGTACAGCAGGCTATACAAAGTGAGACCATAAAAGAAATGAGGAAATTATAGAAGAGTTGGATGTAGAACCCATTCTTCACCATATACAAAACTACCAGAACTGGTAAGCCATCTTCAACGAATTCCATCTCACAAAATTCCAAAAGTCATACTTCGCTACTGCCCCCAAGGCAAAAGATCGCTGGGACGTCCAAAAAAGTGCTGGATGGAAAATTCCTCTTTGAGACCGTAACAGGCCACGCGGTCTATTACTTGCATGGATGATGATGATGGTATATGAATGCAGTTAGTCAGCTTTAAGTTATCAAGATGGCAAGACTGAATTTGCTGGTGCATCGTACTACTTGTGTCAAAATTATTTTAAACATGGGTCTGTGATGAATTATTAATAAATTTGAAAAATACTGGCTCAGTACAAAACATTATAGTGGAAGAACTCGTTCATGTCAGCCAGAATATGGTTTCCAGATACAATGCCTGTATAACCAAGGAAGAATGACACTTTCAACATATGTTATAAGTATGGAAAGGATTTTGAGATGTGGCACTTTTCCAAAAATATAGCTGTTTTCATACCAATAGTTCAATATATATATTTGGGGGAGGGGAATGAAATTAAGTGAAATGAACACAATTTGCTGCACCTTTTCATGAGATTACTATATTTTGCCCCTTTTTGCCTCTTTTTTTTATGCTTTAGCACCTTTTCCTCGGCATTTTTAAAAGATAGGACAGAAAAATGTATGATGATCTTGTTAGAAGATTTCTGGGCTGTTGGCCGTGGTCTTCAGGCTTGTAGTTCCCCGACTTTTCACCAGAGACTGCGTCCGGCATCCTCAAAGGTTGTCCTGAGACTGGCAATTTTGTTGACTACCTGCCCTACTCATACAATTATCCACGACGTGTTCTCAGCACAGTCCGTTACTTCGTAAATTATTCAAGAACAATCTACTAGAACATCAGACAGCAACCACATTGGCGCAATGGAAGACCCTAATGCTATCCAACCAGAAGGCAGATACAATTTACGAAGTAACGGACCATGCAGAGAACACGTCGTGGATAAATGTATAAATAGGGCAGGTGGTCGACAAAATTGCCAGTCTCAAGACAACCCTTGAGGATGCCGGACGCAGTTTCTGGCGAAACGTCGGAGAACTACAAGCCTCAAGACCACGGCCAACAGCCTGAAGATCTTCTACAAGATCATCATAGTGACTCCGGCCGTGAAAGCCTAAGTCAATAGAAAAATGTATATTTTTTTTTTCTTCTTGACTGCTTTTTAAAATCTCAATCAGAAGTCAACAATATTAAATAAACATTAAAATATAATTTATGTAATTTATACCCCAGAAACAGTGTGAAGTCAACAATAGTAAATAATAAATATTAAATTATAAAGTGTGCCCTATATTAAATTATAAATTATAAAGTGTGCCGTCAGAGTGGGAAAATATGCTCCATCAAGGCTGGCATATGAGCTGGCCAAGGAAACTTTTTACATAGAAGATCTGAGACTCAGCCTACAATCTACCGGAGCCAGCAACAAGCTACTAGAACGGAGAAGAATGAAAAGAGCGGAGATAGATATCGACTTCTATGGGACGACTGCAATGATCGATCGCAACTGGACCAAGGAGAATCAGGAGCAGAGACACACCATTACTAGACTAGCCATTCACGGCTTCCACCACAAATTATGCAAGAACAAGACATTCCACACCCCGAATGACCAATGTGTGTGTGAATTGTGCGGACAGAGATGTAACCAATATCATATCACCGAGTGCCGTGAAAGAACAAAATCAATATCAGAATATAGCAAAGAATAATACCCATTCGGGTGAACCTTCCATATTTATAAAAAAATTATAATTTATGTAAACCACCAGTAATTTATATCCCAGCAACAATGACCAATCTGCAGATGTGAAGTCAAATTTAATTTTCAACAGTGTTGCTGTAACAGTTTAAAATAAGTTCAGTTAGTACTGGCAATAATTTAAACAGACTTGTTGTTGGCTGTGTTTTACAAGTCTGAACCACAACATTTTTTTATTAGTATTACATTCTCAAAGATTCTGACAAAGAGGCTATATGACCTTGCAGACAACACGATCCCAGAGGAACAATTCGGCTTTAGGAAGGGAAGAGCCACCATACACGCCATAAACAACCTGTTGACAGACATCCAAGAATCACTCAGACACCCCAAAGGCAAACTGTACACAATATTTATCGACTTCACAAAAGCGTTTGATCTACTTGACAGACAGATCATAATGAAGAAGCTCGAAATGATAAGTGGAGACAACTATTTGTCACACATCATCAGATGTATTATGGCAGTCAATAGAGTGACCATAAATGATAACGTAACGACATCTGCTCCTATAATACAAACAAATGGAATTCTCCAAGGCGACCCAATAAGTCCTCTGCTATTCAACATCACAACTGCAGACATAGCACATGCTTTAAAGATGGCAAACAGTAAAGCTACCATATACATGTACGCAGATGATATGGTCCTATGCGCAACAAAGCACAGAGATCTACAGGAAAGTTTCAACACCCTCATAACATGGACAGAAGAAAATGGGCTCCACATAAATAAAAACAAGACAATGCAGATGGTCTTCAGAAAGGGAGGAAGAGTCTCAACACACGAAATGGTGTACTATGGACAAGATCCACTAAAACAAACAAGTCATTACAAATATCTTGGAGTAACCTTCCAAACAACGGGCACATGTTTCAGCAAACACTAACTGAAAAAGCTGTCGCAGCCATAAGAGGCATCAACGACATAAAATACATAAATAGACTGTCACTAGATACAGCAAAACAGCTATTCACCGCAAAGATTATTCCAATACTCGTCTATGGTCTGCAAATAATATGGAAATACCTAAAGAAAAACGATCTACAGCAACTTGAAAAAGTAAAAGCCACATTCTTAAAAAGAGTTCTCGGTGTATCAAAAAAGACTCCATCTCGACTTGTATATGAACTGGCATGGGAACCATTTCTAATAGAAGAGCTGAGGATATCGCTACAGCTACCGGCAACAATTCATTATGACGAGCTTCTAGCAGAAAGAGTGAGGAAAAGAAGAGATTGATTCGGACTTCTACGCCACAGAAGCAATGATAAACCGAACGTGGGCGAACCCTGACCAACCACAGCGGCATGTACTTACTCGATTCTCTATACATGGCTTTCATCACGAGATATGCAAAAAACCAGGTTTTCACCAAGCGGACGAATATTGTTGTGTGTTCTCTGTGCGGATGTATATGCAGCCAATACCATTTAGAACTGTGTACAAAAAGCTTAACGCTTACAGCAAGAAAGTATTTTAATGCACATTTGTGCGCAATTCTACTTATTATTATTAGTATTACATCTGGGTTTTCACAACAGTAACATGATGAATGTTAAGAAGTACAAGTTGTATGCACTTTCAGAAGAATACAAAACACAATTTATCGAAACTGATGGCATCATTCTTTGATGTTCCATCTGTGAAGTAAATATTGCAATAAACTAAAGAACTATGAATGATTCAAAGTTAAAATTGGGAAACACATTATGAGGTTCTTAATTAATAAATTAATGAGTCATTTTAACATCTTACCTCATATTTCATGTTTTTCAAACACGGTAACTATAGTTTTCAAATGATCTTGTCATTCATTTTCAACCGCCATTATGACTACCGGATATTCGTTGGAATCTCCCTCTATAACGTTGCCATCTGGTGTTGATTTGACGAACTTCGAGATATCGTTGCCATCTGGTGTTGATTCGATGAACTTCGAGATGAGGTCACGTTCATCCGGAATGTCGAAATTCATAGATTTAAATTTGTTCTTCTGTATAAATATTTTCTCCCAAACTGTCAAATCCAAAGGTTTTTCCAAATGTTTTAGAAGTTTAGCTTCTTTTTCAAGAATATTTTCTCCCAAACTGTCAAATCCAAAGGTTTTTCCAAATGTTTTAGAAGTTTAGCTTCTTTTTCAATAATTGAAAAAGAAGCTAAACTTCTAAAACATTTGGAAAAACCTTTGGATTTGACAGTTTGGGAGAAAATATTTATACAGAACAAATTTAAATCTATGAATTTCGACATTCCGGATGAACGTGACCTCATCTCGTTGAAGTTCATCGAATCAACACCAGATGGCAACGATATCTCGAAGTTCGTCAAATCAACACCAGATGGCAACGTTATAGAGGGAGATTCCAACGAATATCCGGTAGTCATAATGGCGGTTGAAAATGAATGACAAGATCATTTGAAAACTATAGTTACCATGTTTGAAAAACATGAAATATGAGGTAAGATGTTAAAATGACTCATTAATTTATTAACTATGAATGACCTCTTATGGACTCTATAAAGAAGAAAAAATTGGTGCAAAATGATAAGCATATTATATAAACTGAGTTCATGTAACTAATATAAACCTTAATTCAATTGTTTCAGCAGGACCTTTTTTTTTTATGTATTTTCAGAACCTTTTTTCCACCATTTACGAACAAAATTTGGGATATGCTACACTTAGCATCGCAAGAAAATTCTTCTAAGTTCTATAGAATCACAGTGCGCATGCGCTAGTGCTCCATGTAATCCCAGGAAGATAAATGCAACCTCCAGCAGTTGGCGGTATATGTATGTGAAATCAGTATGACCAACATTGACACAAAATTCCCAGAACTTGTCTAAAAATGTATAATTAACACGAAATGAACTTATGGAAATTTAATTTTACGTGGTAACCGTCTGATATTTTGAATTTTTCATAGAATAACAGATATGAAGAGGTAATTTATTTTACGTATCAAATCACATTTAAAAAGCAAGGAACCTAAACCCTAACCAAACCTAAATCAGTTACTGTAACACAAATCAATTACTCTAATGTAGGTGAAATCCAGGGAATGTGGAATCACATTTAAAAAGCAAGGAACCTAAAAGCTAACCAAACCTAAATCAATTACTGTAACACAAATCAATTACTCTAACGTAGGTGAAATCCAGGGAACGTGGAAATGATGTTGGCAACATCTGGAGTATTTTGGGTTGTTGATGGTGGCAACGTTGGAACAACAAAGGAAGGGGAGGGAAAATAGCAGATAGTAGCAAGGAAGAATGTAGGACGATCATGTTTTACGTAAATATATAAATATAAAATTGAAGATGTTTAAAACGTGTTTAAAAGTGTTGCAAAATGTGTTTAAAAGTGTTTAGTGCATCAGTGGCATAAGAAATTAAATTGACTATTTAACTCATGCCCCAAATGGGAGTCAATGACCAATCACGTTTCAATGATTTCTGTTTTACAACCAATCAGAGTCGTGTTTCACGAAATATTTATCAGTGTTATAATTACCATATTAAAGAAAGCTCCTCCTTTTTAATATTCTGAACAGGTCTGGCCATTATTTTGCAGTGATTGAGCCTGTGAGAAATACGGCTACCATATTGTATATATAGTGCATGAATGTCAACACATATATAAAAACATTTGTAGCAATTGATTATACCACCAAAAAAAGAAACCACTGTTTGCACTTTCTTAAATGTATTTTTTTTCCCAGGTAATAATCCAGAAAAATATAATTGTCATATTTACATCATACGACATCAGAAACGATCAGAAATGTATTAATATACAGTTTGATGTGTTTCATTTTTTCTCCACTAGAGAGCATTCTTACAATATTGCATTCCTTTGGCAATAAATAATATGATCAGGTTGCAGTGATAAACAAAGGAAGCAGATGAAGCGCACCTATCGTCTCTCATTTGTTTTCAAACATCGCCGTTTACATTAAATATATAAATATTTTAAAATAACTATAGTTAAATAATGATTTGTAAGTAAACAGCTTAATTTTATTCGTTAAATAGTCCTAACAAATGCCACTCTTGATTTCCAAATTCTCTAGATAAATTCACTCCTCACTTCGTGAGTCGTGAATTTATCGATAATTTGGAAATCACTCGTTACTTATGAAATTTTTTTGTGATGTTAACCATATAACACCCAAAATTTGCACCTTAAAATCCTTTCCCCAGTTATAAGGTAAGATTATATGTAATACTTTTTAAACAGTTAAAGTAGGAAAGCCACACAGGAAAAAGTCAGTTATTTGGCAGACACAAATTCTTCTAAGTTCCACAGAATCGCAGTGCGCATGCGCGAGTTGTGGGAGTTGCTGTAATGGTTAATGTAGCCTCCGGTAGATGGCTCTGTAGTCGGCATTACCAACTTTGGGAATAAATTCTTGTTAAAAAAAATAAACGTAAACTAACTTGCCATTTCCAAACCAAAGAAAACAATTTAAATGCATATTATTTATTCCCAAATGCTAAAAAAAAATGGACGTAAACCAACTTCCCATTTCCTAACCTAACAAAACAATTTACATGTGTATTATTTAATAAACTATAAACTAATTTTACATACACTAACATTAAATATGGTTTGAAATTATTTTCAAATGTTGGTAACTCTGATTTGAGAGCCACCTAGCAGATGTTACATGAAGCATTTCCGCGTCTCTAGAACCCGATGCACAAGTTTCGCATAATTTATAAATATTTAATAATCGTAAGAAATCTTTATAAAATGGTTCCAAAATGTTTAAAATAGTACAAAACGTGTTTAGTGCATCAGTGGCATAAGCATGTGAGTGTAGTATTGTGTCTGCCAAAAAACGTACCTCAGCCAAACTGAGTTCATGTAACTAATTTAAACCTTAATTCAATTGTTTCAGCAGCACCTTTTTAAATGTATTTTCAGAACCTTTTATCCACCATTTACGAACAAAATTTGCACCTTAAAATCCTTTCCCTAGTTATAAGGTAAGATATGTAATACTTTTTAAACAGTTAAAGTAGGAAAGCCACACACTCTTCAAATGCGGGATTTGTAGCAGATAGTGAGAACACCGCTCGCGCTGTTACAATGTATAATATAGACGCTGTACTTCTATGGGCTTGGATGTATTTTTGATTACACTGCAGTCATTTTACCCAATTTTGAGAAGTTTATATAAGTTACTAATTATAAAAGATTCTATAATGATATTATTTAGTGGTTAGGTAAGAAAATCAATCAATGTGAAAACTTGATGACAAATTTTGGAACATTTAGGATGGATTTCTAAACCGATGTCTAAACCATGACCGTGATTTTCAGATTTTTATAGTTTTGGTTCTTAATTACAAAAATAAATGTCAATTTCTGTGAATTTTTAGTTATTTTTATAAGTATTGTTTAGCTGTTTCTTGACTCACCTCATACTTCTTAACTCCCATGTAGACTCAAGTTTCTTCACTTCATTTGTGACATTCTCAATGCTGTATTACGTTCACAACTGATGTCCAATGGCCTCATCATCAGTTGTGAACATAACACAGCATTGAGAATGTCACAAATGAAGTGAAGAAACTCGAGTCTGCAAGGGAGTTAGGCCGGGTGCCCCACTAAGATGATCGTGATATGATAGTGATACAACAAATACACTGATCCAACACGGACTATGACAGCAAAGTGACCTGACGCTCACTGGACTGATTCAACATGTCGCCGGAGGACGAGGATGTTCTCGATCTAGTTTATTTAGCTAATATCAATTATTACAACAGAAGACGTAAAAGGCGATTCTGGGTACATCCTTTTTGGCTTGTTAATGTAGAAGAAAGTGATGCTTTTAATGTGTTCAAAGAATTAAATATGTATTAAATAACAATTGGAAGAAATATAAGATGTAAAAAAAAAGGAAAGTAATTTATTTATGAAGTTATTTAAATTTAAAAAAATGATAAATAAAGAAAATGACCAGCTTCATGGGCTAGTGGTCAGCATTTCTGACTACAGTTCATGAGGTCCCGGGTTCGATTCCTGGTCAAGCCTTAGGAATTTTTCTTAAAGGGAATTTATTGTGGTTGCCCATGGTCTACAATTCAGGTAAAGAACTCTCACCCATCATATCATCGGGGTAACGTAACTCCGCCTTCCAGGTGCCCCAAACCTAAGAAATGGATTATAATTCTGTCAAAGCCAGGGAAGAAAGCCACAAATGTCATAAGAGACAACCTGGTGGCATTAGACAAAACAAAAAACAAATAAATAAAGAAAATAGATAAATGAAGGAGTTTATAATTACTGTTTGCATATTTGTAAATATTTCAATTACATAGATTCGTATGCAACGTCACAGTTGCTTTCCTACGATCATTTGTTCGGAAATTCACTTGTTGCTTTTACATTTATTTATTTATTGCGGGCAAGTGTGTAAAGAGTTTGACGTAAGTTAAAAATACTTTAATATTTTCATAATTGAGCTGTTATTGTAATCTATTTTGTGAATTGTGGGCTTGACAGAAAATAAATTATCATGGCATTAAAAAATGTTCGGAAATTCAATTGTTAATTTTAATGAGTTTTTATTTTTAATACGAGTAATACAATATTCATTATTTACCAAATTCCGAAAATTCCTTGGCAATCCTATGCCATGCCTGATCTTGAACATTTCTGTTACTGTATTGGTTCAATATAGTATCATAAAGACAAGGATATTCTTTAATAAGTTCAACAAATGTTATATTGAAATCAGGATCGTCTCTCATCTTTATACTTGTATACGAGCAACTCACAACTGACACGACAAAAAGTGGAGCATGCAGCACTTTGAGCGACACAACAGAAACAGTTGGTGTCAAGTTGCTGTCGTATCAGACGAATGGGCTTCTTGCAATTTTGATATTACGGGTTATAAAGAAACATACATGCTAGCAACAAGCAAAGCAACAAATCCGTGTCTTGTTGCTTTCGCTTGTTGTTCCAGTGGGCGCCCTGCCTTAAGAAGTATGAGGTGAGTCAAGAAATAACTGAACAATATAAAAATAAACTGTCCACCGCTGTGGTCTCGGGGTAGCGTGCTGCCTTGTCATGCAGTGGGCCCGGGTTCGATCCCCAGTCGCGACAGTTTTTCTGGGTGAGGTTTTTATCGGGGTTTTTCCTCACCTGTAAGACAAATGTCAGGAAAACTTTAAGGCCCAAACGGTCCCCGAAATCATATGGCCATCACAATCATCATCATTCATATTCATCTTAGGATTAGGGACTTTCCTGGCATACCATTATCATCATCACCCGTCATATCATCAGGGCAATGTAACCCCGCCTTCCAGGCGCCCCAACCTCAGAAGTGGGTTACAAGTACGCCATGCCAGAAGAGAAACCAGGAATGTCAAAAGACAAACCTGGGGTATTTGGAAAAAATAAATAAATAAAATAAACCTCATAGTGTTATTTCCTAACTACGTAACTTAATTTTTATAAGTGTTAAGGAAACAATAAAAAATTGGAAAACCGGGGTCGTGGTTTAGACTTCGGTTGAGAAAACCACCCTTATACTTCTTAATGTCAAGACTATAAAGAAACAAACGATTTGTTATTGAGTGTGCCATGCTTAAGAGTTCTTAGTTTATATTTTTCCTTCCAGGTGACATATTTGGAAACAGCTATTTTGGATCACAAAGAAAACAGTATCTCTGTCACTTATTAAATTTGCTATAATTTAGCCCATTTTTAAACCATAAAAAATAAGTAATTCTTGGAAAACTTGTGAAAGGACATAGAACATACACATTTCATGCATGTGAGTAAATGTAAAAGTTTGATACATGCAAGCAAATATTCCTACAAGAAATTAAAATAAACATTAAATTAAAGCATTATAAAGAAATAAACAAAATAAATAAATAAAAACCTGAAAAGTTAAAAAGAGACCAAAAGTCCCCACTCATGCAGTTCTTAAAATTGACGGATTATATGTTAAAAAAAGGATGGGGATTTTATGTTTTTAATGAAATGATATTTGTCAAAAGTTTGGTCCTTACCCTGAGCAATGCAGTACATAATTTGCCTGGGCACCTTGAGGCCAGCGGCCAAGCATGCCGCAAATGATGCCGAAAAATTTATTGCCATATCCACTCCTCATCACCGTTATATGTACCAAAGAGTTTCAAACAATGTGGTGAATTCACCGTGCCACCACGGCATGATGCCTAAATGGACTCAGTCCCATTTAGACAGATCTAGTTAGCCTGTAGAACAAGAAGCACACAATCTCAATTTTTCATTCCAGAAATTAATTAAATCCTATTGACTGCATTTCATTATAATTCTAATAAAATTCTAAAACAATAAATTTCAATAAAAACTAACAAATTTGTTTTTTTTTCAATATAAATAGTTGAACTTTACCACGACTAAATTTATAAATTATAACAATTGCACGATTTTTGTTAAATTATCAATTTTAATTTTATTAAACTGACAATTGCACATGTATATTTTTTTAATTTGAGCACAAATGTTTTTTTAATAAATTATAACGAATTTCAAAACAGTAACTACTTGCTACACGAAATAATAAAAATTAAAAAGAATATATGTGACAGATTTATGTTTTACCGGCATGAAATTAAATATAATAAGGAAATTTAAGTAAACAATACATGAACAAGCTCCGCACACAAAACTTAACAATCTACCACTTCTAATACGAACATGTGAGTGCAACATTGTTACCACTTTTTAAAGCCATACAAACAGTGATTAAAATATCCACAAGCAGATATCTTATTTATAAATAAAAAAAAAAAGAAACACTGCACTTATAACTTGAAGTCACACTAAAACAAAAATTATAGTAATACAAGAAGCGTGAACATGATTAAATGAACTGTCAAAACGAAGAATTAAAAAAAATACAAAAATAAACAAAGCAAGGATGCGGTGCCCCTAAGCCGAGCGTGTGCCCATGCGATATTCCATCCGAGACGGTTGTCTCTCCCTCCTTCGGATGCAAGCAGACACCCAAAGGAATCTCATAGTACAAACAGAAATAACTCACCGGACCTATAATATTCCTTAAAATATCGAGATGCTGCTCGTTGCACTATTGAATAATACAGGCTGACATACGGGGCTGCACCCGCTGACGCAAGAGCCATCTATAGAGAGGTGCTACGCAGCGTACCACTGCATACAATTTTTGCTGAAGTTTTTGCTCTGCCTCTGCGGCGGGGATCTCACTAGCTAGCTCCCGACTTGGAGACAACCGACCTCATGTTCAAAGCATCAGACTCGCTCTCGCGCCACGGCGCTGCGTTGCCACATCTCTGTCTCACGTGCATGGGAAGCGAAATGCACGGGTTACACCATCAAGCACAGAGACGATAGGACCCTAAATCAATATCACACATATCGCTAAAGACAAAAAACACGTCTTCCCTAAATCACAAGATTCATGAAAATATTCTATTAAGAAAAGTATTAGTGTAAATAAAATGAAGCTTTTGAATATAATGGGACTGATATTAAACGACAAAATTAATCAATGGTGACAATATAATAACTTAAAAACATTTTTTTATTTATTTTTTACTTTTTATCTATTTTTTGAAAGAAGTTTAATTTCTACTTTATTTTTAATTTTAGGATGGGAGTATCAACCCAAACGTTTACAGGCGGGGATCTATCTTTTATAACTTTTTTTAGTAATATGAATTTTAGTTACCGGTACCACTCCGAGTTTCATGGAAAATATTTATTCACGCATTACTCATAAATTATTCTATTTCAGTCTACAAAATAAACGAAAATGAATGGGGCACGTTAAGCGAATATAAAACTGTAGCTCTTGAGAGGGTCAAGATAAAATTGATTAACATACATTCATATTCATGATGGTGAACAACACTTTTAAATTATTACGTACACAATTACAGTGTGTAGTAGCCATCATTATTTTTGTAATAATATACCCTTATTTAAAAATGCATTACAAACATTTGTCAATCCTTCATGTTAGTTCTTTCAAATCTCAGTTTAAAACTAGCATTCTTAAATCATATCTGTGATCGACAACCAAAATTAGGCCTATATATTATTCTGTGTCTCTAGGCATATTCAATTGAGACAGATTACTTTGCATCTAAATAAATTAGATACACTATTTGTCCTACATTATAATTATTACATGGACAATAAAAATGCTCTAAATTTTTACTAAAACTAAATCAAGTGCCTACTCATACGAAAAAACAAGACAGTACACCTATAACTTATTTTTTATTAATCTGGAATTCCGTATTTGATACATATATAAGCGTCACTGCTACAAAGTAAAAATATTCTATTTAATTTGCTTACTTGTTATAGTAAGCTACCAGACGGCAGTGAAGACCGAGTTCTCGCTATATCGCGTAATAATGGAGAATATCCATCCATCCATAGTAATTCTGCCCGAAAGCAGGTCTTTCACTGCAATCATAGCATTTTCATGCTATGCTTTGCAGCTTTACTAGGGAATTGGGCGTAGTAGCTTCCCGTTGCTTTCCACAGTGGAGAATATATATAAGAAAGATAAATGTTTGTACTGGATTTGATCGGTGGTGTAACGGATAGCACACTGGGGTACCAACCCAGAGGTCCGGATTCAAATCCCACCCAGGCATTTATTTTTCTTATCATGTCATATACATAATGTATACGCGTATGTGTAAAATTAATTACCGTTAAACAGGACCAATTTGTTCCTAAAATAATTACTTTGCTACTATAAAAGAAGTTTGAGTCATCTGGAGCTAGAGGAAAATGTTCCCAATCATTATCAACTTATTTCATTTACTGAAAGTGAAAGCAGTTGATGATTGGAGAACTTCCCTTTAGATGACCTCGCATTTTTTATTTCAGGTTTAAAGTAGTCCCGTTTGACGGTATGTTAAATGTATAAAATATAACGATAGGGATTTCGTTGCTCAACTAAGTCCCGTCTAATGAACAATTGTGAGTAAACTGATTGTTTTAATGTGGACATGAAAATGTTAGTTAATATTTTGGGGCTGCATTACATTTTGTTAAGTTGGCTAATCGACTAAAAAATATATCCAGGAAAAGATTTCAGACAAGAGAAGCATACATACTGTATTTTAACATGCTAGTAAGTTAATAGGCTCAATTCTGGAAATGCATGCTATTATGCATTGCAGAGACTTTTGATGTCCCAACTCCTTTCAAAAAACGTTAAGCTGAAAATATATAAAACTATTATTCTACCAGTTATATTATATGGGTGCGAAACATGGACTCTTACTTTAAGGGAGGAAACGAGATTACGAGTATTTGAGAATAAAGTTCTTAGGAAAATTTTTGGACCAAAGAGAGATGAACAGACAGGTGAATGGAGAAGACTACATAACAATGAACTACATGGTCTTTATAGGAAGCCAGATATAATAAGAACAGTTAAATCCCGTAGACTGCGATGGGCAGGACATGTTGCACGTATGGGGAATGAAAGACGTGCATGGAAACTTCTTGTAGGAAAGCCAGAAGGAAAACGCCCAGTTGGTAGACCAAGAATGAGGTGGGAGAACAACATTAACTATGATTTGAGGGAAGTAGATTATACAGGAAATTATTGGAAAGCATTAGCTCAGGATAGGTATGTATGGAGAGCTTATGTCCGCGCGGCCATGAACCTACGGGTTCGATAGTGCCAGTGAGTAAGTAAGTAAGTAAGTTAATAGGTGATTCTTCCATTGTTCCTTACGTCAAGAGGTGAGAAAATATTAAAGGTATTTGAGAACAAACTCCTTAGGAAAATTTTAGGACCAAAGAGAAACGAGCGGAAAGGTGAATAGAGAAAATTACATAACAATAAGCTAAATAATCTTTATGGAAAACGTGAGAGAATAAGAACTATAAAGTGTCATAGATTCCGATGGACAGGATAAGAGGCACGAATGGGAAATGAAAAATGGACATGGAAACATCTTGTAGAAAAACAGACGAAAGCGCCCAGTATATAGACCAAGAATGAGGTGAGAGAATAACATTAATTATCAGGGAGGTGAATTAGACTAGGAATTATTTTAAAATATTAGCTCAGGAAGGGAATATAGGGGCTATGGAGAGCTTATGTCCGTGCATGTATGAACATCCTGATTCGACAGTGTTAGTGAGTTAGCAATTTACGTGAAAAATCTCAGTTTTTAATTTTACAGTAATTTTTCTTCTTCTTCCTTCCAAGTATTAGGCCAAGGCCTGTTACGATCCTATAGAAAATGTTCCTTATGGGAAATTCTCGTATAAGACTTGAAAGCATAATAATAGTCCCTTCGATTGGTTGCTGGCCAAAGGAAGGCAAGACCAGTGATGGGGCTGCCATCTTATAGCCTCTGGTCAGGCTTTTCTGGAGAAGAAAAGAAAATAAAGGAAAGGAGAAATGGAAGAAAGGAAGGACTCCCTAGCCCTCGGATGCCCTAATAGCGTCGGGATCGAAAAAACAAGAGTTAACCAAGAGAGGTTAGATAGAAAAGCTAAAAGAGCGCAAAACACAAGTAAGTGGAAGAAATGTTTTGCACAGCTTGGGCACCTTGTGGTCGCCATCCACATATCCCCTAGATGAGGTAATATTTTAATATCACAATTAGCCAATTTAAAAATATTACATGTTCAAGTACAATTATTCTACCAGTTATATTATATGGATGCGAAACATGGACTCTTACTTTAAGAGAGGAAAGGAGATTACGAGTATTTGAGAATAAAGTACTTAGGAAAATTTTTGGACCAAAGAGAGATGAACAGACAGGTGAATGAAGAACACTTCATAACAATGAACTACATGGTCTTTATAGGAAGCCAGATATAATAAGAACAGTTAAGTCTCATAGACTGCGAGGGCAGGACATGTGGTACGAATGGGGAATGAACGACATGCATGGAAGCTACTTGTAGGAAAACGCCCAGTTGGTATACCAAGAATGAGGTGGGAGAATAATATTAACTATGATATGAGGGAAGTAGATTACACAGGGGATAATTGGAAAGCATTAGCCCAGGGTAGGGATGTATGGGGAGCTTATGTCCGCGCGGCCATGAACCTATAGGTTTGATAGTGCCAGTGAGTGAGTTAGTTACTTGTTCAGGTGCTTTATGCTAAGTAATTGTTAACATCAGAATAAACAAAAACTACCAGTTACTGAAAGATGGTCAGACTGTTCAGTCCGACACTCGTTTTCGGATGCATCCGGGTTCAATTTGACTTCCTGTTTGTGATTTCCTCAATCGAAAAAGTAACTGTTCAGTTATCAATTTTAATGTCATATCATTTTCGTCGATGATCATTTTGATAAAGTTATTACAGTTAAATCAGTGAATTTATACAAAAACACGTTAAAAAACAGCAAATAGGCCTACACGATATCTACCGATATAAGTCCTAACTAACTTACTCACTGACACTATGAACCCGTAAGTCCATGGCCGCACGAACATAAGCTCTCCATATATCCCTGTCCTGAGCTAATGTTTTCCAATCATCCCCTGCATAATCTACTTCCCTCAAATCATGATTAATGTTATTCTCCCACCTCATTCTTGTAAGTCCTATACAGGATAATAACTAAAATGTTGAAGCGTCTGTAAATACGAATAAAATTTACAGAAAATATTAGGTTTCCATGTTTATAAAAATCACATATTTTATTGCAACGTGTAATGACGGTAACGAGAGAGATAGATAAAGAGAGGGAGAGATATATATGTATTCAGAGTGTTTAGGAAATACATATAGCTTAAATATTTCACAGTGTTATATTAACGGGTCCGACAATGGCTATTTTTCTTGAGATATCTGTTACTATCCGTAAATTACTTAAGGTGTTTATAGGTATACGTAAACAACAGTAACTAGGTAATGTTTGACTAAATTGGAACAAGATGTGTATTAACAAACATGAAAAATATGTTAAACCATCTTGATATTGAAAGGCTAAACTAAACTAAAAATTAAACTATCTAATTAAATATTAACTTCCATACCCACGCTGATATAATTTTTTATCTTCTACATGTGGGGAGGGGGGCTAACCATGAAATATGCCAGTTTATTTTAAACACCTGGTAGGCCTATATATATACACGGGTGGAATATATTAATAGCATTTTTTCCATCTTACTTCTAAAAGGAAAATAATATCAACTAACAAGAAAGTGGGGCACGCCGTAGCGTAGTGGTTAAGGCACTGAGCTACAAGCCGGAGGGTCGAGGGTTCAAGTCCCGTTGGGGTCAGGATTTTTAAAACTGACCCAAACCCTCTGGCAGCAATATGGCCCTGGGGTCGACTCAGCCTCTAACGGAAATGAGAACCAGACGCTTGTTCTGGGGTAAAGGCGGCCGTCACGCAGGGCTGACAACCCGACTGACATCAAGTGCCGATTGTCTAGAAAAAGTGGGAGCCTTAACCTCCTACTACCCCAAGGGCCTCCTGAGGCCTGTTGTGGGATCACTTTACCTTTTAACAAGAAAGTAGCCCTATTTGAACTTGGTATAATTGTAATGTAGCCAGTTATTATTATTATTATTATTATTATTATTATTATTATTATTATTATTATTATTATTATTATTATTATTATATTATTATTGATACATATCTAGGTAAAAAAAAACATTTTAAATTATAGTACAGTCATGTAAGAAGGTCCCGCGCCGTAGCCGAGTGGTTAAGGCAGGAAGCCTTGGCGCAGAGCTACGGGACTTGCGCTGGTTCGAGTCTCCATGGGGGAAGAAATTTTCTCATGGTATTTCGGCCATATGGGACCGGTGCCCACCCAGCATCGTGATGCATTTGGGTAGCTACAATAAGTAGCGGCTCCAGGTTGAGGAAACCAGCTATAACGGCTGGGGGACTCGACATGCTGACCACATGTCACCCCTACACTGGCTGGATTATCATCTACCTTTGTGATTGAAACATGTGGATGTGAGGCCAGCAGCCGGCTGGTAGGCTAAGGGCCTTGTAGGCCTGTCGCGTCAGGAGTTTTTTTTATGTAAGAAGATTTAGTTATATGTAATCATGTACTTAAAAGAATTGAAGACTACGCCAATTTTGGAATATATTAAACAGTACCAACTAAATTGGAAACATCATCTAGAAAGAATGAGTTCAAATCGGATCCCCAAAGCTGTTTATAATTATATACCAAGAGGACGAAGATCACTGGGCCGTCCTATGAAACGCTGGAGGGAACATTTTCTATAGGTTCGTAACAGGCCTTGGCCTAATACTTGGAAGGAAGAAGAAGAAGTAATCATGTATGTCAGGGAATTTCCGATTGAGGGTCTTTCCACTTTTCAGCGGTTGCCCTTTTACCAGCCGGCTGCTGGCCCTTCACATCCACATGTGTCAATCACAGAGGTAGATGATCAACAGCCAGTGTAGGAGTGACATGTGGTTAGCATGTCGAGTCCCCCAGCCGTTATAGCTGGTTATGTCAGGGAATTTAAAAACTCAAATTGTCCACATAAAATATGTAGAGAGGTCATTCTTGTCTTGTGTGGCTAAAAATGTATCAGCCCCTACGTAACGCAGAGTCTCTCCTGATATGGCATGTCTCATGTCCTATAAGACCCGGGAGAAATGGGGCTCGTAAAATACCTACAAATTGTGAAGTTAAACCAAGGGAAACAGAGACATTTATGTTGTCAGTAATTAATTCAATATAACATCTAAAAAAATAATACATTTAATGGTGAGTTTAAATAATAGTAGACAATGTTTAATATTGCTCTCTAGGAACCAAAGCTAGACAGGAATTTTGGACTACCTTAAATCAATGATAGAGCGTGGTGCATTAAACACTGAAATGTATGGTTCAGACTACAGTTCTGGTAGATTTGTTTTTATTAATGTGGAGTTAATGAAAGTGTCTTGCAAGAGCAGTTTACATTTTTATTTTATTGATTATACACTACAGTCATAATTAAATTAACCTGAAATTAACATTTTTGGGGGAAAAAAAAAGTTCTCGACGTTAATTCAAATGTTTCTAATTTTTAAAAACATGACACATTTCTGTGCTGAACAATTAAATAATATAGGCCTAATAATCACAAATAGGAATGAGATGCACAAAGAAATTAAACATAGGCTCATTTCTGGAAATGCGTGCTATTATGCATTGCAGAGACTTTTGATGTCCCAACTCCTTTCAAAAAACGTTAAGCTGAAAATATATAAAACTATTATTCTACCAGTTATATTATATGGGTGCGAAACATGGACTCTTACTTTAAGGGAGGAAAGGAGATTACGAGTATTTGAAAATAAAGTTCTTAGGAAAATTTTTGGACCAAAGAGAGATGAACAGACAGGTGAATGGAGAAGACTACATAACAATGAACTACATGGTCTTTATAGGAAGCCAGATATAATAAGAAAAGTTAAGTCTCGTAGACTGCGATGGGCAGGACATGTTGCACGTATGCGGAATGAAATACTTGCACGGAAGCTTCTTGTAGGAAAGCCAGAGGGAAAACGCCCAGTTGGTAGACCAAGACTGAGGTGGGATAATAACATTAACTATGATTTGAGAAGTAGATTATACAGGGAATGATTGGAAAGCATTAGCTCAGGATAGGGATGTATGGCGAGCTTATGTCCGCGCGGCCATGAGCCTACGGGTTCGATAGTGCCAGTGAGTAAGTAAGTAAGCATAATACAATTTTAATTATATACAATTCGGAAGAGCAGGCCTACATACAAATATATTTCTTCACCTTGCTTGTCATCTAAAAGGGGTGAACTTCGACAGGCGTGATGTTCTCTTAGCCTCAACCGCTACAGTCGTCGTCGTCGCTGCCGCCGGTAAGACAGAAAGGGGTGGGTGGGTGACTGGAACTTCGGCATTCCTTTGCATTCCCGCGACTACTCGCTGTCTTTCTCGCTCTTGCCTGGTATCTTTCCTATTCTTTCGCACAACGACGCTCTCTCTCGCTCTCTTTCACCAGTTTGTCCCGCCAGAACGAACATCCAGTAGCCAAACCATCAGTCTACACATGTTGGCAACGCTGTACACTTTTTGTTTATGTTAGTCAGCGAGCCTCTGCGCGCCATCCCAGCCCCTTAAGCGATGGAGGACGCAATGTTGCCAGATAGAATGGAACTGAATTATTCCAAGAACCAAAATTTCGAATGACATTAATGATTACTGCATAATTTTATGCATAATTTACTTTTTAGATAGCGTTAGGGTTGGGTTTGTAGTCTTAAGTTATTAGAAGATCGATAAAATTCGAGTATGTAAATGCGAAAATTTAACCACTGAGTGTTGATAAAAGAAAATTAATTTGATTCCGCCGGATGGTTCAATAATAACTATTACATTTTCAATTTGAAATCCTAATGTGCAGACTGCTTGTCTTATCCTCATTACACTCATGCATTTTTGCAGTCTGCAAAAGAAAAAAAGATGAGCGTCTTGCATTGTTTAAGTTTCATTTCGCCACTCATTGTTTCTTGTTTCAGTTTTACCTAAAACAATAATGCTCCGCTTTCGGACAGAATATTTTGATTGTATTACGGAACTGTATTAACACTCATGTCATACAGGATATCACAATATAACAATTTTACGAATAAAACTGAAAAAAACTACAATAGAACGGAATAAATACTGCATTCGGGTAGTTTGTCCGTCTCGAGATACAAGGTTCATAGGGTCATTTTCAGAGAAGACCAGTGAAATATTTCGGATTAGGAAAATTCGACGCCGCAGCTTCCTTGGGAGGGGGAGTTAAAAACCACCGGTTCATCACAGAGATACAAGACGCGTTAAAGAGCCTTCTGAGATATATATATATATATATATATATATATATATATATATATATATATATATATATATCATCATCCGGTGTCATGGCAGCTGCCGCCGTCTTTCGGAAACCAAACGACATTCCTCTCTGTCCATCCATTGATCTTCCTCCATTCCCCTGATATTCATAGCTGTTTGTACCCCTTCGGTCTTCCTCTCTTCCTCCTTTCCATTGGGATCCATTCCATAACAATTTTTGGCAATCTTTGCTCTGGCATTCTTTTGACATGGCAATACCACTGTAATCTTTTCTTTTCTATAATGTCTATGATGTCCGGCTCCTCTTGTACACCCATAATTTCCCTTATTTCTTTATTTCGTATTCTATCCATTCTAGATTTTCCAGCTAATCTTCTTAAAACATCCATTTCTATACTTAAGAAGGGAGACAAGAGAAAGTGTGAAAATTATAGAGGCATATCAGTAACGAGTACATTAAGTAGAATATATGGAGGTATATTAACTAAAATGGTTGATATAGAATACCAGGATAAAGAAATGGAAGAACAATCTGGTTTTAGAAGTGGTAGGTCATGCACAGAAAATACATATAGTTAAGGGATTTGCGATTGGTCATGCAGCAGAAATAAGTTAATAGGAGACATTAAACTAAGGAAATGTACAAACAAACAAACAAACAAACAAACAAACAAACAAACAATTGATTAATGTATTTTATGTCTTTCCGGTTAAATGGCCGTGGTTTGGTTTTATTATCACTCAACGTTTCGTCTACTACTGCGATAGACAGGAAATTCTGCGTGCTCTTTGACCTCCTAACTCTTCAAATGTCGGCTGCAGTTAGAGTTAGGAGGCCTAAGAGCACGCAGAATCTCCTGAGGATGTCTACCGCAGTAGTAGACGAAACGTTGAGTGAAAATAAAACCAAACCACGGCCATTTAGCCCGAAAGACATAAAATACATTAATCAAAACACCTGCCGTGAAAGTCCACAATTTTATATAAACAAACAATTATCTAAAAATCTCGCATATACAATTTATTTAAAGTTACTACATTTTAAGCAAGAATGTAACTTTATAAACATTAAGTAAAACTAGATTTAATAGTGATTCGATTAGTGCAACTATATATGTTATTGACTTTTATATTTATTTAACTACTATGGTCTATCATGAAAGTTAAAAATTAAATTGTACCTGTTGGTAGGTGCCGTCGTCCTCAACTTTGTTAAAATATTCTATATAAAATTAACTGGAGCGCTTTTTTTACTAGTATTGATATTATGGTCTCATCAATAATTTACACATTACACATTTGTTCTATAATAGGAAATCTTTGGCAGGGACCGGTTTAAACTCGCGATATTCAAGTTCATTGGCGACATTTCCAATTTTATATTTTACTCAGACCCTCTTTTTCATAAGTAATGTCACGAGTGATTTCCAAATTATCGATAAATTCACGACTCACGAAGTGAGGAGTGAATTTATCTAGAAAATTTGGAAATCAAGAGTGGCATTTGTTAGGACTATTTAACGAATAAAATTAAGCTGTTTACTCACAAACCATTATTTAAATATAGTTATTTTAAAATATTTATATATTTAATGTAAACGGCGATGTTTGAAAACAAATGAGAAACGATTGGTATGCTTCATCTGCTTCTTTTGTTTATCACTGCAACCAGATCATACTATTTATTGCCAAAGGAACGCAATATTGTAAGAATGCTCTCTAGTGGAGAAAAAATGAAACACATCAAACTGTATATTAATTCATTTCTGATGTCGTATGATGTAAATATGACAATTATATTTTTCTGGATTATTACCTGGGAAACAATACATTTAAGAAAGTGCAAACAGTGGTTTCTTTTTTTGGTGGTATAACAAATTGCTACAAATGTTGACATGTATGCACTATATATACAATCTGTATTTCTTATAGGTTCAGTCACTGCAAAATAACGGTCAGACCTGTTCAGAATATTAAAAAGGAGGAGCTTTGTTTAATATGGTAATTATAACACTGATAAATATTTCGTGAAACACGACTCTGAATGGTTGTAAAACAGAAATCATTGAAACGTGATTGGTCATTGACTCCCATTTGGGGCATGAGTTAAATAGTCAATTTAATTTCTGGAAACAAGTCGGCCGCGGTGGACTAGTGGTTATGCTCCTAGGCCTCTGGTCCCGAGGGTCGCGGGTTCAAACCCGGCCGGGGTCGATGGATTTTTTTAGGACGGAAAAATCCAAGGAGAAAGTCCTCCGGGAGGGACTTTAAGCCGTGGGTCCCGAGTCTGAAGATCTTCAGGCTCGTAAAAAAATCCTTAAGCCTGAATGAAAAGTCCTCTAAGCAAAATTTACCGAATTTTCCGTCCTTGGTTTCCTAGATGTCAGTAAGAGGCGGAAAGCTGACCACGGACCACTCAAAAATGACATCTATACGAAAACAAGTGTAACTAAATTAGTATGGTTCAAATTCTTCCCTGTAGGGGGAGAGCGCCTAAATCTCTGTAAATGGAAAACATGGGCTTACAATACAAAAAAAAAAAAATCTGGAAACAACAATTATTGTGTGCTAGTTTCAATGCCACCCACTGTACTTTTCTTGCCTCGGGTTCTGCGTTAGTCGGAGAGATGGCATTAATGTGGTCTTATTTTCAATTTTCGCACCGCTTCGGTTGACCACTTTACATATAATGAGTATTTTTATTATGTACAGAAAGAAATATCTAATGAGTGCATTTTAAGTTTGTGTGTAGTGTAAATTTGTTGTATAAGGGATCATGATGAAGAGAAGGGGGGAGGTGAAATACGGTGCCGAGACATAGCCTGATCCTGCGGAAAAGCACCAAGGGGACGAATCGCTATCCACACATTGCTTCTGAACATGTGTACTGCGGAGAGGATTTGAAATTTTCCACATTTGTTGTTAGCTGTCCATTTCCATTATATAATGTATTTTCTATGTGTGACCATATATTTAGTTTTATTGATATTTACTTCCAGTCCCAATTTCTTAGTGTTACTCAGTAGTGTGTGCGGTGTTGGCCTTTAGTATTTCCTAGCTATCGGCCATTAGTATTACTTCATCAGCATAAACTAACAGCTTATTAATACCATTGAGTTGTAGGCCTTTTTCATCCTCTAAAAAGATTTGATGGCATGCTCTAGTACAAAATTAAATAGTAGAGGAGATAGTGCATCTCCCTGCTTCAACCCATTGTGGATTTCATAGGTACCCGAAAACTGTTTGCCTACACGCACCCTACTCTTTGTGCCATTTAGACACATTCGTATAAGTCGAACTAACTTTTTAGGAACTCCGAACTCCATTAGGATACTATATAACTTTTCACGTATCTGATGTACAATCTAGCGATTAAAAAAATATACCACCGAAACCAGATACTATTAACATTGCAATAAAGAGAAAATGGTTGTGAGTCGAACTTAAGATTTAATTTTATTAAACAAACATTTTAAACATTAAATAAACTGTTATATGTTTTAAATAAAGCTCTTCAGTAATAAGAAAACAAACTCGAAAATAATTTTCATTATATTTCATTATCTTTATTTCTGCAAAATAATTGCTTAAATATTCCAATCGAACGGATTGGTTCAGCGTTTAAGACTTATTCTGGGGGTATCGTATTCAAATCCTGGGGCCGCCATTCCAACTGGGGAATTCATGTAATTTTTCCTCGGTACTGAAGGCTAATGCTGGGTTGAAATGTATGACCATGTTTCATTTCATCATTAAATAATCAAACTTAAAACAAAACAAATCATAAACACTGTAATAAATATTCATAGCCTATGGGGATAAATTATATGTGAGATGAATCACATATTGAAGTCCCTATAAATAAGAATAAAATAAAGATAGATATTAGAAAATGGATGAATGCAGAAATAAGTATAATGGATGAGATTGAACAGAGAAGGCTAATGTGGTATGGTCCCTAGGGTTATAACTTTTTGGAGTCTTGTGAAATAAAATATTTTTTGTGCAATGGATGGCTGGACTTTTGCTTAAAACCATTGAAAATGGCCTTCATTTCACCGAGTTTCAAGAAAAGGTCACCTCAAATATATATTCATATATCAATATTTAATATTAATTTGGGGGTGATCTTTTCTTGAAGCTCAATGAAATAAAGGCCTTTTTCAACGGTTTTAAGCAAAAGTTTACCCACTCATTGTATAGGAAATATTTTATTTCACAAAAGTCCAAAAAGTTATAACCCTAAAGGACACGTAAGAATAATACAGGATTGAAGACTATCAACAGCCGTCCATACATGGAAAATTTAAAGAAAGAGCAGAAAAGGAAGACCAAGAACTACTTGGAAGAATAACATTCAACATTTAATGAGGAAATCTGGCGTAGAGGTCACATAACAGAGAACGGTAGAGAAGTTTAATTAAGGGAAATTATGTATTAGAAAATATTAATCTATACGTCCGTAGTCATTTATGTTTTTTAAAGCTCATTTCAATTATTGAGATTGGTTGGAGAAAAACCTCAATGATGAGGATAATTCTCATAAGTAATGCTATGAGTGATTTCCAAATTATCGATAAATTCATGACTCACGAAGTGAGGAGTGAATTTATCTAGAGAATTTGGAAATCAAGAGTGGCATTTGTTAGGACTATTTAACGAATAAAATCAAGCCGTTTACTCACAAATCATTATTTAAATATAGTTATTTTAAAATATTTATATATTTAATGTAAACGGCGATGTTTGAAAACAAATGAGTAACGATTGGTACGCTTCTTTTGTTCATCACAGCAACCAGATCATAATATTATTTATTGCCAAAGGATCGCAATGTTGTAAGAGTGCACCCAAGTGGAGAAATTTGTAACCAACGTTATAGGTATTAATTAATTTGATGTCCTATGATGTAAATATGACAATTATAATTTTCTGCAACGTCATTTCCTGGAAAATAATTCGTTTAAGAAAATGCAAACAGTGGTTTATTTTTTTTGTGGTATAATCAATTGTTACAAATGTTTTTATATATCTATCGCATGCGCTTTCTGCTGACATTCATGCACTATATATATACAATCTGATAGCCGTATTTCTTGGAGGGCCATTCACTGCAAAATAATGCTATGACCTATTCAGAATGTTAAAAAGGTGCTTTCTTTATTATAACTATTTAACTCATGCCACAAATGCTAGTCAATGACCAATCACGTTTCAATGAATGTTATTTTACAACCAATGACAGTCGTGTTTCACCTCGCTCTTTATCGATTTCTCTTTATCAGCTCCTGCTTTTGTGATAAAGAATGCTCCTCCTTTTTAATGTTCTGAACAGGTCAAAGCATTATTTTTCTCCAACAAATACATTGAATATAGTAAATAATGAAAAGATTCCTTGATTTTACTGAGTTGTTTACTAAAAAAATAAATGAATAACCCGTAATGTTGATTATGATATATAGTTTGATGTGTTTCATTATTTCTCTACTTGCGTGCACTCTTACAATACTGCGATCTTATTTGGCAATAAATAATATGATCAAGGTGCAGTGAATGAACATAACCTCACATTTCTGATTTGTTTTCAAACATCCCCGTTTACATTAAATATATAAATATTTTGAAATAACCATAGTTAAACAATGATTTGTGGGTAAACAGGTTAATTTTATTCGTTAAATAGTCCTAACAAATGCCACTTTTGATTTCCAAATTCTCTAGATAAATTCACTCCTCACTTCGTGAGTCGTGAATTTATCGATAATTTGGAAATCACTCGTGGCATTACTTATGATAAACTTTAGTTGGTACATTTTAGGCGAAACACGACTCTGATTGGTTGTAAATAAAAATCATTGAAATGTGATTGGTCATTAACTCCCATTTGGAGCATGAGTTAAATAGTCTTAAATAATTCTCTCGATTGTGCGGTTGAGTTTATGGGCAAGCAAATACCTACTGTAATCACTACAATACCTGTACGTATTAAGTCTGATGCCTGTTGATTGGTTCAGATGGTAACATTTGAGACTCATATTCAGGAAATCCCGAGTTCAAATCCCGGTGTCGACCAATCTGATTGGAGTTTTTCCTGGTTTTTTGGCAAATGCTGGGTTAGAATTTAATTACGAGAACCCATTTAATCATAATCACCGTTTAATAACATTTAAAAATGTAAAATCAGTGAACTTCTGTAGTCTACAAACAATAAATATACACAATGTATTGTATGAAGGCGAAGATTGCAGATTCGATATGAGCTTAGATGTTGTAAGGGTCTATAAATAAGCATGACATAAAAAACAAACGCATATATATCTGCTTCATAAAGTTCATGAGGTCCTAGATTCGATTCCTGGTCAAACCATAGGAAGTATTCCTTTAATAGTATCATTCCTATGGTTGCCCACGGTCTGGAATTTAGGTTAAGAACTTTCCTGGCGCTTCATTATCATTTATCACATATCATACCATCGGGGTAACGTAACTCTGCCTTCTAGCCGCCCCAACTTCAGAAGTGGGTTGCAATTAAGCCAATGCCAGGAGAGAATACCAGAAAAGTCGAAATGACAACGTGGGACATTTAACAAAACAATGTTTTATTATTATTATTATTATTATTATTATTATTATTATTATTAAGTTATGGAAAAACATGGCTACCCCGCAAAATTAATTTATGTGATAAAAAGTTTGTATGTAAAGTCTCAAATTATAATAAATATAGGCACATCAAAGACCGAAGCTATTTTAATAAATAGAGGTGTAAGACAAGGGCGTAGTTTATCACCTACCCTTTTTTATCTATATATTAATGACATGATCCAAAATTGGAAAAGTATTGTTAATATAGGTATAAGAATGGACTGTTTTAAAATATTAAACGTTTTAATGTATGCTGACGATCTGGTTATTATAATAATAATAATAATAATAATAATAATAATAGCTTTATTTTACCTGGCAGAGTTAAGGCCTTAAGGCCTTGTCTACCACTCAACCAGGTTAAAAAAAAATACAAAAGAAAAGTCTTAAATCTAAATTACAATATATATATATAAACGATTACAAGTTATGAATACAATACAATTAATATTTATAATGTATTTTGATTTACTCTAAATTTAACGAATTAAATATATAATATGTACAAAATATATAAAAAACGAGGAAAAGATTAATGACATAGTATAAAATTAAATAAATAGAGAAAAATTAATTATTAGACAACAGGTAACTGTATAAGCGTGACTTAAAGGTGCCAAGTGTGCGGCAACCCCTGATATCTTGAGGAAGGAGATTCCAGGAGCGGGCGGAGGCTACTGTGAAGGAAGTAGAATAGGAGGAAGTGCTATGAAGAGGAATTGTTAGCAGACTGCTATCTTGTGACCTAGTGTCAATATTGTGGTAGGAGGATAACTTCTCAAATCTGGACGCCAGGTAAGTAGGAATGTAGGAATTCAGAAGCTTGAAAAGTAGCGAAAGAGAGTGCAATTTACGTCTGTCAGTAAGACGGAGCCAAGAGAGGTTATTAAAGTGTTCGGAAATATGGTCATAACGGCGGATATTGAAAATGAATCGAATGCAAGCATTATGAACACGCTGCAGTCTCTGCGACAAGGCATAGTTTAGATCATTATATATAATGTCACAATAATCGAAGTGTGGTAACACAAGATTCTGCACTAGGATTTGTTTAACGAAACTGGGAGAAAATTCTTTAAACGTCTAAGATAATGTAAGATGGAGAAAGTCTTTTTACATATGTGTTTCACTTGTGTTTGCCAGGTTAAATTTGCGTCTAGATGTAGTCCAAGATCTATTACTGAAGAAGAATAAGGGATAATTATATTATTTATAGTAATGTTTGGAAGTGTAGATATGTCAAAGGTTGTAAGCAGTCTTTGTTGTCCCATTAGAATTACTTGTGACTTGTTAGGATTTAGATTTAGACCGATACTTGAAGACCAGTTAAAGATGGATATGAGATCGTCATTCATTTTCATCAAGCTGTTATAGAGAGAATGAGGAGGTGAATGTAGGTAAATTTGGAGATCATCAGCATAGAGGTGATAACGGCAGTGCTTTAGTACAGTTGGCAAATCATTTATGTAGATTGAGAAAAGAAGAGGTCCGAGAACACTGCCCTGGGGGACTCCAGCCGGCACGTTACGCCAAGTCGAAGATCTAGAGTTTAATGAAACGTATTGTTGACGACCGTGCAGGTATGAGTCGAACCAGGATACAGCGCTGTCAGACAAATGTAGGTGCTTGAGCTTTATCATAAGTAAGTCGTGGTCTACTGTGTCAAAAGCTTTGCTGAAGTCAAGTAAGGTTAAAGGAGTCAATTGACGTCTGTCCACGGCTTCACGAATATCTTCGGTAATTTTTAGCAAAGCTGTGGTTGTGCTATGACCAGATCTAAAGCCGGATTGATAAGGATCAAGGAGGTGATTTTCTTGGAGATAATCAGTCATTTGCTTATGTACAATATATTCCAGGGCTTTAGATAATGTCGGAAGGATGCTAATCGGTCGGAAGTCATTACAGTTAGTAGGTGTACTTATTTTTGGTATAGGCCGAACTCTAGACTGTTTCCATACAATAGGGAAGATAGAAGTTATAAGGGAAGCATTGAAAATATGAGTCACTGTGGGTAGAATAATGTCAATGATTTTATTTAGCATTAAAATGCTGATGTTATCTGTTCCTTGCGCATTGGATTTAATCCGCTTGAGTGCTTTTTTAACGTCTATAGGCGAAATGTCGTAAAAGTAAAATTTATCTCTTCCTATATGTGGGGATGGGGATAAGTCTTTAAGAATGTCTATTTTAGTCTTGTTGTCTGGAGGTGTCTTGGGTATTGAGGTAAAATGTTCATTTAAGTCATCTACAGAAATGTCTATAGAGTCAGTTGAGGGATTCAACTGTCTAAGTCCCATTGCACGGAGCTTTCGCCAAGTGTCCCGTGCACTTATTTCAGGTCCGATTATACTGTGGGCGTGTCGTAGTTTGGCATTACGTATAGTTTGTGTAGTTGTGTTTCTAAGTTCTTTGTACAGTTGCCAGTTCTCGTCATTTTTATGTCGTCTGTATGTTCGGTATGCTTTGTCTCGTTTTGACATAAGTTCACGTATTGAATCATTCATCCAGGGAGCAGGGGAGCGGGAAAATCGTCGGGTTTTTTACTGGTGCATGTCTGTCGTATAGTTGTAGTATCAGTGTATTAAATGTGTCTACTTTTTCATCAACTGATCTAAGATTCCATATTGAATACCAAGGTAGTTCTAAAGCGTCTGATTTTAGTTTAGTATCGTCTATGTTTTGTAAATTTCTGTACGTAATTAATTTAGAGCGTCTTTTAGGACATTGTAGTGAGTATTCTACGAATACAATGTCATGAGCAGATATGCCAGGAGCAGGAATTTGTCCATATGACAGTACTTTCTGTGGATGTGTAGTCACAATTAAGTCCAGTAGAGTGTCGGAAGTAGCAGTGTGGTGTGTGGCAGAGAGAGGAACAATGGTCATATTAAAGCTTTGGAACATATTTTTAAGTTGTATGGCTGGTGAGTCAGTCTGAAGAAGATTTGTATTAAAATCACCTGCGACAATAACGTGTTCATAATGAGGCAATGAATCGTTCAGAGCGTTTTCTAGATCCGAAAGGTGCCCAATTTTTGGAGGTTTGTATACAATGCATAAGAGACATTTTTTTAGACTGGAAATAAAAATAATTTGCAGTACTCTTTACATCAATTAAATCAGTTAATCTAAGAATATAATTTCAAAATATCAAAAGAAAAAAAACAAACATAATGGCATTTTTAGGAAACGATCATATAAGATCAAAAATCGTAATAGAAAACAAACCTCTGGAACAAGTGAAAAATTTAAATTATTTCGGTTGTAATTTTACTATAAACACAAAAACTGAAAGAGACATACATATGGAACTGTCGAAATTTCAAATTATATGCGGAACTATACATAAAACATTAAAGAATAAAACAAGAAGAGATACTAGATTGAAGTTTTATAAAATATTGGCAGTTCCTGCATTACTTTATGGGAGCGAAACTTGGGTAATGACCAAAAAATTGCAAAGTAGAATACAAAGCGCAGAAATCAATTTCCTTAGAAGAACAAAAGGATGCACAAGATTTGATCGGATAGGGAATGAAGATATAAGAACAGAGTTAAATACATACATCCATTGGATGAGAAAATCAGAGAATATAGAGAGAAATGGTTTACACATGTGGAAAGAATGAATGCAACAAGATTACCAAGAGCAGCATTCAACTACAAGCCAAGAGGTTCAAGGAATGTAGGACGGCCAATGAAAAGATGGACAGGACAACTGTGAGGCGGAACAGGCAATTTGCCTAGCCCGTGAAGTGAAGTGAAGAAGAAGAAGAAGAAGAAGATTACTACTACTACTACTACTACTACTACTACTACTACTACTACTAGTATATATTTACTATAGTCATTATTATTATTATTATTATTATTATTATTATTATTATTATTATTATTATTATTATTATTATTGATTTTCCGCTAATTTTTTTTCTTCTGTGGATAAATTATACAATACAAATTGATGATTTAATACACAAGTGATTTTCTTGGTGATAAAATATTAAAATATATATACAGTCAATATGCCCATTTCACCAATTAATGTTTTAAAATGGTCAACAAGTTTCTACAGCCAAGCTGTCATACTCAACTAGTTTGTTTTTAACTGAATTTGTTTATTTATTTATTATCAATTTTGTCTTCAGTCAATATCTGGTCTTGAGAATGACAGCTTGGCTGTAGAAACTTGTTGACCATTTTAAAACATTAATTGGTGAAATGGGCATATTGACTGTATATATTTTTTAAATTGATGATTATTTTTTTATATTTTAACCTATGCATGACATAGGGACTGATTTCTGGATTAGATTTAAATAAAATATGGAGAACTTCTGTGATGTTCGGACAGGACTCCGTAAAATCAAACTCCTAAGACAGCATACACGTTCTTGTAAAGAGAAAGATATTCGGATTAGCTGAACTGTACATTAGAATCCATTATTCGCTTAAGCTAAAGAAATGTCTGAAATAGTCTGGTCGACTCCGGGATTTGAACTCCATATCTACGAAACATAAGTCATATTATTTAAAACGGAACCAACTCCCTTGATCTTTCAATTATCCAAAAGTTTAAAAAAAAGTGTCATCCGCGTAGTTATTTATTTTTAAGAACATCCAATCAACTTTCCCCCCTGTAGTTGACTTAAATATCATTTTCATAAGTAATGCCACGAGTGATTTCCAAATTATCGATAAATTCACGACTCACGAAGTGAGGAGTGAATTTATCTAGAGAATTTGGAAATCAAGAGTGGCATTTGTTAGGACTATTTAACGAATAAAATTAAGTTGTTTACTCACAAATCATTATTTAACTATAGTTATTTTAAAATATTTATATATTTAATGTAAACGGCGATGTTTGAAAACAAATGAGAAACGATAGGTACGCTCATCTGCTTCTTTTGTTTATCACTGCAACCAGATCATACTATTTATTGCCAAAGGAACGCAATATTGTAAGAATGCTCTCTAGTGGAGAAAAAATGAAACACATCAAACTGTATATTAATTAATTTCTGATGTCGTATGATGTAAATATGACAATTATATTTTTCTGGATTGTTACCTGGGAAAAAATACATTTAAGAAAGTGCAAATAGTGGTTTCTTTTTTTGGTGGTATAATCAATTGCTACAAATGTTTTTATATTGACTCCCGCATGCGGCATGTGTTGACATTCATGCACTATATATACAATCTGGTAGCCGTATTTCCCGCGGGCTCAGTCACTGCAAAATAATGGTTAGACCTGTTCAGAATATTAAAAAGGAGGAGCTTTCTTTAATATGGTAATTATAACACTGATAAATATTTCGTGAAACACGACTCTGATTGGTTGTAAAACAGAAATCATTGAAATGTGATTGGTTATTGACTCCCATTTGGGGCATGAGTTAAATAGTCACTCAAAGACTTCAACGTGTTCATAATTCTTGCGCACGTTTTATTTGTGGTATTCGCAAATTTGACCATGTTACACCGTCCCTGGAACATTTATCGTGGCTTCGTCTGAGAGATCGTAGAACTGTCCATTCCCTATCCCTTCTCTATAAAATACTTCACACATCATCGCTAATTATTTATCACGCCGCTTCATCAGACTATCCGACACACATAATCTTGACACTCGATCCTATCAGCACGTTGTCCTTTATATCCCTCCTCATCACACTGTATATTATTCATTATCTTTTACGGTCTCACTTACCGAAACATGGAATTCCCTTCCGCCCTATGTCAGAGACTGTCAAACTATAACATCCTTCAAAAAGAAACTAAATAATTATTTAATAACAAACTAACTGATACACATCACTGACAGTATTCTTTTAATAATGAATAAATTTAATTATTTATGAAAATAATATTAAGATTAACAAATATTTTCTTTTGCTTTGTTTTAAATATTGTATAATCGTAAAATTAGTTTTCTATATCTAATTTTTTTCTTTGTTTTTATATACATTAGACAGGGAAAATTTAATATGTCTTGCTTTTATACATTTTATTATTAGTTTTAGTCTTAATTTTAACTAACATTAACTGGTTGCATTACAGATCGTAATATAATAGATATTATATTTTTGATCAAATTTTTATTTAGTATTTAATATTAGAGTTAATTGAGATTGTTATATTCTGATGTAATATATGTTTGTCCTGGTGAGTGGAAGAGAAGGCCACATGGCCTTAACTCCACCAGGCTAAATAAATCTAAATCTATTTTTTTCTTTTTATTGATAACAGATTAACATACTGTATTAAGATTTTAGCATTGCTCACAGTGCAAGGAGTTTTTTTCATACTAGTAGGCCTGTGACATATTAAAAAGACAAAATGAAAGGCAAGATAGAATTTTAAATTAAGTTTTAGGATCTCAAGTTAGTACCATAGGTTACAATAAACATTTCGCCTGGAGATCTATGCAACTCCTCTTGCAAGTGTTCAGAGCGGGTCATATAAATAATAATAGGAAGAAAAAGTGTACTATTTTATAGTGTTTTTCGTCCAAAACCACAAGGTTGTCTTAGGAGAGTTCTGGCATTTTATCATGGCATTAGGGTAATTGTAACTCACTTTTTTGCGCGATAGTGCGTTTTATCGTACTTACAGCAATGGCGACCATGATTGAAAGTTCAACTTCCTATATTTCGGGATTGCCAACCTAAATAACTATACTATAATATTACATATTACAAACACGCGTGTGGGAAGTAAAACCACTGCCCTCTATGTACACTACATACAATGTATATACAAAACATATCCAAAATATAGTGTTAATGTACATTATACGAAACAAATCTCTACATTTTAAATGAACTGAACTTTATTTGAAACAATAAATACGTACTTCCCGCCATTTTATCACTAAATTGGTCTCACGGCCTCCTGTTATTTCAACTAATAAACATTGCCCACACTGTTAACGTTAGTCAATTGTATATAATGAACGCAAATATTTCCAACAAAGATGTTATTATTTTCTATTAGGCCCTATGTATTATTTTGAAAACACCATCGCGAAAAAATATGTACAACGCACGTTTGTGAAGTGTTTTACAGAATCGAGGAAATTAAAAACCTCGCTATCGGTCGGTTTTTAAATATTTTCCTCGATTCTGTAAAAACCACTTCCCAACCTCGCATTGTAATATACTATTGTGGTTGGGGCGCCTGAAAGGCGGAGTTACGTTACCCTGATGATATGATGGGTGATAAATGATAATGAAGAACGAAATGAGTTTTTGAACCTAAATACCTTAATTCCAAATAATGGCGACCAGTGGAAAACATTTATTTTAGGAAAAAATCCTGTGGTTTTTGAGTTGGAATAAAACGCGGGACTTCTGCTATTAGAAGCTCAGGCCGCAAGATCATGAGGATGGTCTATTAGTGTTTTCATACTATGTCACGAGGGCAGGCCGTAGCGTAGTGGTTAAGGCATTGCGCTACAAGCCGGAAGGTCGAGGGTTCGAGTCTCGGTGGGGTCAGGATTTTTAAACTGACCCATACCCTCTGGTGGCACCATGGCTCTGGGTTCGACACAGTACCACATATATTATAGGAACATTTTAAGTTACCTTCCCTACAGTTACAGCCTAAAAATTGCAATTATTGATAATTGCAAGTTAGATATATTCCAACTTAAATTCACACTTGTCCTTGAAGTAAAAGCGGCCGTCACGCAGGGCTGACATCAAGTGCCGATTGTCCAGAAAAAAAGTGGGAGCCTTAACCTCCCACTACCCCAAGGACCTGTCGTGGGATCACTTTACTTATATCACTGGTGTTGTACGCTAGAAGATATATATTCCTAGATACATTTTTAAATGACGTAGAAAAAATAGATAAAATAACAAACATACAAATAAGAGAAGTTATGGGAGGGGTAGAAACTTCTTTGACGAAATACAGAGGCAACTGTTAAAGTGGTATGGGCACACTATTAGGATGGACAATAAAATATGACCAAAGATCTTTGATGGATACCACCAAGGAGAAACACGGGAAGAATGAAGCCATGAAAAGGACTGGAAGAAAAGGACTGCTTAGAGAGAAGGAAATAGACATTTGGAACACAAACAAGGCCAATTGTAACAATTAGTGAAATAATAATAATAATAATAATAATAATAATAATAATAATAATAATAATAATAATAATCCCTCCATGGTATCTTTACCTTGTCGTGGTGGAGTGGCTTGCATGCTTAAATGATCCTGAGAGCTAAGCCAGCGGTAGCATTGCTGCCGATAGGGTTACCCATGCCGGACTGGTCGAAGGTGATAAGCCAGACGAAAAAAGTACCTTGGTCGAAAGAGTGACTATCTTTCACCGTAAAAATTTTAATAAGCTGTTAGTTTATGCTGATGATGTAGTACTATTGGCCGATGGCGAGGAGATACTAAAGGACAACACGCACACACTATTGAGTAACACTAAGAAATTAGGACTGGAAGCAAATATCAATAAAACTAAATACATGGCCACACTTAGAAATACATTATATAATGGAAATGGACAGCTAATGATAAATGAGGGGTATTTTGAGGAAGTGGCTGAATTCAAATACCTAGGAACAATAATCACAAATAGGAATGAGATGCACAAAGAAATTAAACATAGGCTCAATTCTGGAAATGCGTGCTATTATGCATTGCAAAGGCTCTTGATGTCCCAACTCCTTTAAAAAAACGTTAAACTGAAAATATATAAAACTATTATTCTACCAGTTATATTATATGGGTGCGAAACATGGACTCTTACTTTAAGGGAGGAAAGGAGATTACAAGTATTTGAGAATAAAGTACTTACGAAAATTTTTAGACCAAAGAGAGATGAACAAACAGGTGAATGGAGAAGACTTGCATAACAGTGAACTACATGGTCTTTATAGGAAGCCAGATATAATAAGAACAGTTAAGTCTCGTAGACTGCGATGGGCAGGACATGTTGCACGTATGGGAAATGAAAGACTTGCATGGAAGCTACTTGTAGGAAAGCCAGAGGGAAAACGCCTAGTTGGTAGACCAAGAATGAGGTGGGAGAATAACATTAACTATGATTTGAGGGAAGTAGATTATACAGGGAATGATTGGAAAGCATTAGCTCAGGATAGGGATGTATGGAGAGCTTATGTCCGCGCGGCCATGAATCTACGGGTTCGATGGTGCCAGTGAGTAAGTAAGTAAGTAAGTAAGTAAGTAAGTAAGTAAGTAAGTAAGTAAGTAAGTAAGTAAGTAAATATTATTATTATTATTATTATTATTATTATTATTATTATTATTATTATTATTATGTGCACCTTCAGACATGTAACGTAATTTTGTTTTAAATCTAACACATAAATCGGAAGTCTGATTACCTAAAAGGGACAAATATCATGTGATGAGTGGCAGCAATGTAGAAGAAGGATGGCTGTATCGCCTGGACTCTGCAGGCGGTCCACAAATGTAGTGTGAGGAGGTGGTTCATTATAATTTAACGTGGCGTAGCTCACACCTAAGAGCTCAAGGTCTTTCATTTCAAATTCTTCTACTACACTGTCCAACAACCGAATCAATTACTAACGATGTGGTTATAATCACCACGACACTTTTTCAGGATAACAAATGCCTCTTCAAATTTGTAGGAAAATGTACAGTAAAAATCATCAAGGATAAAACATGCATCCAGCTTTGGAAACTTGGAAGCATTAAAAGAAAAATGACGGATAATTCGGTCTAAAACCTGTGTCCACTCTTCAGTTATAGCTCATTTTTTACTTACAATTGGCATATTGTCTCTCAAATTGTTACGGAGTTGTTTCATAATAATGGGCTGTATCCATTTCACAAATTAAAAGCAAGTGATATTAAGAAAATAATAAGTAATTATCGACTGTATCCAATCTTCAAATTAAAAACAAGTGGCATGAAGAACAATCATACGAAATTATGAGCTTTATTCATTCCAAAATATTACAAAAGAACAGACAAAAAGCATAACAGAAATAAGACAACTAAAAATAGAGGAATTAAACACAACAATAGAGAAATACAGAACAAACTGGAAAGAACACTTGGCAAGGATGAATACCAAAAGCAGCATACAGCTATACACCACGAGGAAGAAGTTTGGGAAGACCAAGGAAAAGATGGAAAGAGCAGCAATTTGGAGCCGGAACAGGCTAGTAAATAAGCCTAAACCGCGAAGAAGAAGAAGAAGAAGAAGAAAATGTTACAAATGACATGAATAAAGAATCATAGGTAATTACGGTTGTATCCAATCTCCAAATTAAAAACAAGTGACATGTAGAAAATCATAGGTAATCAACTATTCATGATCTGCATCTTACCCCCAAATAAAACAAACATACTGACATGAAGAAAGTCCTCGTAAAATGCTAACTTAGTTGCCTTTAGACACAGTGATCCCGGGTTCGATCCTCGGTCGGGAGAAGTGAGTTTTTTTGTTTTTCCTCACCTATAAGGAAAATGCCAGGAAATTACAAATTATCGTTTGTTAGAAAGGCCCACAGTTTATAATTTCAAGTTTTTTACTTAAAATATGAAATAATATAACTATTATTATGTTTATATTTATTATATTTATCTACTAACTATATCCGCCCTAGATCGTACAAAAATTTGTGGTTGTGTAAACGATCCAATTCTCTTTTGCTGTATATGTGGATCATATACGTTAGTAAAACAAACAATATAACTGCTTTTGTAAAGAAAACTCACTTTCAATATTTTGGCATTAAGTTTGGAGACCAGGATAAATCGTGGTGCTCTCACAAGGTGTGTCGTAGTTGTGTTGCAGAGTTGAGGAGTTGGAAAAATGGAAAAAATAAGTCATTGTCTTTTGGAATCCCTATGATTTGGAGGGAACCTATAAATCATGGAGACGATTGCTATTTTTGCACAGTTAAGGTAGCAGGATATAATGTTAAAAACAAGAAAGATATTGTATATCCTAACATTTCCTCTGCCATGTACCTGTACCTGTACCTCATGGTCCTTGATATTCCGGTTCCCTTACACCCTGATTCAGATACATTGCCGTCTGCATCCAGTAGCACTGCAACTGAATCTCCAGTGGACGACGAATCATATAATTCTGATCATGATAGAAGTTTCAATCAAATTGAGCTTAATGATTTAAGATTTAGATTTAAGATTTATTTAGCCTGGTGGAGTTAAGGCCATGTGGCCTTCTCTTCCACTCACCAGGACAAACATATATTACATAAGAATATAACAATCTTAATTAACTCTAATATTAAACACCAAGTAAAAATTTGATCAAAAGATAATATCTAATATACATATTACGATCTATAATACAACCAGTTAATATTAGTTAAAATTAAGACTAAAACTAATAATAAAATGTATACAAGCAAGACATATTAAATTGTCCCTGTCTAGTGTATATAAAAAACAGGAAAATAATGAGATATAGAAAACTAATTTTACGATTATACAATATTTAAAACAAAACAAATAAAATATTTGTTATTATGAATATTATTCATAAATAATTAAATATATTAATATTGCTAAAAGAATACTATCAGTGAGGTGTATAAGTTAGTTTGTTATTAAATAATTCTTTAGTTTGTTTTGAAGGATGTTATAGTTGACAGTCTCTGACATAGGGTGGAAGGGAATTCCATGTTTTGGTAAGTGACACCGTAAAAGATAATGAATAATATACAGTGTGATGAGGCGGGATATAAAGGACAATGTGCTGATGGGATCGAGTGTCAAGATTATGTGTGTCGGATAGTTTGATGAAGCGGCGTGATAAATAATTAGGCGATGATGTGTTAAGTATTTTATAGAGAAGGGATAGGGAATGGACAGTTCTACGATCTCTTAGACGAAACCACGATAATTGTTCCAGGGACGGTGTAACATGGTCAAATTTGCGAATACCACAAATAAAACGTGCGCAAGAGTTATGAACACGTTAGTGAGGGATTTAAATTTGCCTAAGAATCGGCAGAACTATTAGGCTCTAGGTTAAAATAAAGTATTGGCTCAGGTTACATATTTTTCATGGTACAGGCATCGTGAGAAGGAACTTATCCCTTTTTTGCTGAAGAAGAAAAATTAGTGTATTGCTAAGATATTTAATATCTGCTTTAAAATTTTATAACATAAACTAAAAGAAGCAGATAAATTAAGACTATTAACGTTTGAGAGGAAAATATTTAGAAGAGTGCTAGGTCCAGTAAAGGAAAATGGAAGTTGAGAAGGAATGACGAATTATACTTCAAGAATAATAAGAAAATATAGTTAGTTTCATCAAATCCAAAAAGATTACAATGGTTTGGACATACACTAAGAATGCCAAAGGGAAGATTGCCGAATGATATTTTAAATTGGAAGCCACAGGGAACAAGACCAAGGGGAAGACCCAAGGATCGATGGGAAGATGACGTAATTGAAGATTTGAGAGAGATGGGGATTTTTTATTTGAAATCTACTGCACAAGATAGGAAGAAGTGGCGTAAACTGGTTGAGAAGGCCAAGACATTCCACTGGAAGTCGTAGAGCCTGACGAAGAAGAAGAAGAAACTATAATTCCAAAGAGTGTAGGTTCTTCATAGATTCTTCTCAAAAAAGTCTTAAAGGTGTTTTGCTTCATAATGGAACATTCATCCTTCCGTTCCTGTGGCCCACTCTTGTTTTAAAGGAGACATACGAAAAAATGTACAGTTTTTGTTACAAAAACTGCAGTAAAAACCATCTATGTTAGTCTTTGGAGATTTCATGATTATTGGACTATTAGTTGGTCAGCAAGCTGGTTTCACATAATACCCTTGTTTCGTATGTGAATGGGATAGCAGAGCTAGGTCAGAACACTGGAAAATGGGAACAGTGGCCACGTAGGACTAATTTAATACCGGGCAAAAAAAAAAAAAAAAAATATATATATATATAAGTGAACCTCTTATTGATCCCTCAAAATTATTGTTGCCACCTCTCCTTGTAAAATTAGGTTCAATGAAACAATTTGTGAAAACTCTAGATAAAGACAGCGAGTGATTTAAATACCTTTGCGCTACATTTCCTTCATTGTCCTATGAAAAAATTAAAGCTGTTGTAATCGTTGGCCCACAAATTCGAAAACTGATGATGGACAGTCAGTTCGAGAATACTATGAGTCGAAAAGTCAAGTATGCCTGGAATGCTTATAATATTAATCACTATTATTAAGTAATGATTAATTAGTGGCAAATAACAAATTCTGATCTAGTTTCTCACACAAAATTCTTGTTGAAAGTAATTTTTATTACGTTTTACAAAGCTATAATTTCATTTATAGTTATTCATGAATATATTGAAAACCTGACGTGATGGGAGAAAATGGAGATCATTTTCTAATTCAGCACAAAAATCCGTTAAGAATCATCTATCAGATTAAAAAAAAAAACAAAAAAGTTTTAAAATGCAGAACGGTGTAATCTGAGATATTGATGATAGCTGTTTAGTAAACTACTATTTATTTTCATCTATCAAATTTTACAATTACGTAAATTGGCCTAAAATCCTATAATTGAAGAAAATAAATTTAACTATTCCAACCCATATTTTTATTTGTGGAAGCTGTCAAAACTGAATGATGGAATGTACTAAAAGTTTAAATTATATTTCTTTCTCACGAACTTTATTCATTTTTCCCTGTGAAGGTTGTACTTCCAAAAATGTTAAAATAAACCAGTTTCACTTTTCATGGACCTCTTTATTAGGTACAAGTATTATAGATTTTATTGCTTTGTATAATAGGGGATTTATGACAGTTTTAGGTAACGTAAACTGTACGTATTGTAAGACATTTTTATAAATGACCTTAATAATACGCTAGCAGATAATAACATTTATTATAGCCTTGGGATAAACTATTGTGCAATGGTTCTGGCTCTGATCCATAAAGAGCAAAATTGGGCAGTGCTCAGCATTATGCCTACTTAACTTTGGAATTTTTGGAGATTTTGTAGCTGTTGGTTTTAATGGTTGCAATAGTGTCAAAAATAGTTTACCGCTAGTGTTGAACATGAGATTACATAGCTTTTCATTTTAGGTTGGTACACCATCAGCAGCTAGTACCATATCCGAAATTATAAATAAAATAAAATCATAACATATTGAGGTTGTATTCGGAGTGTTTGTGTAAAGAGAACTATTGGAATATGTTGCAATGATACTTCAAAGGTAAATACATATTTTAGTAGTTGTCAACACGAATTATTTCCTCTCAGCGTAAGCTGAATGTCTATCAAACACGGAGATAGTAATAATAGTTTTAAAAGAACTAAAACAATACGCTTTTATTAGAAAACCGAACTAAAAAATGAAAAATAATTTTAATTTCCAGTAAGCTTGGGATAAAATTAAAGTGGTCAACAAAAAAATCATCTCCAACACATTTAGAATAAAACTATAGTTATCTACAAAAAAAAATAATTTTACCATCAAAAGCGTGGGGGTGCTCTATATCAATTAATATATTTGATAATAAACAGATATTGGTAAACATAAAGTCTCTAAGAAGAAAATGTAAAAACCATAAAAAGCACCCCACGCTTTTGATGGTAAAATTATTATTTTTGTACATAACTATCGTTTTATTCTAAATGTGTTGAAGATGATTTTTTTGTTGGCCACTTTAATTTTATCCCAAGTGTGTTGGAAATTTAAATTATTTTTCACTTTTTAGTTCGGTTTTCTAATAAAGCGTGTTGTTTTAGTTTTTAAACTATTATTTATTTTTTAGTTTTAATATTTTACAGAATAATGTAAATATCTTTAAATTCGATACTATTGTAATATGAGCTAAAAGTAATACTCTTCTAAAAAAACCCTCCGGGCCGGACTTGAACCAGCGACCTATGGATTACTGGAATTATATACCACTACAGCCTACCGCTCTACCAACTGAGCTCTTATAACGATTGATTAAAAAGTTGACAAGTCCGCAACCTATTATACCGGTTTTTATTATTTTGATTTTAAGATGATTCTGGCCAGGATTTTAGAAAACGTTTATGAAATTATTGTATTGTCATTGGTCCTTTACAAGTATACAAAGTTTCAAGTCGATCCAATGATTGTAAGTGGGTGAAAATCGTGTTGAAAGATTCCGTTACACAATTACACAAACACTTTTTTTTTATTTTCTGATGATTCTATCTAGGATTTTGGAAAACATTTATGAAATTATTGTATTGCCATTGGTCCTTTACAAGTATACAAAGTTTGAAGTCGATGCAATGACTTTAAGTGGGTGAAAATCGTGTTGAAAGATTCCGTTACTTAATTACACAGACACTTTTTTTTATTTTCTGATGATTCTGGCCAGGATTTTAGAAAAAAATATGAAATTATTGTATTGCCACTAGTCCTTTACAAGTATATAAAGTTTCAAGTCGATCCAATGATTTTAATTGGGTGAAAATCGCGTTGAAAGATTCCGTTACATAGATAGATACAGGTGAAGCTAATATAAAGCGTGTAAAATATTCACTAGTTAGAGTACATCTACAGTAAGAGAATGCCAACCAAGTTGTAGGGAATATTGAATATTACTAAAATTATATTTAGGGGAGTATTACTTTTTTTTTATTTTTGTTTCCTTTATCAAATCAAATACGTAAAAATACAGAAAAAAAAATTGAAAATTTAACTGAGCGTTACCAGAATCAATTTGGTAACTTTAATTATTTTGTTGTAATTAACTAACATATGTTATGTAAATTGGAGCTTATATGCCACATATCAGTCTACATAAATAAAAAAAACAAAAGAATTGTAACAGAATGTGAATCCAGAAAAAGCGTGAAAATTGAATGAGAAATTGACGTAAAACTATTTAAAATTCGCCATATTATTGTTGGAACATGCCTATGAGCATTGCTAATACAGAATAGCCAACTTATGTAAACCACACTAACAAAACGTGAAGATAGCCGAGTACCTACATACTCCAATCTATCTAATCAAAACCTACCTTACCCAATCTAAGCCAGTGTGGTCGCTAGAATCTGAGAACTGGTGGTACGGAAGAGTTGTAAGATAAAAAAATATGAGGTTCGCGTAAAACACCGAAAATATAGTCTAAGTGAAATATAGTAATATAAAAACAAAAGTTTATTCAACTCACCTAGTGCAAAACTATGCATCGGTTGCTTTGTACAGGCCGTCCGAATCAAATCGTTCATTTTCTGGTTAGGCAACCAGATAGCCGTCGAGATATGCGGTCAGAAATGAGTGCTTTCGCAGGTGTAAACAGTGGTATGTAAAGGTGCTTGTGAATATAACGAATTATCGTCATCGTTTCATATGTTCATGTTCTATATCTGATAATTGTTATATTTGTACGCTTATTATTGTTTCAACGCATTTTATTGAGCGTTAGTGAACAGTATTCCTTATCCACCCCTAGTTTTATTACGGGGACTATTTAACTCATGCCCCAAATGGGAGTCAATGACCAATCACGTTTCAATGATTTCTGTTTTACAACCAATCAGAGCCGTGTTTCACCAAATATTTATCAGTGTTATAATTACCATATTAAAGAAAGCTCCTCCTTACAATATTGCGTTCCTTTGGCAATAAATAGTATGATCTGGTTGCAGTGATAAACAAATGAAGCAGTAGAAGCGTACCTATCGTTTCTCATTTGTTTTCAAACATCGCCGTTTACATTAAATATATAAATATTTTTAAATAACTATAGTTAAATAATGATTTGTGAGTAAACAGCTTAATTTTATTCGTTAAATAGTCCTAACAAATGCCACTCTTGATTTCCAAATTCTCTAGATAAATTCACTCCTCACTTCGTGAGTCGTGAATTTATCGATAATTTGGAAATCACTCGTGGCATTACTTATGAATATCTACAGCATTGTATGAACAATGTATATACAAAAAATATCCAAAAAGTAGTGTTAATATACATTATACGAAACAAACCATTGCATTTTAAATTAACTGAACTTTATTTGAAACAATATAAAACAATAAATACGTACTTGCCGCCACTTTATCACTAAATTGGTCTCACGGTCTCCTGTTGTTTCAACTAATAAACACTGCCCACGCTGTTAACGTTAGTCAATTGTTTATAAAGAACGCAAATATTTCCAACAAATATGTTATTATTTTAATATTATTTATTATTCTATCGGCCGCGGTGGACTAGTGGTTATGCTCCTTGCCTCTCGTCCCGAGGGTTCAAACCCGGCCGGGGTCGATGGATTTTTTTTTTGGATGGAAAAATCCAAGAAGCAAGTCCTCCGGGAGGGATTTTAAACCGTGGGTCCCGAGACTGAAGATTTTCAGGCTCGTAAAAGATCCTTAAGCATGAATGGAAAGGCCTCTAAGCAAAATTTACCGAATTTTCTCGTCCTAGATGTCATTAAGAGGCGGAACGCTGACCATGGACCATGGCATCTATACATCTATACGAAAACAAGTGTAACTAAATTAGTATGGTTTAAATTCTTCCCTGTAGGGGGAGAGCGCCTAAATCTCTGTTAAGGGGAACATGGGCTTACACTAGATTTATTATTTTGAAAGCACCATCGCGAATAACAACGCACGTTTGTGAAGTGTTTTACAGAATCTCGGAAATTAAAAACCTCACTATTGCTCGGTTTTTAAACATTTTCTTGGCTTCTATTAAAGCCACTTCCCAACCTCACATCGTAATATACTATTATAACGGCTCGTAAGCAAGAGTTTAAATCGAGTAATATACTCTCTTTACAGGTTTGGAAACACTACCCTGAATGCTCAATATTGAATAATTATATTTATTACTGAACATTATCATCATCAACAACAACAGGGATTAAACCCAATGGCCTGTTCCGATCTCATTATAGGTCGAATTGGTCCTTCCATCTCTTCAATGGTCTTCCCAACATTCTTCTCCCTTTTTGGTTTATAATTATACACTCTTCTTGGTATGCGCTGTTCATTCATTCGTAATACGTGCTGAAGATAAGCATTTTGATAATATTTCATTCTTTCACAGAGATTAAATATATTAAGTTCTGTTCTTATATCTTCGTTTTTCTTTTTATCGGTCCTTTGGTATCCTGCTATTGCTCTCAACATCTTCATTTCAGCAGCCTCTATTTGTTTACTATCTGCCTTTGTTAATGTCCAAGTTTCACATCCATAGATAAGAGATGGAACTGCCAATACTTTGTAAAACTTCAAAATTGTTTCTTTTCTAGTCTTATTCAATATTATAATAATTTAATTACGTGCGTAAAATATTACTGTCTAAGTATATAACTACGTTACAGAGAGCACAATTACATTATTGAACAATAAGTTACACATTCAGGGTCCTAATAAACGAAGTTGTGCTTAAATGTAGGTTAATTGGCTCGTTCAATAATCTCTTGTTTACATGGGAGAAGGACGACTTTTACAATCTTCTCAATTAAAAACAAGAATATAACTAATTTCGGAGTTTTATTATTTTTTAATTTTCGTAAAATATTAAAAGAATGCTATGAATTAAATCAAGCTATAACTTTCAAAGTTCATGCCCTTGGCTTAAACGTATGGCGACCTTGTTCTATGTCACAACGAACAAAATAACTAATAAAGTTGAGGAGACGGACCTTTTAGGCAAATATTCCATAATTTTATACTTTCATTTTGAACATAAAATTGTCAAATTAAAACAAAAATCAGTATTTTCATCATTTAATTTCAATTGTAAAGTTGGTAATAAGAAAGGCATTGTCATTACCTTATAGACCAAAGTGATCATCTTCCTATATATTTTTTTTTCCTCCATGGCGCGACAGGCCTAAAAGGCCTTTGGCATACCAGCCGGCTGCTGGCCTCACATCCACATGTATTAATCACGGAAGTAGACGATCGTTCAGCCAGTGTAGGGGTGACATGTGGTCAGTATGTCAGGTCCTCCAGCCGTTATTGCTGGTTACAGGATCTAAGTGGGTTAAACCAAAGAAATGTACCCGTTTATTGAGAGGTTGCAGTATTTATTAATATATAAGATGTATTAACAGATATTTGCCATATATAAATAATAATAACATATATAAACTTGAAATAAATATAAATAATTATATAATAAGATTTAAATAAATATAAACCACTTAAATTTAAATATATCTTTATTATATAATCATATATATATGACTTATAATATGTAATAAATATTAGATTTAGATAAATTAAATATATATATATATATATATATATATATATATCCACCGCTGTGGTCTCGAGGTACGCGTGCTGCCTTGTCACGCAGCGGGCCCGGGTTCGATCCCCGGTCGGGGCAGTTTTTCTGGGTGAGGTTTTTATCGGGGTTTTTCCTCACCTGTAAGACAAATGTCAGGAAAACTTTAAGGCCCAAACGGTCCCCGAAATCATATGACCATCATTGTCATCCTTATGATCATCATCATCTTTCACGGGTGTGGAAAGCAACGAGAAGCTACCACACCTACAATTCCCTAGTAAAGCTGCAAGCATAGCATGAAAATGCTATGATTGCAGTGAAGGACCTGCCTTCGGGCAGAATTACTATGGATGGATATATATATATATATATATATATATATATCTTTATTATATAATCATATATATATGATATAATCATATATATATACATACATGTAAGAACTTACAATAATATATGGATTGAAGACTAATATATTTATTAAAATTTACATAAATAAGTGAATATTAATTATTTTATAACATTATTTAAGGTTTTATTTAAAGGGGGATATCGGCCGCGGTGGACTAGTGGTTATGCTCCTTGCCTCTGGTCCCGAGGGTCGCGGGTTCAAACCCGGCCGGGGTTGATTGATTTTTTAGGACGGAAAAAGCCAAAGAGCAAGTCCTCCGGGAGGGACTTCAAGCCGTGGGTCCCGAGTCTGAAGATTTTCAGGCTCGTAAAAAATTCTTAAGCCTGAATGAAAAGGCTTCTAACCAAAATTTACCGAATTTTCCCGTCCTAGTACTACCTTGGTTTCCTAGATGTGAGTGTGAGGCGGAACGCTGACCACGTACCACTCAAAACGACATCTATACGAAAACAAGTGTAACTAAATTTAGTATGGTTCAAATTCTTCCCTGTAGGGGGAGACCGCCTAAATCTCTGTAAAGGGAAAACATAAGCTTACCAAAAAAAAAAAAATAAGGGGAATACAATTAAAAATTTGAGTTAGGGATCCGAGGGACTTGATCAAATATATCAAAACGACATCTATACGAAAACAAGTGTAACTAAATTTAGTATGGTTCAAATTCTTCCCTGTAGGGGGAGAGCGCATAAATCTCTGTAAAGGGAAAACATAAGCTTACCAAAAAAAAAAAAAAAAAAAAATAAGGGGAATACAATTAAAAATTTGAGTTAGGAATCCGAGGGACTTGATCAAATATATCAGTTGTTTACGTTGTGTACATTTCATACCCATAATCCATTATTGAAATTAAATAGGAATATATAATGGTGTCTGATGCCTTCAGACATTAATTAGGACTAGATAAAACAATTACTACAAGTAATTGGTCACATTTTCAAGATTTAATCTTTACAGGATCTGTAAATTGAGGCAAGTCTTCTTCTTCTTCTTCTACCTGACTTCATAGATTACACGGATTAAATGTCCCAAATGGGAGTAAATGACCAAGCACGTTTGAATGAATTTTATTTTACAACCAATCACAGTCGTGTTTCACCTCGGTAATTATCGAATTTTGATTACCAAAATATAGAAAGCTCCTCCTTTTTAATATTTTGAACAGGTCAGAGCATTATTTTGCAGTGACTGACTCTCTAACAAATACGTTGAATATAGCAAATAATGAACAGATTCCTTCGACCTACGCACTAGATAATAATTGTGCGTTCAATAATTGTGTTTTTAAATATTGATTTTACTGAGTTGTTTCCAAAAAAATTAATTAATAACTTATAATGTTGGTTAAAATATACAGTTTCATGTGTTTAATTTTTTCTCCACTAGGGTGTATTCTTACAATATTGCGATCCTATTTGGCAATAAATAGTATGATCAAGTTGCAGTGACGAACAAATTAAACATAACCAAACATTTCTCATTTGTTTTCAAACATCGCCGTTTACATTAAATATATACATATTTTAAAATAACTATATTTAAATAATAATTTGTGAGTAAACAGCTTAATTGTATTCGTTAAATAGTTCTAACAAATACCACTCTTGATTTCCAAATCCTCTAGATAAATTTGGAAATCACTCGGGGCATTACTTATGATTAGGTAGCAATCCGCTGCACCGGTCTCAAAATCTTTTATTTTCTCCTTGATCTGCTCTTGGTCTGTACTCAAAAGCAATCCTCGGCCATTTATCTGGATCCATTTTTTTCCATGTGCTCTCTATAGCTTTTTATATAAAGTTATATCTCCAATATTGTAGTTATAAATTAAAATGTACTCGTAATGACTTTGTTTTATATCTTACCCAACTCTTGTGCATCCAGCCAAATGTCTCGGAATTCACATGGAGCTTGAATTATTTTTTTATCTTTGGTTCCCCATCTTTGAAAACATTAACTGCATAACTATATAGAGCATTCCATTAATAGTCATCTAGCAAGCTACTTACTTTATTTTACACAATTTAAATTTTATTATATTCTATGTTTTTGTTAGTATTAGCTAGTATCAGATCACATCATCTTTGTATTTTGTTTAGTCTGTATTTTAATATCTTAAAATTGTAATATGTATGTAATTTTTTGTATAATTTTACTATTCGCTGGTTGAGTGGAAGAGAAGGCCTTATGGCCTTAACTTGCCAGCTCAAATAAAGCATTATTATTATTATTATTATTATTATTATTATTATTATTATTATTATTATTATTATTATTATTATTATCTTTGGTTCACTCCTCGGAGGAAGACGTATTGGGAGTGTATTCACTGGATAGACAGTGGATGCACATCCAATACTCCTTCGAGGAGTGATTTTGGAAACAAACTGGATGAAAATCCAACGAATTATGATTAAGAAGAAGAAGTTTCCCATGTCCAAATTTCATTTCCAAATCTAATTAATAACTTTTATATCACTTTACACAGCTTAAAATATGTGTGCGAGTTAATTTTCCTACATAAATATTTTTGTAAAATGGATTGTTTCTTATGAATTCCAAACTCTTGTATTATAAATATTTTCTCCATCAATACTAACAATTTTTCCTAATTTTTTTAGCTTTAAAACCTGTTAAATTAGTGATTGTCAGTAATTTATTTATATATTACCATTTCCTTTCCTTCATTTGCATATATTTTCATGTTATAATTTTCTAATATTCATTTTAATTTCTACATATTTCCTACTACGAAATATGTAGAATATCCATAACTCTACATTTCTACTCCTGTTACGACTACAGCCAATAATAATAATAATAATAATAATAATAATAATAATAATAATAATAATAATAATAATAATAATAATAATAATAATAATAATCATCATCATCATCATCATCCGGTATCATGGCAGCTGCCGCCGTCTTCCAGAAACCAAACGCCATTCCTCGCTATCCATCCACTGATCTTCCTCCATTCCTCTGATATTCATAGCTGCTTGTACCCCTTCTATCCAAGTTTTCTTCGGTCTTCCTCTCTTCCTGCTTTCCATTGGGATCCATTCCATAACAATTTTTGGCAATCTTTGCTCTGGCATTCGTTTGACATGACCATACCACTGCAATCTTTTCTTTTCTATGATGTCTATGATGTCCGGCTCCTCTTGTACACCCATAATTTCCCTTATTTCTTTATTTCGTATTCTATCCATTCTAGATTTTCCAGCTGATCTTCTTAAAACATCCATTTCTGTACTTAAAATTCTTTTCATTTCCCCGTGTGGAGTTGCGAGTCTCCCATCGGACGCCTCCCCAGGTGGCGGATAGGAGAATGCTCACCAGATATGGCGGGTACTGGGGAAATAAAATACCCAGGGCGGACCAAAACTAGCGCTGCTGCCTTGTAGTAAGATACTGGACTATCAAAGGCTAGAGGAAGAAAACCTTAAAACAAAAATTACCCGTCCCCCAGGTTGGGGGTTGATGCATCGGGCCAGCTCCTCGTTCATCATAAAAAGAAAAAAATGCTAAAAAACCAAACAACATGCCTCGGAAAAACACTCTAGGACGATTAAAGCTAAGAAAAAGGACTTTGAAAATTGGCACATGGAATATTCAAGGCTGCAGAAATAAAATGGAGGAAGTAATTAAAGAAATAGATGCAATAATAACAATAATAATAATAATAATATTAATAATAATATTAATAATAATATTACCGTGCCTGGTTAGCTTACATGGGGGTTTGGTTCTGAATTAAGTAAGGGCTAGACTTAACCTCATGTAAGACACTAGGATGGGGGTCCTCAACCCCGTCCCAATGGCTGTAATTAAACCAGAGTGCCTCTATGGAGCAGAAACATTAATTTTGAACAGAAAAAAAAAGATATCGAAAATATAGTGAAAAAATAATGCAAAATTATAAGAAAGTTTTAGGTACACAAGTCATAGGTGAAGCATTTAGACTCAGAAGTAAAAAAGGAAATAAAAATATATACAGACATTCATGGTGATATTAGAAAACGAAGGTTACATTTTATGGCCATATTAAACGAATGAACTCAAATAGGCTTACAAAACAGATAATGGAATTCTACGAAAACAGAAGTAAAGCTCCAGTGGATACTATGAAGTGGATTGATGAAGTCAAAAAGGACTTAAAATTGGCATGTATTACTAAAGAAGATATCCCAAACAGAGATATATTTAGAATTAAGGTGAATAAGTGGCAAGTTGACCAAGAGGACAAATCGAGTAAAAAAAAAACTGGAACAACTTGGACAGATGATAGAAAATAAGCTCATAGCAAAAGAATGAAAGACATTTGGGTTTAAAGGAAACACCTCTAAGTACTTTACGTAGTCCTACATGGGCTCATCCGCAATAAAAACAAACAAAACAATAATAACAATAATAATAATAATCAAAAATAGGAATGAGATGCACAAAGAAATTAAACATAAGATCAATTCTGGAAATGCGTGCTATTATGTATTACAGGGACTCTTGTCGTCCCAACTCCTTAAAAAAACGCTAAACTGAAAATATATAAAACTATTATACTACCTGTTATGTTATATGGATGCGAAACATGGACTCTTACTTTAAGAAAAGAAATGAGATTACGAGTATTTGAGAATGAAGTTTTTGAACCAAAGAGATATTAACAGACAAGTGAATGGAGAAGACTACCTAACAGTGAACTATATGGTCTTTATAGGAAGCCAGATATAATGAGAACAGTTAAGTAGACTGCGATGGGCAGGACATGTGGCACGAATGGGGGGATGGAAGATGTGCATGGAAGGTTCCTGTAGGAAAACGAGAGGGAAAACGCTTAGTAGCTAGACGAATATTGAGGTGGGAGAATAACATTAACTATGATTTGAAGGAAGTGGATTACACAGAGAATGGTTGGAAAACATTACCTCAGGATAGGGGCGTATGGAGAGCTTTTGCCAGCACGGCCATGAACCTACGGGTTCGATAGTGCCAGTGAGCTAGTTAGTTTATTTGACATTATATTAAACAGTACTTTACTAATTTTAGAAAACTTAGAATCATCCTGGAAGAAAGTAAGATGCACGAACCAAGGGGTCTCAAGTCTAAAGCAGCTGATAAATTAATAAAGTTGGAACGTGTGACTAATGGATGAGGAGGGTCCGAATGACGGGCAGCGATGAGCACTTTAAGGTGCGGTCAATTTAATTATTATATTAGAACGTTTTAACCAAACATCACCTTGAATTCCATTTAATTTGCATCTTACACTATTTGCTAATTAGCCCTCGCAAACATTAAACTACTTTGAATTCATGTCAGTTTCTATAATCAAAATAATTTTATTAATTGCGCCTCTTTGCGAGATTACAATCCGATCATTGTTGTCCTTATCGGGCTAAATACAGTATTTTTATTTAATTTTTAACCCTTTGTAACCTTTTCAATAGGCCCCGTCCATAGCTGGGATGGAGACCCGTTGACCATAAGAATTTATTGACGAAAACATGACTCCTTTCGAAATGATAATAATAATAATAATAATAATAATAATAATAATAATAATAATAATAATAATAATAATAATAATAAAATAAATAGTAACCTGTTCCGGATCGAAATTGCTGCTCTTCCATCTTTTCCTTGGTCTTCCCAAACTTCTTCCTCGTGGTGAATGGTTGTATGCTGCTTTTGGTATTCTATTCTCAGTCATTCTTGCCAACTGTTCTTTCTAGTGTATTCTGTGTTTCTCTATTCTGTTTAATTCGTCTACTTTTAGTTGTCTTATTTTTGTGTTGTGTTTTTGTCTGTTCTTTGATATCGTGTTATTGGTCTGAGGAATCTCATTTCAGCAGCTTATATTCTGGCAGATTGTTGTGTTGTCACTGTCCATGTTTCGGATCCATAAGTAATAATATGCACTGCCATTGTCTTGTATTTATTTTTCAAAGTTCTTTTTAGTGTTCCTGCTATATAATAAAACTTATTTAGTTTGTTATTTATATCTGTTTCCGCTGTGTATGATATTTCGCAACCTAGGAAGTTATATCTTACTTCTTGTTCTATTGGTTTATTTTCTAATATTATCTTTCTCCGAACTGGATGAGCGCCTTTGAAGGTCATTGTTTTTTTATTTTTGTAAGGATATTTCCATGTTGCATTTTTTTGATATTTAATTTAGTTTATATAGTTCTTTGTAGTTCGTCCTCTGCTTTTGCTATTAGAATCTGATCATCTGCAAAGGCTACTGTTTTTATTACTATATTTCCTAAGTTAATTCCCCCAGTCGTCATTTGCTTCCATGATCTTATCATGTCGATATAAATGTTAAAAAGAGTGGTTGATAGTAGACAATCTCTATAGCAATATTCCATTGGAATTCGCTAAAACGCACAGCCTACTGATACAGTTAAAAATCCTATACTCAAATCGACCTTAGATATTAAAGCGTCTGTCAATAATAATAATGACTATTTAACTCATGCCCCAAATGGGAGTCAATGACCAATCACGTTTCAATGATTTCTGTTTTACAACCAATCAGAGTCGTGTTTCACGAAATATTTATCAGTGTTATTTTTACCATATTAAAGAAAGCTCCTCCTTTTTAATATTCTGAACAGGTCTGACCATTATTTTGCAGTGACTGAGGCCATAAGAAATACGGCTACCAGATTGTATATATAGTGCATAGATGTCAACACATCCCGCATGCAGGAGTTAATATGTAAACATTTGTAGCAATTTATTCTACCACCAAAAAAAGAAACCACTGTTTGCACTTTCTTAATTGTATTTTTTCCCAGGTAATAATCCAGAAAAATATAATTGTCATATTTACATCATACATCAGAAATTAATTAATATACAGTTTGATATGTTTCATTTTTTTCTCCACTAGAGAGCATTCTTACAATATTGCGTTCCTTTGGCAATAAATAGTATGATCTGGTTGCAGTGATAAACAAAAGAAGCAGATGAAGCGTACCTATCGTTCCTCATTTGTTTTCAAACATCGCCGTTTACATTAAATATATAAATATTTTTAAAATAACTATAGTTAAATAATGATTTGTGAGTAAACAGCTTAATTTTATTCGTTAAATAGTCCTAACAAATGCCACTCTTGATTTCCAAATTCTCTAGATAAATTCACTCCTCACTTCGTGAGTCGTGAATTTATCGATAATTTGGAAATCACTCGTGGCATTACTTATGATAATTAAAATCTATATTTAAATGTAGTTCCTAGGTCATACATTGCTGCACAAACATGACAATTCCAGTTTTGTCTGGGCCGTGTATTGACCATCTTTTTTTGTTCGTTTTGTTTCTTTCCAGCACTGACCTACACGACATGCAAATATATAAACCTTGCCTTGTTTTCATTCATATTAAACATTGGATCGATACTTTATATTATTATTTCCTTTCAAATTATTTGTAATCATGATTTAACTTAATAAAATCAGCTACTAACTTTGCAATTTTAAATATCTGATAAGGTGATAAGAAGGAAATTGTGGGAAATAACGAAGGCAAGAGGGTACCCGGCTCAACTTATAGAAGGAATAAAAAGTCTTTATAGTGACACGAAAATTATCCTTAATTTAGATAATTATTCCAGTGAAGAAATTTTAATAAATCAAGTTGTTCGACAAGGGTGTACATTATCACTTACATTGTTCAATATATATTTTGACGATGTTATACGAAAATGGAAAAAATCAAGTCCAATAGGAATACAAATTAATAAGGAAATGTATATGAATATTTTAACGTATGCAGACGATCTGGCAATTATACAGAAGTCAGAGGATGATTTACAAAGAGCCATTTACATGTTGAATCAATTAGGACTCTATTATAATCTCAGAGTCTCAACTTCAAAAACTAGAATTATGGCTTTTCAGGGCAAAGTGCCAGTCAGAGTAAAAATAGCGATCAATAATGAAATAATAGAACAGATAGCACACTTTAACTATCTTGGTTCAGATATAACATATAGCTATGATTGGATATACATAATGAATTAAACCGATATCAAATGATGTGTGGCACCATAAGAAGAACCCTCCCAAACACTCGAAGAGAAACTCTGCTCAGGTTTTATAAAATTATGGCTGTTCCTATTCTTTTATATGGATCTGAATCTTGGGTACTTACAAAAAAGATATCTCACACATTCAAGCCACTGAAAGGAAATTTTTAAGATCTGTAAAAGGATGTACACGCATGGATAGATTACACAATGAATCAATAAGAAATGAACTGGAGATATTTTCAATAGTTGATAAACTAGAAGAGCACAAATACCAATGGAAAGAACATTTAGACAGAATTGACAATATAAGATTACGCAAAAAGATCAACATCTACAAACCACATGGGAAAAGATAGTTGGGACGGCCAAGGAAACGATGGACTTGAGACCGGAACAGGTCACATTGACCTAATCCTGGAAAGGAAGAAGAAGAAATATTTCACCAAGTTCAGATTTTTTTTTTACAGATTTTCAGATTTTTGCAAGATGATGAGTATAATAAATTTTATGTGAAAAATAATACAAGTCAAGTCTCGGCGATAAAAACAGCTGTAAGTATCAACTCGTTTTACATCGAATTTAGATATTTTTTTTAGATTTATTTAGCCTGGTGGAGTTAAGGCCATGTGGCCTTCTCTTCCACTCACCAGGACAAACATATATTACATCAGAATATAACAATCTTAATTAACTCTAGTATTAAACACCAAGTAAAAATTTGATCAAAAGATATCTAATATATTACGACCTATAATACAACCAGTTAATATTAGTTAAAATTAAGACTGAAACTAATAATAAAATGTATATAAGCAAGGCATATTAAATTGTCCCTGTCTAGTGTATATAAAAAACAAAGGAAAATAATGAGATATAGAAAACTAATTTTACGATTATACAATATTTAAAACAAAACAAATAAAAATATTTATTATTCTTAATATTATTTTCATAAATAATTAAATATATTAATATTGCTAAAAGAATATTATCAGTGAGGCGTATACGTTAGTTTGTTATTAAATAATTATTTAGTTTGTTTTTGAAGGATGTTATAGTTTGACAGCTCTGACATAGGACGGAAGGGAATTCCATGTTTTGGTAAGTGACACCGTAAAAGATAATGAATAATATACAGTGTGATGAGGCGGGATATAAAGGACAATGTGCTGATGGGATCGAGTGTCAATATTATGTGTGTCGGATAGTCTGATGAAGCGGCGTGATAAATAATTAGGCGATGATGTGTGAAGTATTTTATAGAGAAGGGATAGGGAATGGACCGTTCTACGATCTCTTAGACGAAGCCACGATAATTGTTCCAGGGACGGTGTAACATGGTCAAATTTGCGAATACCACAAATAAAACGTGCGCAAGAATTATGAACACGTTGAAGTCTTTGAGTGGAAATAATATTTAAGTCTGTAAAAAGAGTGTCACAATAATCAAAATGGGGCATTGCAAGTCTTTCCTATAAAATCAAACCTTAGGATTGTGTTATTGAATTATGGTGGTGTTTTTTGTATAATGCTAAGCAAACAATGGGCTACTCATTTATATTTTTTCGGAAGTAGTTCGCTGATTTAATTTTCATGATATGCAATTAATTAAAGACTCTCTCTCTCTTAACCTTAGTATAACCTCTGTCTTTGCAGGTAGGCTACTTTTACAAGTCCCATCCCACCCGGACCTTAGAGTGACACGATCTGCCGGGAGAGGTTGTTAAGAGAGCTTCTCCAGATGAGGAATCAGCTCAATGCTGTGACCACCTCCGAGACAAGACGAACATTGAAGATAAAACACACCATTCATTCACACGTTCATATTAAACGAGACGAATATGATAGAATGATTATGATGGCCGAATTGTTTTCGGGGTTTATTTTACCTTTAAAACTTCCTGACTTTTGTCTTAAAAGTGAGAGAAATTCTCGAAAGAACCTCATTCAAGAAACGTCTCCCGCCTGGGGATCGAATATGGGCCCGTTCCTTAAGAGGCAACGACGTTACCTCCAGACCACAACAATGTGTTCAATGAGAGAGAGAGAGAGAGAGAGAGAGAGAGAGAGAGAGAGAGAGAGAGAGAGACAGAGATACAAAGATAGAGAGAGACAGAGAGAGAGACAGAGATAGAGACAGAGGCAGAGAGAGAGAGAGAGAGACAGAGAGAGACAGAGAGAGAGAGAGAGACAGCGGCAGAGAGAGAGACAGAGGCAGAGAGAGAGAGAGAGGCAGAGAGAGAGAGAGAGAGAGAGAGAGAGAGAGATGCAGAGAGAGAGACAGAGGCAGATAGAGGGAGAGAGAGAGACAGAGATAGAGATAGATAGAGAGAGAGAGAGACAGAGATACAAAGATAGAGAGAGAGACAGAGATAGAGAAAGAAGCAGAGAGATAGATAGAGGCAGAGAGAGAGAGAGAGAGAGAGAGAGAGAGAGAGAGAGAGAGAGAGAGAGAGAGAGAGAGAGAGAGAGAGAGAGAGAGATAAAGTTCATGTCACGATTTGACATCTTCAGAACACGAATCTTAAAAATACACTATATCAGCTAACTCAGTAAAAATTTCATAACGATGTGACAAAAAATTTTATCTACCGATATCATGGAAAAAGCGTAAACTCTGATACATAATATTTTGTCAAACATAAATAAGAAAAGGAAGTTTGTAATTATGGATACCATCTTATTTTGTGTCTTAATTTTTGGCAAACTACGATGTAGCCTAAGAAAAATGTTTCTATAAAACTGACACTTCTATAGACAATGCAGTCATATGGCGGATAAAAGTATCACCACAGTTCCCCAAGAGACGGACTAATATCTTATGAAAGTTTGTTTGCAATACAACTGAAACTTAGCTCGGATACAGTATAGTACGTGTGGTATAAAGTTTTTCTTTTAATCACAGTATATAGTTTTAGGTTATAAGCCCCATAGAGCTGAAAACCATAATCATATTTAGCTCATTAGCTTCACAATTCAAAGATGGATAATAATAATAATAATAATAAATAATAATAATAATAATAATAATAATAATAATAATAATAATAATAATAATAATAATAATAAACAATAATAACAAACAATAAAATTATATGGTCAGGTAAAAAGAATGACAAAAGACAGATCCCCAAGAAAATACCAGAATTGGTGCCACTTGATAGAAGAAGAAGACAGCAAAAAAATAACGTGGATTGATAGTGTTTTGAGCAGCGTGAGAGAAAAATAATTGAACGATGGAGATTGGAATGACAGAGAGATGTGGAGGAGAATGATAGTAGATTAATTGTGAGCAGGGAGATGTTGTGAAACCTGTTAAATAATAATATTAATATAAATAATAATAATAATAATAATATTAATAATTTTAAAATTAATACTATTAATGATAATATTAATAAACAACTATAATAGAGAATATGGCCCGCACCACTTATATGTTTCTTCCATTTGACCCGCGATACAAATAAGTTTGGGCAGCCCTGCCCTAGACAGAGGGATCGCGTTATAAGTTGCGTACATAGTAATTAAGTGAGGATATGTGTAGAAGAGTTACGGGATTGGTTCAATATCAAGATAAATTAAACCCAAAACTTTGGTGATCCTTTTCACTAAATCACCCTGACTTTCCAAGGCCCATGTCACCTTGGGTATTCACAATATCCGCCTTCGTCAAATATCTCGATCTGCACTTGAATTCCAAATCTTCAAAATTCATATTCGGCATCCTATACACAAATCTAATGCTGTAATTTGAACTTATATATAAATTTTTCAAATGGAATACAATTCACACATGATCATGTTTACACTTTACCTATAAATTGTGACACGCAGATCCTCGCTGCTCCTCACAAAAACAAGTTCACATGATATAAAACAAGTGTCTCAAAATTTTCCACTCCCCCCCCCACCTTACACGAAAATTATTACAGAGTTGCATGCCGCATTACAAATGCCCTATATTATCGACTCATCACAATTTAGGAATAAGATCACGAGACTTTTTACTTTTGATACCACAGCACAGGACGTGTCTATACTCTGAATCTTACACAATATCTATGACTAGAGCATGGAACTCACTTCCCAGTCATGTCAGGGACTGTCAATCGCTATCATTATTTAAATACAAATTAACTGATATCTTAAGTTCCACACAATGAAAATATTAACTGCATAACAACTATATTCAGCATTTTGTAAATAATCGTCAGGTAGCTTTATTTATTTTATATTATTTTAATTTTATTATATTACATGTTTTTGCTAGTATAATAATAATAATAATAATAATAATAATAATAATAATAATAATAATAATAATAATAATAATAATAATAATAGATAAATCGGTTGATTAATGTCTTTGACATCGTCCGATTCCTAATAGCCAATTTTGTCGGTCCATCCTATCCCTGGTTATAGATGTTTCTCCTTCATATTCCCTGACTCTATTATTATTAATAATAATTATAATCATAATGATAATAATAATAAGTATTATATATATAAATGTATGAACCGTACAGGCCACATGGCCTAAAACGAATTTGTTCATGATGATGATGATGATAAATGTATGTTTGTGTTGGAATTCTTGAGTAGCTCAGTTGGTTAGAGCGCTAAACGTACAGAGTTTAGAGACTCGGGTTCAAATCCCGACTCAAGCATTCATTTTTCTTTTCATACCATATATATATACACATATATACATATACATATACATATATACATATACACACACACATATATATGTATAGCTTTTCAATGATTAAACACCTTTCTGTGCCTAAAGTTTTATTTTTCTTCTCCACTCGTCTCTATCCATCCACCCCACGTCCTCCAGTCCTCTTGTCCTCATTCCAATTTTTATTTCTTGCATCAACGAGTTTCGAGGTCTTCCTTTCCTCCTTGTTCCAGGCGGAAACCATTCCAATGTTTTTCTGGGTAACCTTTCGTCTTGCATTCGTCGTACATGCCCATACCAATTTACCATACCTATACAATTATGTCTTATAATAATAATAATAATAATAATAATAATAATAATAATAATAATAATAATAATAATAATAATAATAATAATAATAATAATAATAATAATAATAATAACGGCTCATGATACCTAAATTGCAATAAAGTATTTTCCTAAAAAATCAGATTGGTTCATCCGGGTTTTGTTCCAGCAACTCCCGAGTATGAGTTTCAAAGTTTTCCTAGCCGAGTTTTATAATATTTAATATATTTAAATCGTGAGAAATTACAAGTATAGTAACTGATGACTCATTGAGTTTGTAATGTTTAAGAGCGATGTCATTTTATTTGAAAAAAAAAAGTTCGACTTCCACCTGAGCGCCAATCGAACCGGGATCTCATACTCATATGACACGCTAGTGTTTACTAGGTCAAACTGTGCATGTATAGGTTGTGGGCAAATTAGTTCTTCCTTTTTGTTGTCTTGCATTACCGGAATATTGTGTCTGCCATGCAAATGTCTACTCCATTCATAAAAAAACCGGAATTGATTTTTTTTAGCGCGTGGCTGGTGATCACAGAGCGAGAGAGGGAGAGCTAGGAAAAGGAGAGAGGGAAATAGCAAGAATAATAAAAGAAAAAGAGACACTTGTAAGACTGGGATAGAACATTAAGTGCTTGTTTAGATATCACAAGACTTTTATTGTTATGTTTTGACCCAGAACAAGTCCAGCATGTTCTATAAAAAAGGAGTTACAATGTCAAGGTAAACTATATTCATACATTCGTTTTATTTGAATCCTTGTTTTGTTTCCATTTCATTTTCAATTGCAAGAGAGAGTTAAAAACTTCTTGCAGGTTTTTTTACTTTTCATTACATGGGCCTTATTTGAATTCAGCAAGCTCGTAAATATTAATAAGAGGGTCTTTACGAGACTGAAATAAGCAAGATATCACCAGATTTACTTCCTAGGAAATATATGGTTCATTCTTAAATTAGTTATTCGAATAACTACCAAAATAAAAAAAAAACTAATTTAAGAATGAACCGTATATTTCCTAGGAAGTAAATCTGGTGATATCTTGCTTATTTCAGTTATTTTTTATATCAATAAAACTAAATATATGGTCATAGGTAGAAATTCATTATATAATGGAAATGGACAGCTAATGACAAATGAGGGAAATTTTGAGGAAGTGGCTGAATTCAAATACCTAGGAACAATAATCACAAATAGGAATAAGATGCACAAAGAAATTAAACATAGGCTCACTTCTGGAAATGCGTGCTATTATGCTTGCAGAGACTCTTGATGTCCCAACTCCTTTAAAAAAAACGTTAAACTGAAAATATATAAAACTATTATTCTACCAGTTATATAATATGGGTGCGAAACATGGACTCTTACTTTAAGGGAGGAAAGGAGATTACAAATATTTGATAATAAAGTACTTAGGAAAATTTTTGGACCAAAGAGAGATGAACAGACAGGTGAATGGAGAAGACTACATAACAATGAACTACATGGTCTTTATAGGAAGCCAGATATAATAAGAACAATTAAGTCTCGTAGACTGGGATGGGCAGGACACGTTGCACGTATGGGGAATGAAAGACTTGCATGGAAGCTTCTTGTAGGAAAGCCAGAGGGAAAACGCCCAGTTGGTAGTCCAAGAATGAGGTGGGAGAATAACATTAACTATGATTTGAGGGAAGTAGTTTATACAGGGAATGATTAGAAAGCATTAGCTCAGGGTAGGTATGTATGGAGAGCTTATGTCCGTGCGGCCATGAACCTACGGGTTCGATGGTGCCAGTGAGTAAGTAAGTTATTTTTTGACTTAAATATTATTTAGAGATGATTGAATATTTTTTTGTCATACATATAACTTTCAAACAAAAGAATAATACTTACTTACTTATTCACTGGCACTATGGAACCCGTAGGTTCATGGCCGCGTGGACATAAGCTCTCCATACATCCCTATCCTGAGCTAATGTTTTACAATCATTCGCTGTATAATCTACTTCTCTCAAATCATAATTAATGTTATTCTCCCACCTCATTCTTGGTCTACCAACTGGGCGTTTTCCCTCTGGCTTTCCTACAAGAACCTTCCATGCAAGTCTTTCATTCCCCATACGTGCAACATGTCCTGCCCAATCGCAGTCTACAAGAGAATAATATTAACCATTTGAGGGGAGTAGATATAATAGGGATGTATGAAGAGCTTATGTCTGAGCGGCCATGAACCTACAGGTTCGATAGTGCCAGTGAGTTAGGCAGAAGTTGATAAAAATTACGTAATTAAATTCAGTTCATTGCATATCTATTCAAACGGACGTGGGGTCTCAAGAAGGTAACTTGATAAGGCTTTTGGTGTGTCTACAGGTGTTTGGGTTCATGTGTCTCGTGCAAATAAAACTAATTAAATTTAATGAACGGTGAAATTATGATTAATTAATATTTATTATATGGATAGTGGTCATTTTGAGGAAGTGACTGAATTCAAATACCTAGGAACAATAATCACAAATAGGAATGAGATGCACAAACAAATTAAACATAGGCTCAATTCTGGAAATACGTGCTATTATGCATTGCAGAGACTTTTGATGTCCCAACTCCTTTCAAAAAACAAACTGAAAATATATAAAACTATTATTCTACCAGTTATATTATATGGATGCGAAACATGTACTCTTACTTTAAGGGAGGAAATGAGATTACGAGTTTTTGAGAATAAAGTTCTTAGGAACATTTTTGGACCAAAGAGAGATGAACAGACAGGTGAATGGAGAAGACTACTTAACAATGAACTACATGGTCTTTATAGGAAGTCAGATATAATAAGAACAGTTAAGTCTCGTAGACTGCGATGTGCAGGACATGTTGCACGTATGGGGAATGAAAGACGTGCATGGAAGCTTCTTGTAGGAAAGCCGGAGGGAAAACGCCTGGTTGGTAGACCAAGACTGAGGTGGGATAATAACATTAACTATGATTTGAGGGAAGTAGATTATACAGGGAATGATTGGAAAGCATTAGCTCAGTATAGGGATGTATGGAGAGTCAATGTCCGCGCGGCCATGAACCTATGGGTTCGATAGTGTCAGTGAGTAAGTATACGGACAGTGGTAATGACATTCCAATCCAACATCTGCATTGAAAACTGAAGAAAATCACAAGAAAGTCCCCAATCGGATTTGGAATTTTAACTCGTGGCTTTCCGAATACATGCCCTGAATACTACCGTGTGAGCCAGACGTAATCATCTCGTTGTTCTAGGTAGAAAACTCGAGTTGCTCTGTTCTCGTAGGCGAGAGGGATGAGATAGGAGGAACAATAAGACAGTGGACGTGAAGACAGTGGCTGTTCCTCGAACTGCACAGAAGTAGTGCTACAATACGAATTCATTTGAATGTGTTATGATTAGTGGTTATGCTCCTTGCTTCTGGTCCCGAGGGTCGCGGGTTCAAACCCGGCCGGGGTCGATGGATTTTTTTAGGATGGAAAAATCCAAGGAGAAAGTCCTCCGGGAGGGACTTTAAGCCGCGTGTCCCGAGACTGAAGATTTTCAGGCTCGTAAAAGATCCTTAAGCCTGAATGAAGAGGCCTCTAAGCAAAATTTACCGAATTTTCCCGTCCTAGTACTACATTGGTTTCCTAGATTCAGTATGAGGCGGAACGCTGACCACGGACCACTCAAAATTACATCTATACGAAAACAAGTGTAACTAAATTAGTATGGTTCAAATTCTTCCCTGTAGGGGGAGAGTGCCTAAATCTCTGTAAAGGGAAAACATGGACTTACAAGAAGATTATTCTTATTTTATTTTGCAGGAATTAGACAAATCACCCTAATAGTAGCTTTACAGGAGGTTAGATGACAACTGAAGGTAGTCAGGAATATTGGATGCTTTGCATTATACTATGAGGGTGCAGCAAGGCGTGGATTTGGAACAGGGGTTTTAGTCCGAAAAATGATCCTCTCAGCTATTCGAGATATTAAGTTTGTCATCATTATAATTTCTGTATTTTTTAATGAGAAAACTATATGTCTATGGTACAAGACGAGTAAGTCACTTTTTACTATATTTACCACACATAATTCTTACTGAAAATCTGCGCATTAATATTACTTCCAGTCTGTGTATAATTATAGCCGTTTTGACAAGGCTAGTGCAAATACCGATCTCAGTTTTGTCAATACCGGTTAGAATTCCGTTAATTAACATCACGTGTTTAATAATTAGCGTTTATTGAGATTATTATTGTGTTGTTTTTAAAGGGCCGCAGCTTCAACTGTTGGAGCTTAGGCCTTCTCAAAAATTGGCTTCCATTTCAATTTATCTTTGACACAACTAATCAAGATATTGATCTTCATTGCCTTTAGGTCTCGTAATATCTAATCCAACTATCTATTATTTGGTCTGTTGAAGGTATTGTAATTACAGGTTTCCATTATTATAGTTTTTTAATCATCCTTTTATACAACATTCTACATATATACCTAAATCAACTTATTCTTCCAGATTTGGTACAATTTATTATATCCTTATTTTTTAATCAATTTAAGAGGCTCCATGGCGCAAATGCCTGAACTCTCATCCTGACTCGAGTCGCGAATTCACATCTCGATCACTCCAATATAGGGTTGTTGATGAACGAATCGGAGCCAAATTAAATCTGTTTTCTGGGTCTCTCCCATTTTTCCTTGCCAAAAACTTTATTCCACCATCCTCATATAATCTATTTCGTTCCATTTCAATTCATTTGACCCGGGTTATGGTGTGACAGGACTTGTCAATCGATATCCTTGTATATCAGAGATCTTCAATAATAGGGAAATCATCTCATACCGTGAACTGACTTTCACCGGAACCAGCAGAGGGTTCAATATATTCAATCAGTATTTGATTCTCTAAGTGATATTCAAATCTTATTTATTTCTAGTGTTTACATATCATTTTGAAAGAAAAAAAATATTAAGTAGGGTGTATGGCACTATATGTGAGAATAGTGTCTGGCGAAAATGCTATAATCAGGAGTTGTAATAATAATAATAATAATAATAATAATAATAATAATAATAATAATAATAATAAAAATGATGATAATAATAATAATAATAATAATAATACTTTATTTATTCTGGCAGAGTTAAGCCCATAAGGCCCTCTCTTCCACTCAACCAGCACAAATACAAATAAATATTCGACAAATATAGATATACACTATACTAATTATAAACAGTTAAAGATACAATAAATGTAGCAATGTAAATGTCATGTACAAACAACATTTTATAGGGTAATAACAATAATGATACGATAATAATAATAATAATAATAATAATAATAATAATAATAATAATAATATAAATATGAACATTATACGGGAAACACCAATTAATATATATATATATATATATATATATATATATCTTACACTGGATAATAATGAAGTCGAGTTTAGAGCAAATATAATTTTAGATTTCTTTTAAAAGATGCCAATGTCCGGCAGCCCCTTATTTCTTGTGGTAGGGAATTCCAGTTGCGAGAAGTGGAGATGGTATATGACATGGAGTGATGTGATGTCCTATGTTGCGGTATATTAAGTAAGAGACTATGTTGTGATGTTGTATGCATTATTCAAAGATGTGGAAATTATCAATTCATTAAATTAACCAGATTACGATGGGCAGGGCACGCAAGAAGAAATGAAGAGTCAGAAATATGTAAAAGGGTATGGTCCACTCAACCAGAAGGTACAAAAATAAAGAGGAAGACCGAAACTACGATGGAAGGATGAGGTAGATGGAGATGCTAGAGAGTCGGGATTGAGAAATTGGTAGGACCGAGCTAATTGAAGGAGGCCAGGACTCAGGAATGAGCTGTTGCGCCAGTGATGATGACGATGGTGTTTATAATTATAGCCTATAAATTATTTAAATTACTAGATTATATTGTTATTTTTCATAAGTAATGTCACGAGTGATTTCCAAATTATTGATAAATTCACGACTCATGAAGTGAGGAGTGAATTTATCTAGAGAATTTGGAAATCAAGAGTGGCATTTGTTAGGACTATTTAACGAATAAAATTAAGCTGTTTACTCACAAATCATTATTTAAATATAGTTATTTTAAAATACGTATTTGTATATTTAATGTAAACGGCGATGTTTGAAAACAAATGAGAAACGATTGGTACGCTTCATTTGCTTCTTTTGTTCGTCACTGCAAGCAGATCATATTATTTATTGCCAAAGGAACGCAATATTGTAAGAATGCACCCTAGTGGATAAAAAATGAAACACATGAAACTGTATATTAATTCATTTCTGATGTCATATGATGTAAATATAACATATATTTTTCTGGGACAAAATACATTTAAGAAAATGCAAACAGTGGTTTCTTTTTTTGGTGGTATAATCAATTGCTACACATTTTTTATATTAACTTCCGCATTCGCTATGTGTTGCCATTCATGCACTATATATACAATCTGGTGGCCGTATTTCTTAGTGAGTCAGTCACTGCAAAATAATGCTATGACCTATTCAGAATGTTAAAAAGGAGGTGCTTTCTTTATTATGATAAACTTTAGTTGGTAAATTCTAGGCGAAACACGACTATGATTGGTTGTAAATTAAAAATCATTGTAACGTGATTGGTCATTGACTCCCATTTGGGGCATGAGTTAAATATTCAAAATAAATGTAGGCCTTTATCAGGTTGTGATTATATGAAATACAGTACTAAAGTTCAAACAAAGCAACTGTTAATAAATCCACTAATTTTAAAATCTAAGAACCAAAGTTGGGTTGAACGTGTTTCACCGCTGTTAGAGAATGTGATCACGCGAAATCACTTTGGAAGATATGTAAATATAGTATTGTTTGGGATAATGCTTTTATAATACAAGGAACACTGAATACATGCAGCGTTCGTTCTTCACTATAACTTATTGAGAAAACAAATACATTGCTAATACGTTCTTGTATTGATTGTACATCTCTCATTACTCAGACAGGTGTTTTCCTCTGTCCCTCTGTTTCAACCAATCAGCGTCAAAGCCCGTATCGCTTGAACTAGAACTGATATCGCCAGCAGAATAACGCTATTTCATAACCAATAATAACAATGCTGAATGCAATTTAATGCTTTCCGTGATCACGGGGAAATCCCGCTCAAGCTGACTGGTAGGGTAACATTACGTCATTGAATTCCAGCGCATGCCCAGTACGACTGTATTCTGTTCGCTGTCAAGCTATAATTAGCAATGCCTAACCTTCATGTTAACCCAAACAAATGTAAATTTATTAATTCCTTCTGAAACTGATCACATTACCCTCTTCATTATAATAGTGTAAGTACTAACACCATTTCAGTTTTGACAATCATAATTTATTATTAACTAGCTAATATCCAGTATGCGCTGCTACGCTTAAATAAATGAAAATTAATGTGATTTTATGTTTAGTTGAATAAGTGAAAGGAAAAATAATTATAAAATTATATTTTTTGGATACCTCGTGTTGATTACCCGGCGCTGCCCGAGAATCTACTTATCCCGATTTTCTTGACACAAAATGAGCTGGAAGACGAAAATCAATGTGTTTATGAGAGGAGACATTTATATCGTAATTATTTTTAGATACCCCATGCTGTTTATCCGGCGTTGTCCGGGAATCTACTCATCCCGATCTTCTTGGCATAAAATGAGCTGAAAGACGAAAATTAATGTATTTCTTATGATTAGTTGAATAAGTAAAATGAAAAATAATTATAAATGTATATCGTAATTATTTTAAGATTTCCGTGCTGATTACCCGGTGTTGCCCGGGAATCTACTTATCTCGATATTCTTGACATGAATGAGCTAAAAGACAAAATTCGTTATTGTGAGTTATCCGTAAAAGTATACCTGCCGTATGCTGCTATGCTTGCACAGGAATCTATGTACTTGTCTCGATCTTCTTGGCATCAATGAAAGACAAAAATGGTTATTGTGAGTTATCCGTTAAACATATGCTGTCGCGGACTTTTTTTTAGAGCTTTTTGAGATATGCAATTCTGTGTACATTAATTTTGTATATTTGTTATGGTTTAGGCACCGTAAGCCATTTAAGCATCCAAAGAGCTATTTTTTCATGTTTTCCACTAGAAAGAGCGATTTTTAAGGGTGTAGGAGTTGAATATCACAATTCTCATATAGCTTATGTTCATCCCGGGAATCTCCTGAACATTTTGCAAACAGCTATATCACAATGGGATCACCGGTATGGCCGCGCATGAAGTACGAACAAACAAACAAACATTCATTTTTATATATTAGATCTTATATAACTAACTTCTTATATCATGATCACGAACAAATAAATTCTAGACAAGCCAATTTCGAAGTGCTAAGACTGATAGAAGTGAGTTATGTTATGGCTAGCAGATTACAATATATAGAGTCGGTGATTAGCGTGTAGCAATTCTTCAATTTTAATTTCAGTTATCTGAATAGGTTTTTGCTAATTTTTAAATCAAGTAGATACTCATTTGTTCTGATACTGAGGGTCACTGTGACCATAGAGAATTTACATACAGTACAAGCCTATAATTCAAATAAACGTTTTTGTAGTACAGCCAGAAATCACTGGGATGCTGGGATGGTAGTCAGACACGCTAACCGTTACAACGTAGAGGCGGTCTTATATCAAGAACGCCCAGCAAATAAAGCAACATAAGCTCACATGTATTTAAGTACAAATTACTTGAGGCTCTGGTTTTGAGAATCGAAGATTTAAACCCGGGCTGGATCGATGGATTGTAAGGGGGTAAAAATCCCAAGTAGGCTATGATTTCTTTAGGACAAAAAAAATGGAGTCCCGCTGGTAGATTATGGCACAAAAGAAACTCAAGTCTGAAATAATTGGCCGCTGTGCAAAATTTATCGGACCCTTTCAAGTCCAGACTTGAATTCCGAAGCTAATTATCCGAGTATCGTAAAAATAAGATATATATAAACCTATGAATTCCTTGAGGTAAATATAATAAAAGTTGTATACATTTTTTTATATATTTATTAAACACAATGTGTACACTAATATTATATACATGGCGTTACCATTTTGCTATTAATTCGTGAATTGTTTTAGTTCTGTTTTCGCACTTCACTAAGTGATACTTTGGGCACAGTTTGCTACAGAGTTTACAGATGCAGGCCTCCTCGGGTTCATGGTAACTTTGTTTATGACATATTTTCCCGTGGAAGCCGTGAGCGGCGAAGCGTGTGTATAAGTGGCGAAGTCGAAAATTTGGTCCTTTCCATTCGTCTCTGTTTAACGCTTCCGTTTCCGTGATTTCGTTCGGAATCTCTCTGGCTTTTCTCTGTCTCTCCTCGATTGCTGTTTTGTATGCCTGCGTTTCTGGTAGATCGAAGTGTTTTCGGATGTCTTCCATGAAGTAGGACTCCTTTGCTATTATGTAGGCATAGCTATGTCTTGTGAATTTTGAAATTGAAAGAGCCCGCTTTAGGAATCTCGCTTTTACGCTTTCAAGTTTCATGAAATTTTTGACTGTGAGATATGTCCATATTAGCTGGATTCCAGAAGTGGCAGCCGGCATAACTTCGAGTTTGAATAATGCTATTGTAGTTGGTAGGGACTTTTGTGGCAGCTGTAGCACGCTCTTGTATGTGCATCGAGAATACTGTTCCTGTGGTCTGTAATGTTATTCCTAGGTATTTGAAGCTGCTAAAGATTTCTAGAGTTGACCCGTCGCATGTGAGGTGATCTCTCTTCCTCCTCTCCTAAATTTCATAGCTTTGGTCTTTGAGCTATTTATTGCCATTGAATTTTCTAGTGCCCATTTCCTGATCTTCTCCATGGCTGCTTCTAGGCTCCTGGAGAGGATAGCCATGTCATCTGCGTACATAAGGAGTGTGACGTTCCTTGTGTCTACCACCTGACCGATGTCCGCCGTCATGACGTTAAAGAGTATCGGGCTCAACGGGTCTCCTTCCTCTTCCTCCTCTCCTAAATTTCATAGCTTTGGTCTTTGAGCTATTTATTGCCATTGAATTTTCTAGTGCCCATTTCCTGATCTTCTCCATGGCTGCTTCTAGGCTCCTGGAGAGGATAGCCATGTCATCTGCGTACATAAGGAGTGTGACGTTCCTTGTGTCTACCACCTGACCGATGTCCGCCGTCATGACGTTAAAGAGTATCGGGCTCAACGGGTCTCCTTGTAGTACCCCTCTTGTCTGGATGATATTTTTTGACGTAGTAATGCCGTCGTGTATAGCCACAGAGTTTGCGGTTAGCACAGACGTACATTTTGGATCGTAAATATCCTGCTTTCTTGAAAAAGAAATTGATAGGTATATTCGTGTATTACTTTTAAATTATGATGGTCATTGATTTGAATGCTATGCAATACACAAGAACATGAAATATCGCAACTATTTCCTTCCTCATCTTTCGATCATATTGTTGATTTTATAATAAATTAAAAATAAGTTAAATGGTATAAACATTTATTATTAACAATGGACTAAGATAATGGTAACATTGTAACGGAAAATAATGAATTTTATAGAAAAATATCAAAGAAAGCGTTTATTATGTTTTTCATTCCTTCGGAAAAAAAATCTTTCTCTTAAAAAATTGTAATATGCGGGTCAAATTTTGCGAGATGTTTTGGTTATGTTAGTCACCACTTATAATTTTTTTCTATTCTGTACACCCGAAAATCGATGTCAATGAGTACAATAAAAGTTTAAAAGTTGCGGGAACACTGAAATTTTACACTGGCTTATGGTAAAGTATTCATAACAAATTTTCTACAACTTTTTTTTAAATTTATCTACTAGGGTATGGAAGTTTTCATACAAAATTCGCATGTGAAAAGTTACATTCATTATAAGCGAATTCCTTTGTAACTGACGTAACAATAGGAACAAAATAACTCACTGGTACTATCAAACCCGATGGTTCATGGCCGCGCGGACATAAGCTCTCCATACATCCAAACCAGAGCTAATGTTTTCCAATCATTCCCTGTATAATGTACTTCCCTCAAATCATAGTTAATGTTATTCTCCCACATCATTCTTGGTCTACCAACTGGGCGTTTTCCCTCTGGCTTTCCTACAAGAAGCTTCCATGCAAGTCTTTCATTCCCCATACGTGCAACATGTCCTGCTCATCGCAGTCTACGAGACTTAACTGTTCTTACTATATCTGGCTTCCTATAAAGACCATGTAGTTTATTGTTATGTAGCCTTCTCCATTCACCTGTCTGTTTATCTCTCTTTGGTCCAAAAAATGTTCCTAAGAACTTTATTCTCAAAAACTCGTAATCTCATTTCCTCCCTTAAAGTAAGAGTCCATGTTTCGCACCCATATAATATAACTGGTAGAATAATAGTTTTATATATTTTCAGTTTAACGTTTTTTGAAAGGAGTTGGGACATTAAGAGTCTCTGCAATGCATAATAGCACACATTTCCAGAATTGAGCCTATGTTTAATTTCTTTGTGCATCACATTCCTATTTGTCATTATTGTTCCTAGGTATTTGAATTCAGCCACCTCCTCAAAATTTCTCTCATTTGTCATTAGTTGTCCATTTCCATTATACATTATATGTATTTCTATGTGTGGCCATATATTTAGTTTTATTGATATTTACTTCCAGTCCCAATTTCTCAGTGTTACTCAATAGTGTGTGCGTTTTGGCCTTTAGTATCTCTTCGCTATCGCCCAATAGTACTACATCATCAGCATAAACTAACAGCTTATTAATACCTTTGAGTTGTAGGCCTTCTTCATGCTCTAAAGATTTGATGGCATGCTCTAGTACAAAATTAAATAGTAGAGGAGATAGTGCATCTCCTGACTTTAACCCATTATGGATTTCAAAAGTATCCGAAAACTGTTTGTCTACACGCACCCTACAATTTGTGCCATTTAGACACATTCGTATAAGGCTAACTTTTTAGGAATTCCGAACTCCAGCAGGATACTATATAACTTCTCCCTCCTCATTAAATAATAATAATAATAATAATAATAATAATAATAATAAATATAATAGTAATAATAATAAATTATTTGATAATTCGGTAAAAACATTTCAACATATTTGTTTAGGACACATGATACAACAGTAGATATGCACAGTGTTCTGTTATACATATCCAAAGATTCCTAGGCGCGATATGGCCAGGGATGTTTGAGTGTCTCAAAATAAAAATTAAGTAAAAAAAGTTTTGGGTGTCTCATGCAACGTTACAAGTATCGTAAGGTCCTCTGTTGTTGAAAGGTACTATTTATAACTATTCAAAACAAAATATCTCTTGTACATACCGTAACAACAATCTGGGAATGAAGAGTTTTTTCTATGTGGAATCTGCATATTTCATTATCATAAGTACAAATCTAAAGATACATTAATTATATTTAGCAGAGCAAATAATACAGTTAAATTACAAAGACTATTTAACTCATGCCCCAAATGGGAGTCAATGACCAATCACGTTTCAATGATTTCTGTTTTACAACCAATCAGAGTCGTGTTTCACCAAATATTTATCAGTGTTATAATTACCATATTAAAGAAAGCTCCTCCTTACAATATTGCGTTCTTTTGGCAATAAATAGTATGATCTGGTTGCAGTGATAAACAAAAGATGCAGTAGAAGCGTACCTATTGTTTCTCATTTGTTTTCAAACATTGCCGTTTACATTAAAAATATAAATATTTTAAAATAACTATAGTTAAATAATGATTTGTGAGTAAACAGCTTAATTTTATTCGTTAAATAGTCCTAACAAATGTCACTCTTGATTTCCAAATTCTCTAGATAAATTCACTCCTCACTTCGTGAGTCGTGAATTTATCGATAATTTGGAAATCACTCGTGGCATTACTTATGAAAAGGACAAGAAAAATAGTGATTACGATGAGCAATGAGAAGGAATATATTTTATGATGGAATGTTTAAGATGCAACCCGTGAGGAGTGGGAGTAGGGGACGACAGAGTGTGTTTATATTTAGATCATCCAGTTCATATCCAAGACAAGGGGAGACAACTCGAGCGACATTTCAGACTGAGCCAACAAGTTCCATCTAATATATGCAAAGAGTTTATATTTTCTAACAGACAGTTTCGTAGTTTTATTGCTCTTTGAAACTACCTAGGCGTTAAAAAAAGAATTTTACTGTATTTTCTCACGTATATTTATAGGAAGTAAGCTGTTAGTTTATGCTGATGATGTAGTACTATTTGCCGATAGCGAGGAGATACTAAAGGACAACACGCACACACTATTGAGTAACACTAAGAAATTAGAACTGGAAGTAAATATCAATAAAACTAAATATATTGTCACACATAGAAATGCATTATATAATGGAATGAACAGCTAATGAAAAATGAGGGAAATTTTGAGGAAGTGGCTGAATACAAATACCTGGGAACAATAATCACAAATAGGAATGAGATGCACAAAGAAATTAAACATAGGCTCAATTCTGGAAATGCGTGCTATTATACATTGCAACAAATGTCAGGAGAACTTTAAGGCCCAAACGGTCCCCGAAGTCATATGGCCATCATCATCATCAACATCATTATCATCATTATCATCATCATCATCCTTCACAGGTGTGGAAAGCAACGGAAAGCTACAACACCTACACAATTCCCTAGTAAAGCTGCAAGCATAGCATGAAAATGCTATGATTGCAGTGAAGGACCTGCCTTCGGGCAGAATTACTATGAATGAATGCATTGCAGAGATTCTTGATGTCCTAACTCCTTTCAAAAAACAAACTGAAAATATATAAAATTATTATTCTACCAGTTATATTATATGGGTGCGAAACATGGACTCTTACTTTAAGGGAGGAAATCAGATTACGAGTTTTTGAGAATGAAGTTCTTAGGAAAATTTTTGGACCAAAGAGAAATGAACAGACAGGTGAATGGAGAAGACTACATAACAATGAACTATATGGTCTTTATATGAAGCCAGATATAATAAGAACTGTTAAGTCTCCTAGACTGCGATGGGCAGGAAATGTTGCGCGTATGGGGAATGAAAGACGTGCATGGAACCTTCTTGTAGAGAAGCCAGAGGGAAAACGCCCAGTTGGTAGACCAAGAATGAGGTGGGAGAACAACATTAACTATGATTTGAGGGAAGTAGATTATACAGGGAATGATTGGAAAGCATTGGCTCAGGATAGGGATGTATGGAGGGCTTATGTACGCGCGGTCATGAAACTACGGGTTCGATAGTGCCAGTGAGTAAGTATATTTATAGGAAGTCAGATATAATAAGAATAGTAAGTCTCGTAGACTGCGATGGACACGGCATGAATGGGGAACGAAAGAGGGGCATGGAAACTTTTTGTAGGGAAACCAGAGAGAAAACGCCCAGTTGATAGACCAAGAATGAGGTGGGAGAATAACATTAACCATGATTTGAGAGAAGTAGATTATACAGGAGATGATTGGAAAGCATGAACTTGGGATAGTGATGGATGAGAGTTTATGTACGCGCGGCCATGATCCTAAGTGTTATATAGAGCCAGTGAGTTGTTGCTAATCTCTAACTTTTTCGCTTGATGTAGTGCTATTTAATATCACCTAGCGATAAAGGTAGTTTATTTATTGGTCTACGGGCAGAGTTGTACATTCCTTACCTACTGTATATCTAGAATTTTTTTAAGGCCAGTTGGCAGTTGAAACTATTGTTTTCCACTGAGTGAACATTCTAGCGGTTTTACTGAAATGTTTCAAAATCCTATTATAATTTGTTATATTTTATCTAATTATCTTCTTCTTCGGCTTTCCCCCACTTATAGGTTTGCAGTCTTCAGTTTCCATTTATTTCTGTCATTCCAATCTCCTTCTTCCAAATTCCTATCACCTATTATTAAGGGACGGATTTCTATGACCTAAAAAAGGAAAATATGCATGCATTTATGACCTAAAAAAGGTTTAAATATGACCTAATAAGATAAAAATATGACCCTATAATTGAATGAATTTTTTACCCCTAATATATTAATTGTTTATTCATATACATTTTCAATTGTATCACAAGAAAATGGAAATCTTCTTCTATTGTCCAGTGCAAACGTTTGCAACCTGTTAACAGAAACCTTCGAAACAAGTGAACTGTGAAACTGACGATTTTTATACAGACACAATGTTGGTGATTTCCAATCGCCTGATGACCAGGCTATTAAAAAACCCCAAAATGTGACCAAAGTATGACTTTATCATAGAAATAAGCAGAAGTATGACCAAAGATCTGAAAAGTGAGAAATATGACTTTTAAGACCCAATAAAAACCACTTAATCTTAATAATAAGGCATATATAAATGCTTTTAGTTACTTGAAGCTTAGAATATAGGCTTTGGTAAAAATATAACATGTCATAGGAATCCGCTCCTTACCCATTATAATTCTAACATAGGTTTTCCATTTCCATCTTGGTCTGCTACGTTTATTTCTTCCAGGGGGGGGGACCATTGGTATATACTTTTTTGGCCATTTTTCATTTTCCATGGCCATAACACTTAAGAGTTTGATTTTCAATCCTCTTAACAGATGCGGCGACATTCGTTTCTCTCCAAATGAATTAATTTCTTATTTTATCCTGTCTTGTTTTTTGAAGCCTTCTTCTAAGATAATCAAATTCAACTGTTGTAATTATATATTTTTTGGAATTCCGTCAAAGACGAAGTTTCACTTTCTAATGACAAAATATTATGTATTATGCTCTTATAAATTTTCATTTTAGTTTCCTTTGTAATATTTTTGTTCCAAAATTATTCATAAGTAATGCCACGAGTGATTTCCAAATTATCGATAAATTCACGACTCACGAAGAGAGGAGTGAATTTATCTAGAGAATTTGGAAATCACGAGTGGCATTTGTTAGGACTATTTAACGAATAAAATTAAGCTGTTTACATACAAATCATTATTTAACTATAGTTATTTTAAAATATTTATATATTTAATGTAAACGGCGATGTTTGAAAACAAATGAGAAACGAAAGGTACGCTTCATCTGCTTCTTTTGTTTATCACTGCAACCAGATCATACTATTTATTGCCAAAGGAATGCAATATTGTAAGAATGCTCTCTAGTGGAGAAAAAATGAAACACATCAAACTGTATATTAATTCATTTCTGATGTCGTATGATGTAAATATGACAATTATATTTTTCTGGACTATTTAACTCATGCCCCAAATGGGAGTCAATGACCAATCACATTTCAATGATTTCTATTTTACAACCAATCAGAGTCGTGTTTCACCAAATATTTATCAGTGTTATAATTACCATATTAAAAGAAAGCTCCTCCTTACAATATTGCGTTCCTTTGGCAATAAATAGTATGATCTGGTTGCAGTGATAAACAAAAGAAGCAGTAGAAGCGTACCTATCGTTTCTCATTTGTTTTCAAACATCGCCGTTTACATTAAATATATAACTATTTTAAAATAACTATAGTTAAATAATGATTTGTGAGTAAACAGCTTAATGTTATTCGTTAAATAGTCCTAACAAATGCCACTCTTGATTTCCAAATTCTCTAGATAAATTCACTCCTCACTTCGTGAGTCGTGAATTTATCGATAATTTGGAAATCACTCGTGGCATTACTTATGATTATTACCGGGGAAAAAATACATTTAAGAAAGTGCAAACAGTGGTTTCTTTTTTTGGTGGTATAATAAATTGCTACAAATGTTTTTATATTAACTCCGGCAAGCGCTATGTGTTGACATCTATGCACTATATGTACAATCTGGTAGCCGTATTCCTTATAGGCTCAGTCACTGCAAAATAATTATATTTTTCTGGATTATTACCTGGGAAAAAAATGCATTTAAGAAAGTGCAAACAGTGGTTTCTTTTTTTGGTGGTATAATAAATTGCTACAAATGTTTTTATATTAACTCCGGCAAGCGCTATGTGTTGACATCTATGCACTATATGTACAATCTGGTATTCCTTATAGGCTCAGTCACTGCAAAATAATGGTCAGACCTGTTCAGAATATTAAAAAGGAGGAGCTTTCTTTAATATGCTAAATTTAACACTGATAAATATTTCGTGAAACACGACTCTGATTGGTTGTAAAACAGAAATCACTGAAACGTGATTGGTCATTGACTGCCACTTGGGGCATGAGTTAAATAGTCCATGTAATGCCTTAGTTGCATTTTTCGCCATTGGAATTTCAGTTTGTACATCTCTTTCACATGTACCTAAACATGTAATTATATATATATATATATATTTTTTTTTTTACTTTATTAAACACAATGTGTACATTAAATTTAGTTTTGCTTTTTACCAGTCTTTAGTGTAACTAAACATGTAATTATTGACCCAAGATATTTAAAAATGTGAAAAAATCTAATTATACTATTTTATAATTATTTACAAAGATACCGTGAAATCATATTAATAAATTATTGCATTATTGATTAAGGTTATGGAGTCACATTGTAGCCCTATGCATCAAAGGAAGGCCTCAGACCTTTCGCACGAATTCACGCAAATATTGAAATATTTAACACCTGTCTTCGGTCATGTGCATATTCCCTACACCCCATATTATATATGTAAGCTCTGTAATAAAATTGACCTTAACTCTGTCAGCTAAAATAAATTATTATTATTATTATTATTATTATTATTATTATTATTATTATTATTATTATTATATTTTACGGCGCCATTTAGAATGTTTACAATTACAGCCTAGTTAGATGATTTTATTCTATTATTTTTACAACATGGTATATATGGGCGTGAAATTTCGGTGAAAATGTTTGTATACTTCGCGTCTCCCCCAATAGATGGCCACTACTCCCAGGACTCCTCGATACACAGTTTAGGAACCACAGTCACACTATATATGATATAATAAGATGCAATTAAGTGGTTCTCAAACTATTATTATTATTATTATTATTATTATTATTATTATTATTATTATTATTATGTTTATTCACTGCCGGGTAAAGTCCTTTAGGTCTTCTATTCAACTCGGCCAGAAGTAATAAATGCTACATTTTATCTTAGAACTAACATATCCATCCATCCATTCATCGTGTATCTGCCGGAGGCAGGTCTTTCACTGTAATCATAACATTTTCATGCCATGCTTTGCAGCTTTACTAGGGAATTGTAGGTGTGGTAACTTCCCGTTGATTTCCACACCGGTGAAGGATGGTAGTGATGATGATGATGATGGCCATATGATTTCGGGGACCGTTTGGGCCTTAAAGTTTTCCTGACATTTGTCTTACAAGTGAGGAAAAACCCCGATAAAAACCTCACCCAGAAAAACTGTTCCGACCGGGGATCGAACCCGGGCCCGCTGCGTGACAAGGCAGCACGCTACCTCGAGACCACAGCGGTGGACTCTAACACATATAGATGTTACAAATTTTCCTAAAATGATTTCTTTATTCAATGCTACCACGTTGTAATTTCGACATTCTGCATTCTTTTCCAGCATGGCGTTATTGTAACCACTTCCGAAGTTGGGGCACCTGGTAGGCGGAGTTACGCTGCCCCGATGATATATGATAGGTGATGATGATTGCAATTACGTGCCAAGAGAGTCCTTAATCCGGGAATCGAACCCGGGCTCGCTGCGTGACAAGGCAGCACGCTACCTCAAGACCACAGAGGTGGACTGCCTAAAATATACAACAATAAAATTTACTTATTATAACATAAGCGTAAATTATAACATAAACATAATAATTTACTTCTAAACTCACGGGCACTATCGAACCCGTACGTTCATGGCCGCGCGGACATAAGCTCTCCATAATACCTATCCTGAGCTAATGTTTTCCAATCATCCTCTGTATAATCTACTTCCCTCAAATCATACTTAATGTTATTCTCCCATCTCATTCTTGGTCTACCAACTGGGTACTTTCCTTCTGGTCTTCCTACAAGAAGCTTCCATGCACGTCTTTCATTCCCTATACGTGCCACATGTCCTGCCCATCGCAGTCTACGAGACTTAACTGTTCTCATTATATCTGGCTTAGTCCCGCGCCGTAGCCGAGCGGTTAAGGTAGGAAGCCTTGGCGCAGAGCTATGGGACTTGCGCTGATTCGAGTCTCCATGGGGGAAGAAATTTTCTCATGGTATTTCGGCCAGTATGGGACCGGTGCCCACCCAGCATCGTGAGGTAATTGGGTAGCTACAATAAGTAGCTGCTCCAGGTTGAGGAACCAGCTATAACGGCTGGGGGACTCGACATGCTAACCACATGTCACCCCCACACTGGCTGTTGATCATCTATTATGTGATTGACACATGTGGATGTGAAGGGGCAGCAGCCGGCTGGTAAAAGGGCAACCGCTGAAAAGTGGAAAGACCCTCAATAGGATTATATCTGGCTTTCTATAAAGACCATGTAGTTCACTGTTGTGTAGTCTTCTCCATTCACCTGTCTGTTCATCTCTCTTTGGTTCACAAATTTTCCTAAGAACTTTATTCTCACATACTCGTAATCTCCTTTCCTCCATAACATAAACATAAATTAGTTGAAAAAACATATTAGCAAAAATAGAAGAAAAACGTTTGAAATGGTATGGGCACCTCATAAGAATGGAAAAAGAGAGAATACTAAAGAAGATCCTTAATTGAAAAGCTAATGGAAGTGGAAGAGGCAGGCCTAGAGAACGATGAACGGATGGAGTGAAGAGAAGTATTGGAAGCTAGAGATTTGAGGGAAGAAGATGCTTTAGACAGGAACCTCTGGCGACAAATCACTTTGGGTTGAAGGAGAAACACTGCGTTGTGGAATATTCCTACATAAAAACATATTTTATATAAATATAACTGAATAAAATTATATATAGTAATTAATCACTTCGCGTATGACTACAATTAAATTAAAGGCATCAAGCCTTGTCTCCCTAAGGGAGAAGAAATTTTCTTCCAGAATTTAGGCCAGTATGAGACCGATGCCCACCTATGATCTTGAGAAATTTGGGTAGCCACAATAAGTAATGGCTCAAGGTTGAGAAAAGTAGTTATAACGGCTAGGGGGGGGGCATCTGAACCACATTTCATACATATACCGACTTTAGTGGTCGTCCACTTATGCGATTAACATGGACATATGGGGACAGCATCTGGCTGGTAAGTCAAGGCACTTCTAACCCTGTCGCGCAAGGGAGTATACGCAACAATCTATTCTGATCCCAACTATTAGAATAAATAAAACATTATTATTATTATTATTATTATTATTATTATTATTATTATTTATTATGTTAAAAAATTATTGGACGATTACGATAACTGGGGTTTGAAAATAAATTTAGAAAAGAAAAAAACATTTTTATATGGGATGTGGAACCGAAACCGAAGATTTGACATTAGAAGATGAAAAGGGGTATATTAGAGGATGTGAAGAATTTTAGTATCTGGGAGTAAAATTAGATAAAGAGGATAAATAAGAAAGTGATATTAAGAACAGCATAAATAAAGGTAGAGCAATAACAGCAATGATGAATGGAGTTTTATGGAACAGACATATAACCAAGAAAAATAAGTTACAAATATATAATTCAATAGTGAGAATAGTGGAGCTCAAGTCTGGAAATTCAATAAAAACTTAGAACAAAAACTTATGTCGATGGAAATGGATTTCTTGAGGAGAGCAGCAAGATGTTTAAAATTAGACAAAGTAAGAAATACTGTCATAAGAGAAAACATGAATATTGGTTATTCAATAGTAGATTATATACAGTATAAGCAATTAAATTGGTATGGGCACATACCTCAAATGCAAGAAGAAAGATTACCCAGGAAAACATTGGAATGGTGTCCACCTGGAAGAAGGAGGAGAGGAAGACCTCGAAACTCGTGGATGCAGGAAATACGAACTGGAATGCGAGCAAGAGGACTGGAGGACATGGATTGGATGGTGAGAGACGAGTGGAGAAGAAAAATAAAACTTTAGGCACAGAAAGATGTGTAAACATTACAATTCTGTATATAAATAAATACAATTATTATTATTATTTTTAATTGCGGATGAGCCCATGTAGGACAACGCAAAGTACTTAGAGGTATTATTATTATTATTATTATTATTATTATTATTATTATTATTATTATTATTATTATTATCATCATCGAGTTTTGAAAAAAAAACTTTTCCGTTAGCTTAATATTCATATTTTGCTGGTAAATTAGGACATAAGCGCTAATTCAGAAAAAAATATCTGAAACATTGTTATAAAATAAGTTAATTCCAGCTATTAAATATTTATAAATCTGAAGGAAGAAAGGCATACCACAATCGAAGACTCAGTTTTCGACGTCTTAGTGTGTGTTCCGAAAGAGATTGATGGGAAGACGCATCTGTGGAGCATAACTGGTTGTGTGTAGAGTACTAACACCGACATTAATTTTAAACACACAAATCCATAACTTGATATATGACCGTTCATCCATAATTCACATTGCATTTATATTGTGAATGATTTCTCGAAGTTACTTCTATATTTACGTTCAGTCACCATTCAGAATATGCCCAGGCAATATAAAAACTACTTCTTGAAACATTTTACAATTAATTATATTCTATCTCGAGACCACAGCGTTGGAATATATATATATATATATTAAAATTATCACAGAACAAATTTAGAAAGAATAAACTCCTCATTAAAAAAACGCATTTTACAACTCCGTCGCTTATTATAATTACCTCTAAATTGACAAGGGCTTGATTTTTTATCTTTATGTTTATAAAATAGGAGTATATGGACTTAATGTACGAAAAAATATATGATTCACATAATAAATAAAACTCTTACATACCTGCAGTGAGACAGAAAATGCCTTTCCATTTTCAGGGCAGTTCTTATACCATATCTAAAATTTTCTGAGCTCTGGGTGTTGTAATAACATTAAAACATCACACTGAGTTGAAAATCTTCACTATTTATTGTAATATAATGTGCGGTTAAAAACTATAATATAGTTACCTTGTAGGTCCGTCTCCTCAACTTAAGTTCTTTTAAACTCTGTAGGCCTTTAAAAGAACTTAAGTTGAGGAGACGGACCTACAAGGTAACTATATTATAGTTTTTAACCGCACATTATATTACTGTGAACTAATACCTCAACGGAAAATCACCATGATTTTTACTAGTATCGACTATTTACTGTAGCGCCAAACCAACAATACTCAGTTATGCATCAATAATATAAGAGCGGGAACCTGGACATTAACAAAGGCAGATAGTAAACAAATAGAGGCTGCAGAAATGAAGATGTTGAGAGCAATAGCAGGATACCAAAGGGCCGATAAAAAGAAAAACGAAGATATAAGAACAGAACTTAATATATTTAATCTATGTGAAAGAATAAAATATTATCAAAATGCTTATCTTCAGCACGTATTACGAATGAATGAACAGCGCATATCAAGAAGAATGTTGAATTATAAACCAAAAGGGAGAAGAATGTTGGGAAGACCATTGAAGAGATGGAAGGACCAATTCGACCTACAATAAGATCGGAACAGGTCATTGGGCTTAATCCTTGTTGTTGATGATGATGGACATTTGGCGCTAAGCTGCATGATGCAACATTTAGATCAGTATTTATGAAGATCTAGTTGTATAGCCGTTTGTTGCAAAACACAGAATCTCTGATAGGAGAGATGGCGTTTACTTTTTTTTTAATGATAAGGCTATATTTAAAGATTTGGCTATAAAAGTGTGCGTATACTTACTTCGTGAGCCAGTGCAACAGATGGCATCAAAATATCAATTTTTCGTAATGGCGCTTAGCCGGATGATGCATAACACCACCCAACTGTCCTTATAAAGGAAGTCATTTCTTTAAAATGTATCATTCGAAAATTCCATTAAACGTGACTAGGCCTGAATCTGCGACTTTCGAGTTCTGAAACGAATTCTCTACCAGGAGACAATCAAAGTCGACTTTCTGCAATAATAGAGCATGTCAGTTTTTTTAATATTTAATCATCATCATCAACAAGGATTAAGGCCAATGGCCTGTTCCGATATCATTATAGGTCGAATTGGTCCTTCCATCTCTTCAATGGTCTTCCCAACATTCTTCTCCCTTTTGGTTTATAATTATACATTCTTCTTGGTATGCGCTGTTCATTCATTCGTAATACGTGCTCAAGATAAGCGTTTTGATAATATTTTATTCTTTCACAGAGATTAAATATATTAAGTTCTGTTCTTATATCTTCGTTTTTCTTTTTATCGGTCCTTTGGTATCCTGCTATTGCTCTCAACATCTTCATTTCAGCAGCCTCTATTTGTTTACTATCTGCCTTTGTTAATGTCCAGTTTTCACATCCATAGATCATCATCATCATCATAGTACATTCACGAATTTAGGCCATTTGTTGACCTGTTTCGGCCTCAAGAGAAACACCATCCAGAAGTCTTTTGAGTGGACGTCCTGGTCTTCTTCTTCCTGCAGGTTGATATCTTAACATTTGTTTGGGTATTCTGTGATCTTCCATTCGATGAACATGTTGCATCCATCTTGACTTATAATCAGAAATTTTGTTTTCTAAAGATTCCATGTGTAATTCTTCTAAGATGCCTTCATTTTTTTTGTGATCTAGTAGTGTGTATCCTGCAGTCCTCCGAAGATATCTCATTTCAGCAGATCTAAGTCTCTGTATATCCTTCTGTTTCAACGTCCATACTTCGCTACCATACAAAAGAGTTGGATGCTTTTGGACTAACTGTGGCTTGAAGATAGAATTTATTAACCCTAAAATTCTTAAAAATTTAGATATTTTTGCATTTACATCCTTTTCTTCTTCATATGAGATATTGCATCCTAGATATGTAAAATTATTCACCTGCTCCAAAATTTTATTGTCCAGTACAATTTTACTTCTGACAGGATCTACACCTTGAAATGCCATAATTTTTGTCTTTTCTGTAGATATCTTTAATCCATATTCTTCTGTAATTTTGTTAAGTTCATACAGACCTTTCTGTAGATTGTCTTCGGAATTTGCTATTATTATTTGGTCATCTGCAAACAATAGGGTGTTTAATTTTCTATTTTCTGATATTCTTATTCCAAATTTATATGTTTTGTTCCAGCAACATATTACTTCATTGATATAAATTGCAAAAAGTGTTGGGGATAGGGGGCAGCCTTGTCTCACACCACGATTTATAATTCCTTCTTCAGAAAATCTGTTATTTAATTTAATCTTTATGGTGTTGTCTTTGTAAATATTTTGTATGATAAGAAATGGAACTGCCAATAATACTTTGTAAAACTTCAAAATAGTTTCTTTTCTAGTCTTATTCAATAAAGTACGTTTAATTGTGCCACATAGATAATTGAATCGTTGTATTTTAGTAAGTTTAAATATTTAATAAAACGGAATATAAAGTAAAATATTTTTTAAAAGCCATGTTTAATACAAAACTAAGCAGATTTGCATGTGGCTATCGGCATAGTTTTGTCCAGAAATTCGTCGCCGTATCGCAGCGTCATTGCTGTCTGTAACAAGATTGGTTTGTGGCAACTATTAGTTATCTCTGACCGCAAGTTACTTGTTCCAAGTGTTGCAATTAATTTAATGACATGGGCACACTAGCAGCCACCAGCTGTCTTTCTTGAAAGTAAGAGTTCATTATCCAAATCTATTCCAATAATTCTATTTTTTTATTAACTTCGATTTATTCTTACGCGTTCTTCTTTTCGTCCTTCACCTCTCCCTCTTATTTCCAATATGAGTGATATTCGTATTATCTTATATATAAAAATTAATGTTTGTTTGTTTGTATGTTTGTTTGTTCGTACTTTATGCGCGGCCATACCGTTGATCCGATTGTGATGGGGTTTTTTGCAAAATGTTCAGGAGATTTACGAGATGAACATAGGCTATAAGAGAGTTGTGATACTCAACTCCTACATCCTTAAAAATCGCCCTTTGTAGTGGAAAACGTGAAAAAAGTAGCTATTTGGACGCTTAAATGTCTTACGCTGCCTAAACTATAAGAAATACACAAAATTAATGTACACAGAATTGAATATCTCAAAAAGCTCTACAAAAAAGTCCGCGACAGCATACGTTTATCTCTTACGGATAACTCACAATAACCATTTTTGTCTTTCATTGATACCAAAAGTCTCGCGCCGTAGCCGAGTGGTTAAGGCAAGAAGTCTTGGCGCAGAACTACGGGACTTACGCTGGTTCGAGTCTCTACAGGGGAAGACATTTTTCTCATGGAATGTCGGCCAGTATGGGACCGGTGCACAGTGGGTCAGAAATGAAATATAGCTGAAAAAGAAACCTGTTTTGACTCACTCTCATCAATTTATCTTTTTTTTTTTCACTCTAATATAATTGTTATATGACGGTTCTTAACTTATCTGCAAAGGAGGGTACAATTCTAATGTTCATGACTATGTGATGTCATCATTTACACTTCTTGAACCACAACAGAAGACTGTAAGAGGTTTTCTTGCGAACTTATTTAATAATATCTAATTGTGTCCTAATTGCTGAATTTTATGGTAAAAAGTAACATTTTTATCGTCCGCCCATGACATGAGAATTGAACGTTCGGGCAGGACAACGTCTGCTGGGTACGCTAGTTTATAATAACATTTTCTATGATATTCTTTTCGTGCATCAGATATAGATAAATTTACCCAAATGTATTATTTATGAGGAGTAAGAGTAACATTTTCATCTATTTATTGTATCAAATAAAGACGCGTCACAATAATTAACATTGTTTTTAATTTAATTTTTTTTATTATTCCGGCTTTTACAATGAATATACATTTTTCCGGTACCCATGTTCACAGTTAACTACACATTTGTTTCAACACATTTTTCCATTCTCGTCTGTTCATCCATATATCTTCTTCTATTTCCCATTCCCTCTTAGTTTCATTGATTCCCTGAATCCACATAATATTTGGTCTACCCTTCTTTTTCCTTCAATGTGGTTCCAAAATTAAATAATAACATCGAATATATTAGGCCTATAAGTATTTAGACTGTTAATGCTTAACTTGAAAAAAAACTTTTAACTTGTTTGTGATTAAATGTAATGTAAACATTTTCATTTTTGTTTTTAATGTGAATGCAAGAACTTAATTTATCATAAGTCAAGACTCACGAAGTGAGGAGTGAATTTATCTAGAGAATTTGGAAATCAAGAGTGTCATTTGTTAGGACTATTTAACGAATAACATTAAGCTGTTTACTCACAAATCATTATTTAACTATAGTTATTTTAAAATATTTTTATATTTAATGTAAATGGCGATGTTTGAAAACAAATGAGAAACGATTGGTACGCTTCATTTGCTTCCTTTGTTCATCACTGCAACCAGATCACATTATTTATTACCAAAGGATCACAATATTGTAAGAATGCACCCTAGTGGAGAAATTTATAACCAACATTATAGATATTAATTCATTTCTGATGTCCTATGATGTAAATATGTCAATTATATTTTTCTACAACGTCATTTCCTGGAAAATAATTAGTTTAAGAAAGTGCAAACACAGGTTTCTTTTTTTTGGTATAATCAATTACTACAAATGTTTTTATATTATCTCCCGCATACGCTATCTGCTGACATTCATGCACTATATTTACAATCTGGTAGCCGTATTTCTTAGAGGGCAAGTCACTGCAAAATAATGCTATGACCTATTCAGGATGTTAAAAAGGAGGAGCTTTCTTTAATATGATAAACTTCAGTTGATAAATTCGAGGCGAAACACGACTGCGATTGGTTGTAAATAAAAAAATCATTGAAATGTGATTGGTCATTGACTCCCGTTTGGGGCATGAGTTAAATAGTCAAATATAATACATATATAACCTAGTCGTGCTTAATTCTCAGGTTGACGAAGAAAAATGAGGAAGAATAAAATAAAGAAAATGAGGAGGAGGATGTAGAAAATATGGGCGATGAAATACCATTGATAGATCAGATGATCTATGAAGAAAAACATTGTAAAATCCAATACGACAAAAAAAAAACTGAATTGAATTTAGCATATTGTTGAAGTTGCTGTTATTTTTCTTTAATTATTAAAAAAAGGGCTATATTTTTGGAATATTTTTATCAATTCGTAAACTGATCCCTTACCATGACCTACCTAATGAAGGACTTGGTTTGTTTAGATTATTCTCGAATAGAGTAAAAACTCTAGGTATATCGAGGAATAAAAATAAATCCAGTAAAATTCAGATGGAAAAACTTATGAAATACCACTATGTTGGTATAGGCGTTTCAAGTTCATAACGCTACATCCAGATTTTTAGTTCGCAAATTGTATCTTGGCCGGGTTCGATTCATTTGTCAAGATGTAAAAATATTGAGTATGACTTCTTTCGAAATTAAAGCGAAGACGTGGGTCTCGAATCATAGACTTGGAGCATGTAAATTTCAAACCTGAAATAAGAGTCACCTCTTTCATGACCACCTTCGAATAGCAATGTTTTGTGATCTAAGGTACAGTAAAACGTGTTTAATCAGGAACGTGAATAATGCGGAAATCTGTGCAATGTGAACAAATTTACTGGTCCCGGCAAAATAATAGTAATTTACATGTATTTATTTTGCATAAAACGGAATCTGTCCAACGCGGAAACGGAAGGATATTTATATACAATTCATGAAAAAAAATTAAAGCGGAAAGACAGAGAGAGAAATATATTAGTTTCCACTTCATTGAATACCCGTTAAGCCAAAAAAAAGTGATTCCTGCCTCCGGGAATTCTATCTGTACCTGAATTTTTTTTCGGCCTCACTGCACAGCCATTACGCGAAATACAGAAACTAGACCTGTCTTACATATAACCATTGCATTGTAAAATCTTAAATTAATTTAAGTTCTGTGGCCGATCTTTCACAGGTAGCGTCCTGAATTTACGGAATAAGGATGGCTAAAACGTATATTTCATTATCATTAAACGAAAAAGTGAAAGTGGTTAAAGATAAAAAAATCCCAGTGCCCGAAATAAATTTAAATGTGAAAAAACTCAAGTTTATGAGAATTTAAAACACAAAGAAAAAATAATGAACGAATTGATGCAAGGAAATGGCCAAAAGAAGAAAAAGCTAAAAAAAATAATAAAAAATCAACGAAATATTATAGAATAGATTTAGAATAGATTTATTTAGCCTGGTGGAGTTAAGGCCATGTGGCCTTCTCTTCCACTCACCAGAACAAGCATATGTTACATATGAATACAAAAAAAAATACAATAATAGTCATATTAAACAGGACAAACATATGTTACACATGAATACAAAAAAAAATACAATAATAGTCATATTAAACAGGACAAACATATGTTACATATGAATACAAAAAAAAGTTACAATAATAGTCGTTGAACAATTAATTATCTGTCATATTGAATAATAATGAAATTAATGTCTAATAATAGAATGAAACTAAATACAATTAAAATTAAATTAATGATACAATGAATAAAAAAAAAGGAATAACAGCTCGAATCTACTATACATAAAAAGAAAATAAAAAAATACAAAGAAAGTTATGGGAGTGTTTTATAAGTGTACGATCAAAAAATCTCAAAATTTCCGGACCGATGCTCCAAAGTCAAGCTCTAGCTGTTGCTAAATCCTTAGGGAATAACGATTTCGGCTCTTAAGCTTGGCTGGACAGTTTTTTTTAACCCATTCACTTCAGGTTTAAATACTCAATGCATTTTCCCATAAACCAGATTTAATTTACCGTAAATTATATTGTCTATTTTCATACATTCAAAACAAACAAAATATAACGCTACTTGAGATCACAATAAGTGTGAATGCAAAAGCACATTCCTCTACTGTTCATAAATGTTACAAAAGATTACCCTGGCCAAGAGATGTACAAAATATTGCAAAATATATAACAATAGAGTTAAGCGAGTGTACCTCGTTTTCTGAGTTCAAGTCCATTTAACTGCCGGCGAGTCTACCTCGTCCTTCGAGGCGAATGGGTTAAGACGACACAATGTAGTGTGGAATGAAATTTGTGGGGAATCAAAGGACGTGAACAAAAGTGTAGTTAGTGAGCGGAAACCGTAACTGCATACTTTAATTTCTGGATACGCGCCTAAGAGATTTTTTTTAACGCTGACGAAACGGGACTCTTTTTTTTTTCGCTTGTTACCGTCGAAGTCGCTCGTACATACTATACTCCACTTTTCAACGGCTGCGGAACACATTTATCCAAGGTACGTAAAAAAGACATATACGGTACTCTATAATCTACGATTATGTCCACCGCTGTGGTCTCGGGGTAGCGTGCTGCCTTGTCACGCAGCGGGCCCCGGTTCGATCCCCGGACAGTTTTTCTGGGTGAGGTTTTTATCGTGGTTTTTCCTCACCTATAAGACAAATGTCTGGAAAACTTTAAGGCCCAAACGGTCCCCGAAATCATATGGCCATCGCAATCATCATCATTCATATTCATCTTAGGTTAAGCTTAGCTTAAGCTTAGGATTAGGGACTCTCCTGACGCACCATTATCAATATCATCATCACCAATCATATCATCGGGGTAACGTAACCCCGCCTTCCAGGGGCCCCCAACCTCAGAAGTGGGTTACAAGTACGCCATGCCAGGAGAGAAACTAGGAATGTCGAAAGACAAACCTGGGGCATTTGAAAAAATCTACGATTATTAAGTTTTAGTTTTTTATAATGCGGAATTTTGTATAATGCGGAAAAATTGGTCCGATGCGATTCCGCTTTGAGCAAGTTTCACTGTATTAAAGAAAATTGTTAGATCAAATACCAAGTTATTTACTATTATCATTAATGCCTTCGTATAATCTGCATTGGAGAAATTGTACTCGAATTGACATATTTGTCAGCTTGTGAGAAAGCATGATTGCCTTTGTGATATGTAGGAGAGAGTTTTCGAATAAAGCAATGAACTTGATAATCTGATAAATTCTTATCTGAGGGTAAGCAGAGTTCACCAGCAACAGTCGCATGATAACAGTCTCTTACACATTCAACTTTCGTAGCACAGAAGCCATTTAATTCCATATACGTAGGTATTTCAATTTATTTAACTTTTATAGGAATTAAAACCAATAAAAATGAAAACAATTCAGAAATTTATCAGATCGAATACAGGGATTGTGACAAAATTTATATTAGAAAAACGAAAAGAAATTTGAAAACAAGGGTAAAAGAACATCTTAGAAACATCAAAAAATGGAGAAGGGGAAAAGTCAGCAGTAGCTGCTCATGCTTCGTCCGAAAAACATTTAATTGAATCAAAAGCCAGTCTAATTAAACAAATAGACAAAACAAAAGGAACTCACGGTTTGGGAAAAGATCCACATTCAGAAAAACAAAGGAAAACTTATGAACTTGGAAATTCCCGCAAATTTTGATCTGATCCAGTGGTTCATCGGTCCACCAACAGAGGGAAGAAGCAGAGTTTCTTCCGATC